>CM053026.1:664663164-664813355 GCA_028564925.1 Lithobates sylvaticus | reverse complement strand
CAGGGACAGGACTCAGGAGGACAAGAAGTGAAAATGGGCAGGTGCACACACGTGAAATTGACTCTCCCGGTGACACTGACAGCAGTGTGCAGCAGCACAGATGATGATGACACTGACACGACACGTCCCCTCCTGAGTCACAGTGACAGTTTCTGTCCTCGCCAGATGGTCCCTTCAGTCCACTTCAGTCCAGACAGCACTGACAGTCCCACTCCCAGCTTGCCTTGCTCACACAAGGTTCCAGTCGCTCTGCTCAATTCCCTTGCACTATGATATCACAAAAAATGCTCAGGCACTGCTTCCACCAGACACGCCCCCTGCCAGAACTGCTCAAACACACGGGCCAAGCGTCACAGCCAGGGCTTTTTTTCAGGGGGAACTTGGTGGAACTCAGTTCCACCCCCTCTGGCTCAGACCCTTTGATGCCTGCTCACCACAATCACTTGTAAACACAGAAGTCTGGTTTGTGTGTTTACAAGTGACAGCTCTGCACTCTGTATGTAATGCAATCCTGGTATTTAATGCCCCTTTCAGACCCTACTATTTGTGAGATCTGACCACACCCACTATTTGATGCGATTTGGAGGGTGTGTGTGGGTGGAGGGGTTTTGGGGGGTCGTGGTTGAGTTCTAGCGCCTATTGTTTGAGAAAAAAAGCCCTGGTCACAGCCACAGCCATATTTTTTACTGGCAACCTTTTCCTGTCACTGGCATTTACTGGCAGGAGAAAAGTGCCTATTTTTTACTGGCTGCCAGTAAAAATACTGACGGTTGGCAACACTGATATGTATATATACTATATACATACAGTATATATTAGAAGAAAATAATTGATCAAGGTTTTTCTTCTCCTGCCCAAATGTGGACATATTTAGCTATTTTATAAAGCTTAGATCTTCTCAATACCTGACTTCCTTTTCAAAAAGATGAAATATAAGAAGCATGACAAAAGCATTATGCACTGAATTTTTTTTCTTTTTAACAAGAGTCACAGAAGTGTCTGTACTGAATGATAAAAATAACATTGCAACATCTGCAAATGTCTGCATACATGGTACTGACGTATTCTCTAGACTAAGACATGGTCTCAGAGATTCTGGCTGAAAAGATTCCATGTCTGGGAACTTTACTGCAATCTACACACTGTATATCCAAAGAGAAATCTTTCAACCCATCCAAATGTTTTCTTTATGCAGTACAATCCTGCACCATGTCCCTTTGAACATAAAATGAACCCTAAACTGAATGTATAATGTGTAACTAAACACAGGCTGGGCATTGTGCTGTTCTCTATCATTTGAACCATTTTATTATCAATGCCCTTCCACCAACCACCAATGAAAACGGGGGTGAGGGCTTTACTATTACTGCCTATGATCACAAATAAAAGAGGGATTTTATTTGGCTCCTAATGGCATCATGTTGGGCATTATTTTACTCCCAATTTTTTCAGTTTCCCCCCAGGCCCTATTTTGCCTAAAACATTGTAAATTCGGGAAGGTGCTACACTACACATTTTTCTTTTTGGTCCCTGAAGGCATCCCTCCTGAAAACATTTCTGAGCTTCTGCACGTCAGGCAGAATAATATTCCTGAATATTTGTTCACACTCTCTGCATGCCTACAGCTGCTGCTGTATTTCTTTCCACAGTCTCATGGATGTGTATCTGTAAGGCTCCATGCACAGGCGATTTGAATCGTGGGTGGAATCGCCGCTATTCTGCCTGAGATTCCAAATTGTAGCATAATGTAGGGCGTGTTTGCGATGCCAAGCTGCAATTGCGGCAAAATTGCAACACGCAAAGTTTGTCCCTCAAAAAGGAGCAGGAGCCTCTTTTGGGCGACAGCGTCGTGCATTGCGATCTGCCACGATTGCAGCGTGATTTATTGCACGACAATCATGGTAAAATCACACCGCGATTCGGGTGCCATTAAAGAGGAAGTAAACCCTGGTGGATTTTACTTCCTCTTTATTTCCCTGCAAAGGTAAAGCATAATGGTCTACTATGCATCGCATAGTAGCCCATTATGTGTCACTTACCTGATAACGAAGCCCGCAATGTCTCCGTTGTCCCCACTAGCAAGGGGCGTCCATCTTCGCCCCTCTTCCTTCCGGAGCTGCGAACTCCGGCTCTGTGACTCTGAGTAGCGTGACATCACTCCCACGCATGCACACGGAAGCCGCCAGTCACGGCATGACCCCTATTAGAAACGGCACAATGTGCCCTTTCTAAAGGGCGCATGCGCCAATTACATTGCCGTATGCACCGTAGTAATCAGCGCTCGTCTTTTTAGTAAATATCTCCTAAACCGTGAAGGTTTAGGAGATATTTCAAGCACCTACAGGTAAGCCTTAATATAGGCTTACCTGTAGGTAAAAGTGGTTGTACAGGGTGTACAACCACTTTAAGAAGTAATGGCATCGCAAACATGCCCCGCATTTTGGCACAATTTGTAATCGCCTAGGTGTGAATGGAGCCTAAACCTGAGGTGTTGCTGCCTCTGACTGCTAGTTTGTAGGAAATTTGGAGTGAGAGCTAGTAATATCACTACTATGCTAATCATTGTTCTCCATGCTGAAGGCTCTGACATGGGGAAGCAAAGCTCGGCCTCTACTTAGATTGTTGCCTCCACACAGATAAACAGTGCAGAACAAGGGGCATTAAAAGTGAATAAAGGGGAAAAGATCTACTGCAGACACAGACTACAGACCCTCTGCCTGCATTTTTTTGGGCATAACTTCTAGAATTCAGTTCATTTAAGTGTATTTGTGTATATGATTTGAATATTATTCTAAGTAAGGGTGGCCATAAATATATATAGTCTGATCTTGTCTCTGATACAACTGCTTAATGTTTCCCTTGGACAACGTCAGGCCATTTAGAAAAGATTTTTTACATTTTCTGGAAAATCCAAGTTGGTCTGTAACAGGAACATATGATGTATTCAGATGAGGTGGGGCAGGGCTCAATATCCAAGGAGATACAATTGTCAAAAATGACATTACTAGATTTATTCTAATGTAACTATGGTGATCATAGTGCTTTTAGGAGTTATTTAGGTTGTTAAAATGTTACTAAACCCTCAACAGTAAAATTAGTCTGTATATGCAGTAAAGCATGCTTGTTATACTCACTGTGGAACTTAAGAGTTTAAACCTCTGCATTATGTAAAAAAGGCTGTTTGATCCTGCCTTCTGTGATCCTCCCCTACTTCCACTGTCCCCAATCCATCTCCTGATAAGAAGAAGCCTTTGAAGGCACTCTGCACATACTCAGTTTGGTGTGTATTGCTAGAGAGTTTTTTTTGTGAGGCAGCATGTGATCAGCACAGGGCCAATTAGCACAGTCTAGACAGAGGGTCAGGGGTCATGCAGCCTCATAGGACAGTCAGAGTAGAATGAAAACTCCTCCTACAAGCTTTAATCAGTCCTCAGCCAGACACTGATAGAAGTCACAAGAATGCGATATACTGCCGATGAGAAAATGTATTTAACAGTTTATAGTTACTAAAATAATTCCCATGTTCAGTGTACTGTGGGAGACCACATAGTGAATGCAGGGTCCCTGGTTTAGTAGCACTTTAATTTCTTTTTGTACTTAGAAGCCAGGGTATGCCCAATTGTTTTGTCACTTTTAAGTTTAAGCTTCAATAAAAAGTTGCCCTAAAAATTGCTGTTGATTTTCAAGGTGATATCGACAAAACCATGGCCACTCTCAGAGGCAGTGATAGATTAAAGTGTTAATAAACCCACAACAGTAAAATCAGACTGTATATGCAGTAAAGCATGCTTATTATACTCACTGTGGAACCTAAGGGGTTCATCCTTTGCATTGTGTATAAAGGCTGTTTGATACTGTCTTCTCTGATCCTCCCCTACTTCCACTGTCTCCAAAAAATAACCTGATATTTACAGAGCCAGGGGACGGGTTGCACATGCCCAGTTTGGTGTGTATTGCTAGAATGTTTTGTTTTTTCTTGGGAGGGTGCATGTGATCAGCACAGGGCCAATCAGCACTGTCCAGACAGAGAATAAGGGGATAATGAAAACTCCTCCTAAAAGCTTTATTAGGAACTGATAGAAGTCACAAGGCTGCTATATACTGCTAATGAGAAAAGGTATTTAGCAGTTTATATTTACTAAAATAATTGCATTTCCATGTTCTGTGTACTGTGGGAGAACAGATATAGTGAACGCAGGGTCCCTGGCTTAGTAACTCTTTAATGTGAACCTTCAGTCATTTTTTCAACGTTTCATCTATTAAATCTTCTGCCCATGTTGTTTTAACTTTGGATAGTAAAACATTTTTTTTCTGCCAGTAAATACCTTATACAGCTCACTTTTTTTTCTTGTCTGGTAAAAAGCCAAGGCTTATCACATCATGCACAGCTCTCTCTCTAACTCTCGTGAGAGTGGGCCAAGAAGGGAGGGGGGATGAGTCATAAGAGGGCCAATGAAAGCTGCAGAGCTGGAGGTGTGCCTCTGTGTGTCTGTGTAAATCCAGGAAGTGAACAGGCAGCAGCTTCAGCTGCCCACAGTTAAAATGGTTGCAGCAAGACTCAGTGGAGGGAGATTTCTGCAGCATATTTGGCAAATACAGAATCACAGTATATATAAAATAATATGCAAAGTGCTTGGAGGGAAGCTTCAGAATGGCAAAGATGCAGACCCCCCCCCCCCCTCGGATGCCCACACTAGACCACCAGGGAAGCCGCCTGGACCACCAGGGAAGAGGGCAACATGTAGATGGCCAGGTATGTACCCCATGGCCATCCACATGTGCAAATAAATGCCCAATCTGTGCCAATCAGTGCCCAACCTATCAGTGCTGCCTATGAGTGCCCATCACCAGTGCCCGTCAGTGCCACCTCATCAGTGGTACCTCATCGGTGCCCATCAATGGGGCCTTATCAGTGCCCGTCAGTGCAGCCAGTGCCCGTCATTGAAGAAGAAAACTTACTTATTTACAAAAAAATTGAACAGGAACAAGAAGAAAAACTTGTTTTTTTTCTAAACTTTCAGTCTTTTTTTATTTGTTGCGCAAAAAATAAAAATCGCAGAGGTGATCAAATACCACCAAAAGAAAGCTCTATTTGTGGGAACAAAATGATAAAAAAAATTAGTTTGGGTACAGTGTAGCATGACCGCGCAATTGTCATTCACTTGCGACAGCGCTGAAAGCTGAAAATTGGTCTGGGCAGGAAGGTGTCTAAGTGCCTGGTATTGAAGTGGTTAATGTACCAGATTTTATTAGTTGGGTTGGTTACTAACTCCAAAGATGAGCCCAGCCAGTGCACTGACATCTGTTTCACGTACTGCACTACAAGGCCCTTGTCACCGGTGTCACCGTGGAAGCAGTAACAATACAGACTGAGCTCATTTAATCCAGACTCTCAGGTCACAAGACACAATGGCATCACTATGACTAAACTTTGGGTCAGCCCACAAAATGTCTGCCCCCACAGTAAAGATAAAAAGGTTCATTTATTTACATTATTGACCATAAAATAAGCAATGTACAATTGAATCTACAGATGATTCTCAATTTCTAAAAATGAACAATAGTGATAGTTTGTGCAGAATCCACGTGTACATATACTCCACGAGTAAAAATAAGATCACTGCAGATTATTCACTATAATAAAAGTACATTTTGTCATTTATCTTTTAATGCACATTACCAGATTTTTTGTTGTATAGTTTTCTATTTTTTAGGGCTAGGCTTTTTTTTGCATTCTTTGGATGAAAGAAAAAAAGCTAAGCAATGTAAAAACTACTGAATATCACAAAGGTAACAGAGAAGGAAAGGAGCATAACCTACCCTCATAATTAACAATCACGATGGTCAGCGTACATTCTCTCCCCAGCATCCTGGCCGTAGTGGAGGACTAGAGACCACCTCCCCAACACGGACAAAACAATACACTAACATCTATTTTTGGTATCACTGCTCATCACAGAGCGAGAAATAAACAGCAGGAGAGCTGGAAATTTGGAATGCTCTATCTTCGCAGCATGAGCGGCTGTCATGGTAACACAAAGAGCATCTCTCCTGCAGTAACTGAGAACCAGTCACGTGGCGAGCTACGGAAATACAATGACACGGCCTGCACTACAGCAGATCTTCACACATTACTAGCCATCCACAAATCTAGACATGCCCACTTTTTGAAAACATGGAACTAGAAAGCATTCAGGAAGCGATCATTTATCATGCAATCAGATATTCAAATGAGTTTTTTGTTGAGAGATATTAATGACATTTCCACACAGGTGTTGCTTCTGGTAATCCAAGGCCATGGCATGGAGATGATTTGGTGCCCAACATGCTCAACATAATAAAAGTAAGAAGAGGCACCCACCTATGAATACTGCATTCAAATTCACTTCATGCTATATTAAACAGTTTATAGGTAACCTGTCAAGATAGCAATATAAGGGCTGACTAGCTGAAAATGCTAGTTGTCTGGCTAGTATGTCCAAGCTTCAAAATCTTGAGTCATATACAGTACATAGAACAGATCAGGAAATAGTAGTCCTTATCTGTACACTTGTTCTGCATCAGTGGTTCAAAATATTGAAGCAAGAGGGACATTCGTTATCATTACACAGGTCATGCATAAATCTTGTCCACAATTTCAACAATTCATTCATAACAGCTGTGTTTCCTATGCTGTGATTGGCCCACAGCTATCACATGGTACCTGGGCAAAAAATTAAAATAAAACAATCCCTGATCACCCCTCAGAGTGATACTAAACTACTCTGATGAAAGAATATAAAAAAAAAAAAAAAATTAAAAAAATGAAACAACAATGTTAAAAACATTGAATAAAAAATGATTATTATTATTATTTTTTTTTTTATTAACATACTGTCACAAGTCAGTGTCCTTGAGTGAATAAAGGGACTGGAGGACCTTAGTTATGAGGAAAGATTGCAAGCATTGAACTTATTCTCTCTGGAGATGGGAAGCGTGTGAGGGGATATGATTTCAATGTACAAATAATGTACTGGAGACCCCACAATAGGGATAAAACTTTTCCGCGAAAGGGAAATTAAAAAGACGCGCGACCCCCCTCCCTTCCCCTCCCTGCCCTTTACTAATAAACGGATCCTTTAGACGAATGATGGCTCCTCAGTGTAAGAGATATATCAAACTATATTAAGTTTTGCAGTTTGAGTTAACTTGGGAAATTGGTCTTCTAACAAAAAGCAAGATGACAATTTAGACAGGAAGATTCCCTACTACTTGATATCTTTGTGTTCAAACCAATATGATTTGTATACTCTGTTCAACTGAGTTCCTGTTTCAGATGTATAATCTGCATTCACAAGTGTAATGTGTAACTGATTCAATAAACATTCCTTCTGTTAAAAAAAAAATAAAAAATAAAAAGACGCTGCCCTTCACTAAAATTAGAAGAGAAGCGGTTTAACCTTAAACTGTGTAGAGGGTTCTTTACTGTAAGAGTAAGAATATGGAATTCTCTTCCACAAGCGGTGGTTTCAGCAGGAAGCATCGATAATTTCAAAAAAACTATTAGATAGGCAAATAAACGACCTTAACATACAGGGATATACAATGTAATACTGACATAAAATCACACACACAGGTTGGACTTGATGGACTTGAGTCTTTTTTCAACCTCACCAACTATGTAACTATGTAAGAATGTCAGCCAGGCAACTAGAATCTTCAGAAGATATCAGTAATGGCAAGTTTCGTAACAAGTTTTCGCTAAAGAACTGGTAATAGGCTACACCCTGCTCTAGTTTATGTAAGTTTCTCTCATTATCTAGAATGAGAAGGATGGCACAAGCATTTGGGCACGACAGCATGGGCATGCGGTCGCCCCTCCCTCAATGTTAATAGGAAAAAAAATATTTCCCTCAGGATTTACAAAGGTTCTATCACTTTAAATATAAAAAAAGAGCTTAGGTGGGGAAAACTGGATTTAGGCGGGAAGGATAGGTGATATCACGTGAACCTTTGGAATATTCTGGAAGGTCACGTGATACCTTGGAAAGTTCTGGAAAGCGGGGCTCATTATATAAAGGAGCCCCGCTGTGAGGTAATTGCCAGTCGGTCTATGACAGCGCAACAAGCTCCCCACCCCCTCTCCCTTATCGCAAGGCACGTTTTTTGGGGTTCATCACCCTTTTTATTGAAAGGGGGACTGGTAGTTATGATTTATGATATTGGTGGTCGAGTCCTTTATGACTGTTGTATTTTGCAGGTAATAAAGTCTAATTATTAATAAAGGATATTTAATAGGGAGTTGTTATTCATGGATAATTTATTTACACCAATAAACGTGCCGCAGCCAAAAATGTTGCCACTCAATGGTGTCTGTGTCATTTTTTATATTTAGAATTGAATTTAGCTTTTGGATGAGGGAAGAAGCGCGACCTGCATTCCCATAGGATAGGATGATGTACTGGATTTGTTCATAGTATCTTCTAGGTGTACCTATAGTATCTTCTAGGTGTACCTACCATAGTTTTCTACTTATGACTTATGACTATTTAGGAACCTTGATCCAGACAGGCAGCTTTTACGGCACAGCTTCTCTGCCAGACCTTCAGATTCAATGTCTACTTTTGTTTTCTCCAGTTCCAAGCACTTTAACTCTCTGCAGGTTCCACCTGGCCTGATGTGCCCATGGGAGTCCCTCACTGTACCACTCAGCTGGGATATCACCAAGCTTTACCCTCTTATATTTCTATATTTTTCTCACTACACTGCTCAGCTGCCAAAGAGGGTCTCTCTCTGTGCTATTTACCCCAAACATAAAAAAAAACTGAGGCTCCCGTCACACTTGTGTAACTTGTCATGCAACTTTGGACATCAAAGTTGCATGACAAGTCATTCCCAATGGTTTCCAATGATAACCATTCATATATGCGCAACTAAGTCCCGGTTCACACTGGTGCGATGCGATTCCTGTGCGGGTTCCTGCATTGCACCTGAATCTCACACTGGTTCACACTGACATCTGTGAACCGCTGGGGATGTCAATGTAAACTTAATGAGACCACCATTTCGGTTTGCAGATCTCAGTGCAAACTATGAAATGGTACAGGAATTGGATCACATGGGTGTGATTAACCACTTCTAGACCGCCACATGCTGATATACGTCCTTAGTTTGAAGAGGAATATCGTTGTTATGGCAGCAGCTGGCTGCCATAACCCCAGTATCCTATTTTTTGCCCGGCGGTCCGGTTTCCGATAAGAGTGGGTCTCTGCGACGGATTCGCCGCAAGATCACTTTTACCCCCCCTCCCGCCGTGCTCTGGTGCCCTCCGCCACTTACCGGAGCCGTCGGCAGCGGTGAAGGCGATTGGATGTTTATCCGTGCTGGGTATGGAGACGAGTGAGGGGAAGATGGTCCCCACCCGTCTCCATACCATTGCTGGGCGGAAGCAATGACAAAACGTCACTTCCGTCCATAGCTCTTAAAGGGCCATTTTTTTTTATTGCATTTTAGTGTAAATTAAATTAGTCTTTTTGACCCCAGATTTCATTTTTAAGAGGTCCTATCATGTCTTTTTTTGTTTACATTCCTTGTAGTAGGAATACAAGTGACAATTTTTTTTTTTTAAAGAACAGTGTAAAAAAAAAAAATAAAAGGTAAAATAAATAAGAAAAAATATATACATTTTTAAACGCGCCCCCATACCACTGAGCTTGCGTGCAGAAGCGAACGCATACATGAGTAGCGCCTGCATATGAAAACAGTGTTCAAACCACACATGTGAGGTATTACTGCGATCAGTAGAGCGAGAGCAATAATTCTAGCCCTAGAACTCCTCTGTAACTTAAAACATGCAAACTGTAGAATTTTTTAAACGTCGCCTATGGAGATTTTTAAGGGTAAAAGTTTGTCGCCATTCCATGAGCGGGCGCAATTTTGAAGCGTAACATGTTGGGTATCAATTTACACGGCGTAACATTATCTTTCAAAATATAAAACAAAATTGGGCTCACTTTACTGTTGTCTTATTTTTTAATTCAAAATAGTGTATTTTTTCCCAAAAAAGTGCGCTTGTAAGACCGCTGCACAAATGCGGTGTGACAGAAAGTATTGCAACAACCGCCATTTTATTCTCTAGGCTGTTAGAAAAAAAAAGTATAATGTTTGTGGGTTCTAAGTAAGTAATGTTTTTAACTTGTAAACAACAAATCTCAAAAAGAGGCTCGGTCTTAAGTGGTTAAAAAAGGGTCCTGCACCATTTTGGTGGGAATGCGATTTCAGCCATACAGTTTGTGTCTGGTGGTGTGGGTTCCAAAAGGCAGTTAGGGGAGAAAAGGCAGAGTGGAGGTGGGGGACGCCAACACAGTCACCAACTGTGCGGCGCTCTACGTCCGTGTCTTCACCATACATACGGAAGCGGTCCTGGCTATGCTTACAGCGCAGCACAGTGGGTGACTGTGTTGGCGTCCCCCCACCTCCACTCTGCCCTTTCTCCCCTAACTGCCTTTTGGAACCCACACCACCAGAGCTCAGAACGGACCTTACCCCCACCGGATGTGGCAATATTGGAGGACCAGAACTGACACTACTGCTGTGCTAAACCTACCTATACCATCCCCACCAGGATTTGATGTGATGCCACCTGCACACGGATTCCGCTGTGACCTGTAGTTCCTCCTGTCCTTCTGTCCAGAGACGTGCCTGAACACAACAATGCTGTTTACCATGTGAGTGGATATTATCTGTTTAATAAATGTTATTTTGATACATATTTAGAGGCGCCCCTTTCCTTGTTTTGTTTTTAGTCCACTGACCTTGGTTGTTTATATGAGTAAACATTTATATTACTTACTGAATGATGTGTATGATACACGAGGGAAGGAGGTTAGAGTTTTCTGTTTTTGTGAAGTGTTTGATACCTGTGATGACTCCAGACACAAATGTCTGACAGCGTCCTTTTCTTGTTGGTTATAATTAATCAACTTGCAAAGCAGAGGAATTCCACATTTTGCATGTTTGCCAATAGCAAATTTGTGATTTTCCTGATTTGATTATCGCTACTGTACTACTACCACTACTACTTGACCTTTACTAATTTGTGCCAATGTGCCAATCATTGGAAACAGTAAAAATCTTTGGATAAAAAAGAAATAACAACGGCCTGATAGTCCTATTATTTATAAAGAGCTCCCACCAAATCCCACAAAAAGTTTTGGGCCCACATTCATGACAAAGCTACATGTAAAGAATTTATAGCTGTTTACACACTTTTTTATTTTTTTACACAAAACACTTTCTGCACATTAGCAACTGCTTGACCAACAGTCATTGAGGACATAATATTCTGTCAGTCTACATATGGGAAGGTGCAATGACCTAGGGCAGTGGTCATCAACCCTGTCCTCTGGGCCCACTAACAGGCCAGGTTTTATGTATTACCTTGGGGAGATGCAGACTAGAATACTGCAATCACTGAACAGCAAATGATATCACCTGTGATGTATTTCAGTTATCTTCCAAACCTGACCTGTTAGTGGGCCCTGAGGACAGGGTTGATGACCACTGACCTAGGAAACACATAACCTCTGCCTCCTGAACCCACAGGCTCCTGGATCACTGGAGTTCACATTTGTAGATATTTGTAACCCCTATCACAGACTAACCTGGACCACACCATTTTCACCTCAACAAGGTTCTGTGGAAATACTTAGTCCCCCACAGAAGCAGATTGAACAGCTCAGATGTCTCAGTGGTGGCTTGCTACTGTATACTGTATAAAAACACATAAACACATCATTTCACTCTTAGATGCACACTCAGAAGCTCTCAATGCAGCAGCAAGCACTTGACCAACAGGGCTCTTTGCGACCCTAAAGCCCGGTACACACGATGAAATTATTAAACGAATGGTCGTCCATTCTTTTTTTCTGCATGCTAATCTCATATCAAAAATTAAGAGGTTACTTAAGTCAGTGCTCGACAAACCCCGGTCGCCAGGTCGCATTGGCGACTAGAATTAGTGACCTGGTGCCCGGGGCAGCACAGCTGGGGGTATCCTGTCTCCATAGTGCACCCCCCGCGTGCGCGATCGCGATAGACCGCGCCGGCCGGTAATTGAGGCCACGGCTTTGCGGCCTTGTGCAGTCCTATGGTACCTTCTAGAATCTGGCGCCCTCTTGTGGTGGCCGTTGGTATGACACCCATCAATGCTAATGGATCTGTTTGTTTTCTCTGCCCGCTCATCTCCTTCCCTTTTACTTAGAACCCCCAAACATTATATATATTTTTTATTCTAACACCCTAGAGAATAAAATGGCGGTCGTTGCAATACTTTCTGTCACACCGTATTTGTGCAGCGGGCTTACAAGAGCACTTTTTTGGGAAAAAATACTTTTTTTAATTAAAAAAATAACACAACAGTAAAGTTAGTCCAATTTTTTTTTTTATATTGTGAAAGATAATGTTACGGCGAGTAAATTGATACCAAACATGTCACGCTTCAAAATTGTGCCCGCTCGTGGAATGGTGACAAACTTTTACCCTTTAAAATCTCCATAGGCGACGTCTAAAAAAATTCTACAGGTTGCATGTTTTAAGTTGCAGAGGAGATCTAGGGCTAGAATTATTGCTCTCGCTCTACCGATCACGGCAATACCTCACATGTGTGGTTTGAACACCGCTTTCATATGCGGGCGCTACTCACGTATGCGTTTGCTTCTGCAAACAAGCTCGGCGGGACGGGGCGCGTTTAAAATTATTATTTTTTTTCTTATTTATTTTAACTTTTATTTTTAATTTTTTCACTGTCCTTTTGAAAAAAAATGGTGTCATTTTTATTCCTATTACAAGGAATGTAAACACCCCTTGTAATATAAGAAAGCATGACAGGGCCTCTTAAATATGAGATCTGGGGTCAAAAAGACCTCGGATCTCATATTTACACTAAAATGCAATAATTAAAAAAAAAAAAAAAAATTGTCATTTGAAAAAAATAAAAATAATAAAATGTCCCTTTTAAGACCTATGGGCGGAAGTGACGATTTGAAGTCGCTTCTGCCCTGTAATGACTTGGAGACGGGCGGGGGCCATCTTCACTTCACTCGTCTCCATGTCGTTAAAAAAAAAAACAAAAAAAAACTGGCTCCTAACTTTTTTAGCTGGCTCCTAGATTCCAAGCAAATTTGTCAAGCCCTGACTTAAGTTACACAAATTAGCGTACGGCAGAATAAAAATTCGGAAGTGATGTAATGTATTGTATTGTATCTGTATTGTAGTGTATTGTAATTTCGGACGAAAATTAAATTATATAATCGGACGATCTGGTATCATACAAGAAAATGTTCATGTTTCTCCCTGTAATATCATATAAACTGTCATGATCGGCTCTCAAAAGCTGTGTACCAACGATCAGATTATCGTATGATCACTTTGAAAGCGGTATTTTTCGTACGATTTTCTGAGGTGTGTACGGCCTTAAAACTATTTAAGTCCACCAACAGTTCCTAGTACTGGGTAAACTCAGGCTTTAAGTTGTACCAATCTATAAACTAATCTATAAAGGAAGGGCCTGTATAAAGAAATTCTACAAGATCTGGCAGCCTTGGCTGGATATAGACAGCTCCTTTTGGAAGGATACCCCTCTGTCTCAGCAGTAGTGGGTCCTAATTCATCCCCTCTTGTTTTGCCGGGGGGGGGGGGGGGGGGAGCTACCTACTATCCTAAGTGAAGAAGCTGGGGACACGAAATATATCACGAATAAATGTAGGGGGGAGTGGGAGGAGTACCCCCCCAGCTGTAGTTTCGGCTGGGGAAATGGATGGAAGAGACGGGTGAATGAGTATGAGTGTTGTTTGAATGAATGCAAGCACCTAGGTATTACTGAGTATTGATAACCGAATGAGTCCTGTAAAAATCACAGTCAAATACACTTTTGGCATTAGTTTTTTCCTCCGTTGAGGAATTGGAACACTTATGTGGCCATGTGGCCACAAGCTGTAAGCCTTATTAGGCTTAAATGTTATTTCGAGACTATATTGTTTATACTGTCGATTCACGGTGTAATACTGGTAATTTGTTACAGAATACAAGACAATAATGTGTAAGCGTGTATGTTGATATGTTCTGTAATTTTTTCTCTGTTTAATGGAAAACCAATAAACATAAATTAAAAAAAAAAAAAACTCAGGCTTTAAGCCATACAGACTGAGCCTGTGATATGGACACTTCTACCACCATTTCAATTCCAGGACCTTCATTTTTGTTAGGGAAAGATTGAATAGGTCCTCCTGTCCTCCATGCTCTCTGAAGCTACAACCTCTGAGCCTTTCCCCTGCAATTTCATTTCCAGGACCTTTATTTTCGCTGGAGACAGACTGAATAGGCAGCCTCCTGCTCTCCATGATCGAAGAAGGCTATAACCACTGAGCCCTACTGTGTCAATTACACCTAGAGGTGCATTCCCACATGCTTTGTAGTCCTGCCTTGCACAGCATATTTAATGGGAATGCTGCACTCCACCCCTTCAGAAGAGTACACTGTACAGATATACCATTTGTACCATAAACTGTCCCAGCTTGTCCAGTTGTCTTTCATTTTTCTGTTCTGATGTTTTCTTTTCATACACATACACAGTCAGAGTATGCTAGTGTGCATAGAAGCGGAGTGGCTTTTTTGTTTTATGACAAAGCATGTAGCCACTAAAACGTAGTCTCTACAAAAGCAGAAATAAGCAGGGACAGGTAAGTGAACTATAATACAGCATACAGCATCTGTCTACCAGCCCTTCCTCTCAGATAATTAAATACATTATTTGCATATTGGCCCAAACTACAACTACAGAATGTTGACTAGAGTGTGAAGGCTAAAAAAAAACAAAAAATACACTGTATAAAGTTACAGAATTGTAATCTACTGTAAATAAATGTGAAAGAGTGACCTTCGCGCTACTCAAATAGGAACTAGGAATGAATAGTAAACATACACGAATAACTAAAAATAAATATTCAATGTGGATAAAAATGAAAAGTGCTTAATAAATCCACAGTAATAAATATGTGAAATAACGTGTGTAAAATAGCAAAAGTGCAAATTTTAGTGCAGAAAAAATTCCTTGCATAAAATGAACCAGCAGCAAAATCTAATAGTGTTCACAATAACACAAAAAAAGAAATTATAAGAAGAGCCCCCTGATGAAGTCACGTGGATGATGTAACGTGTAGGGAGTGGCCGGAAGTGGACGTTCTTTGTGATACCAGAAGTGATGTGAGATAGGCGTCTGATCGCCATATTGTCATAGATTTCTGCTCTATTTTTATTTTATTTGTGTAAGGGTCCAATTTTACTTGTTTTCAATAAAAAAAAAAACCCTTGCTTTACTTACTTCACCATTGAAGGCATTTTTCTTCCTTTTTGTTCCCTTTCTCTGTGAGCCATTAATGAAGTTTTAGATGGTGATTACCAAGGGTCACATGGAGTGATTTTGACACAAGGAGATAACAAGCCCTGATGGTGAGCGGTGGAGAGGAGCCTGCCCAGTTTGTTCATATATGCGGTGTACAAGTCAGTTTGAGGTGAGAGTTCTGTGAGCCTATTTGAGGATTGTCTAGTATCAACCACCCACACTCTTCAGTGATATATAGGAGAAGATTAAACACCACATAAGGATATATATCTCTGATATGATATAGACTGTTTACCAGCTCCTGGGACCTTCCTTGTATATTTGGACTCATTGATATTGCCCTTTATTTATTTGTCCCATAGCCAGTGTATTTTAGACATTTATACATGGCATGTTTGATTATATATTTATATATTTCATATTGATTTGATCATCACCAAATCTTTATATCCATTTATATATCATTTTGTATTTATTATCATTATTTTATCACGTTTTAGGTGTGTATTTTAATCGATGCGCAAAATCACTCTTCTTATAATCTACTGTAAACCCACTTAAATTGGTTACAGTTATTATTATTACCGTATTTATCGGCGTATAACACGCTTAAAATCAGGGGAAAATCGTGGGTGCGTGTTATACCCCGATTCCCGCCAATCCCCCGCTGATTGCAAGGAAAGGAGCGAGCGGAGCCGAGATACACAAAGCCGAAGTACACTCGGCTTTACTTGGCTCCTCTCGCAGTCACGCCCACCTCCACTGATTGCGAGAGGAGCGAGCGCCGCTGACATACAGAAAGCCTAGTGTACTTCGGCTAGACTCAGCTCCTCTCGCAGTCCCGCCCCTGACTGTGAGCAGAGCCGAGTCTAGCCGAAGTACACTCGGCTTTCTGTATGTCGGCAGCGCTCGCTCCTCTCCTCTTGCAGTCAGTGGAGATGGGCGGGACTGTGAGCAGCGCCGAGTCTAGCCGACGTACACTCGGCTTTCTGTATTTCGGCTCCGCTCGCTCCTCTCCGCTCACAGTCAGCGGAAATCGTTGCCAATTTTAAATCAGGGCAATGCTGCAAAGAGACTGGCAATGCTGCAAAGAGACTGGCAAGGCTGCAAAGGCATTGGGCAATGCTGCAAAGGCATTGGGCAATGCTTCAAATGCACTGGGCAATGCTGCAAAGGCACTGGGCAATGCTGCAAAGGCACTGGGCAAGGCTGCAGATGGACACTGGACAAGGCTACAATGATGGACAAGGCTGCAGATGGACACTGATAAGGCTGCATTGATGGGCATTTAAATGTAAGTTGTTTCCTTAAACTTCCCTCCTAAAAGTTTTTTTCCTTAAAATTCCCTCCTAAATCTGGGGTGCGTGCTATACGCCGGCGGGCGTTATACGCTGATAAATGCGGTATATTCACATTCATCCCAACATACAAAAAATTTCCACCTGCCTTACCTGTCAAATTCCATAAATTTACCTTAAAAGAGAAGAATGGCCAAAGCTTTTTTGGTCATACTACAGTTCTGGTTCACACTAGTTCACTTACTTTTGCACCCCTGTGAACCAGAGTCAGCCTATAGTGGGCTATTGCCCACTGTTAGCTGATGTCCTCGATCAGCTCTCTGGTAAGCTGGCAAAACCACTGTCTTCATCCTGGGCTCACTGGTGGGACTGTAGAGCTGGGAAAGGCACCGGTGGGCGATGGGAGCGACCCCTCCCGCAGCTTGTAAAAGCAATCCAGCAACCACCAGTTCAAAAAAACAATACCAGGATGATGCCTGTAGCTGCAGGCATCATCCTGATATACCACTTGAAACTGCCGACGTATAAGTTAGACGGTCTTCAAGTAGAATTAGAAAAGGTCCCAAAAATGAAATTTGGAAAAAGTCCAAAGGTGAAAAGTCCCAAAAAATAAGTGTTCTGTGCAATATGTAAAAACATCAGTGATTGCAAGGAAGTGCACGCCTCTTACCAGAAGCTTAGGACCTTCTGCTCAGAAAGATAAAAAGTGTATGAGAAAATTCCTAGGTATCATCCATCTCAAGAGCATCCAACATGTCTCTGGTCCAGACCAACACTTAATAAAAGTGGTGTTTCACCATTACAAAGGTATAAAAGCCTTGGGAAAGGAAGAGACACAGCTGATAGTGTTAACCTGTATAGCATGGTTTATTAGAACAAAAGTAAGATACTCACAGTAAAACAGCTAAAAACGGCATATAGAACTTAAACCACGCCACCGTCCAGCCTTTGTGATGTTGTCAACCCAGCAAACTCCTCACTTTGCATTTTGTCATCAACGGACAGCATCAGGGGCAGGTGTGTGGCGGATGACCAAAAGAAGAGCAAGGGGTGGAGCCACTCTCAGTGACAGTTAACAATATTACCAAATTAAAAACATATTTAAGAGATAGACTCTAACACATACCTAAAACGCAAGGAACTGCCATTAGAGCCTAATATATTTAAAAAAAAGGTTTGTAAAAAAAAACATATTAAAAAATGATCCAGTGGAATTTGAGATAGCACTATCAAGTGACCAGACGATAGATTGCACTCATTCCATAGAAGGAAAAAGATGCCAACTGCAGTGGGGAGGGGAGAGTTGCTAAACTGCTTTTACTATAATAAATGTCAAAAATTGCACAATCATAAATAATATAAACAATTTGTAAAATATAAATTAGACCCCAAAAAAGTAAAAGGTATAACATTTAAATAAAAAGAAGATTAAAAAAGAAAGTGAGAAAAAATTGAAAATAAATTGAGCAGGTATAGAAAAGTAGTTATTATTAAAGTGGTTGTAAAGGCAGAAGGTTATATGCATTAAGATAAAAAGCCTTCTGTGTGCAGCAGCCCTCCCCCCCAGCACCCCCTAATACTTACCTGAGCCCCATCGTTGTCCAGCGATGTTCACAAAGCTCTTGGCCATCCGGGACTCTCCCTCCTGATTGGCTGAGACACAGCAGCGGTGCCATTGGCTCCCGTGGCTGTCAATCAAATTCAGTTAGCCAATCATGGGAGAAAGGGGGCGGGGCCGAATGGCAACTCTGTGTCTGAATGGACACATAGAGCTGCAGCTCAGCTTGGGTGCCCCATAGCAAGCTCCTTGCTGTGGGGGCACTCGACAGGAGGAAGGGGCCAGGAGCAGAAAAAAGGCACCCGAGAGGAGGAGGATCCAGGCAAAACCAACTGTATAAAGCAGGTAAGTATAACATGTTTATTTATGTATTTATTTTTAAACAAGATTTTACAATCATTTTAATATAACAGTTAAGATCTCAATCTACATTAAGTCCATGGGAGAAGTATGTTTTTTAGATTGAAAATCCATCACGTTTCCATACTGGGAAATCGGAAATGGCTCCCCCCTCCAATTTGAAAAAAAACTTGTCAATTCCTATTACTTCAAAACTTAATGCCTGTGGGGTCCTTATTATGACAAGATGTGAAATATCTTGAGATGCTATGCCACCTAAAACCCTTAGAAATGTTATTAATATGCCCACCCACTAACATTCAGATACCGTGTGGTCCTCCCTATATACGGCAGGCCACATGGGCACTGCAGGAGACATACAACATTCCTTGTGGCACAAGTAATAAACTCAGCAATGTTATAGGATAGTCCTGTCAATTGTGGGGTGAAGAATTTAGACCAAGTAGTATTCAAGCATCCACATTTACAAACGTGACACCTCCTACAGGGTAAAAAAACAACCAGACCTACAAACAGTTTGAGATGACTAAGTTGTTCTATCAAATTAGGGGCAAGTTTATCTTTTAAACATTGCACCCCACAGAACATAAGAATTGGTCTGTCAGGCAGGAGAGTGCAATACTTTATCATTTTTGAGTATAATCTAATGTGTATCGAGAATCTTATTCAGACTTTAGTGTTTATCATCATTATTATATTGCATTGCTGAGCTATTTAAAAGGGGAGTGCAAAACAATTTTTTGCACGATAAATAAATAAAAGCCAAAGAATGTTCCTTTGATGGTTTTTGTCTAGTGAATAGGGCATGAGATAAAGTATCAAGGGTTGTATACTTATAGACCCTGCTATGTAAATATGGCTGCTAGTGTATGTTACTGCCTTATTTCCAGGAAACCTGTTCATTCTCTGATCAAATCTATGCCATTGTTATATTGAACTTCACCCTTCTTGTAGTAATAAAAAAAAAAACATATCTATGTTAATGTTACTGACTCTCAAAGAGTAAACTGTGTTCTGGCAGTGTAGAGAAAAATTCATAAAACCCATGTTTCAATTTGAGATATGGTACAGAATATAACCAGGCTTGGAGCTCCCAATCATTGTCCTCATAGATAATCTCCCTCCCAGTGAATTCACCCTCCCTCTCCCAACTCAATTTATGCTGCTATGTATAAGAAATAAGTAGTTTACAGGAAGCACATGCCATGTCCTCAACTCAATTACAATGATTAGAATCAGAGGACAGTATGACATCCACAAACCCATGAATTGAGGTGAACTCTTACTGCACGGCTCATAAATTAGATCGTACGGATAAGGCAGAGCATTGGCAGAGGCGCCAGAAGATTCACAAGAAAAAGCAATTCTTTGTTAACTTCATATGACTTTGTAATCCCTTGGGGATTTAACAGAAGTGAAGTATTATATTTAAATGTGAACTGTGAAATCTGAAAAATTTTACACTATTTGTGCCTAAGAATTTAGTGTCAAAATTATCACTTTTTATGCAATCTCATGTGAAAAATATTAGATTATTGGTCCTTTTCAGTTTCTTAAATGACTGGCACTGTTAGATTTCAGAGCAGGTCGGTACATCATGGTGCAGAAGCTTTAGGTATCAGACAGGCAACTATGGTGCTGTGTAAATATTCCCTTTAATGTGGTGGTAAAAAAAAAACAAAGAATAGGAACGGAACCCATCATGCATAATGCATTGTATCGAGGATATTCTAATTTAAATGTTCATAATATTTTAAATGAATTCCAGGGAACCAATTAAACCAATCTGTGCCCCTCCAATTCCAAATAGGGTATACTGCAACAGTACTAAAGTCCATTTAATCTACCTATATCACATTTCAACCACAAAGCTTTGCCCCGATCAGTGATATACTACAGTGACAGGGGGAGTAATCCTGTCCGATGTAGGTAATCCTGTCTGATGTAGGATTATTCTCCAATAAATTGTCACGCTTTTCCTCTGTGCATCCCCTCATTATGTCCCTTCTTATCTCTGGACTCTTTCCAGCTTCATAATGACCTTGGCTGTAAACAAATGTGCTGTTTAATGAGGTATAGATAATGATCCAGATTTCAATGATTTCTTTACTATCTGTGACTCCTCCAAGGGCGCACACCATTTAGCAACATGCACGGTGATCAATGATGTAGAGTAGAACTTATCAATGGTCATGCTTTCATAAATACCACCTTGTTTGATGTAGTCAGTTACATTTAATGAAATAACGTCTTTGCATAAAACTCAGAACTCCCCTACCTTACACATTTTCTGCCCCATAGTACAATATCGTTGTGGCTGCAGTTGAGAGGACTCTTGACCAAAAGTGTTGAGTGCTAAGACATCTGCTCATGCTTTGCAGCATTGCTGAAATGTCCAGACCTGCCTACAGTCTTCTCTCTAATCTGACTTTTGGTAAAATGGGACAAGCAATGGACACTTTGTTCTGTTTCCTCCACAGAACAAGGAAGGAGATTTCCTGCTCCATCAAAGATTTAAAACATGTTTGAAAATTTTTATGTGCAATAACATATGCTTTAGATGGCCAAAAGTGCTCTTCACAATCAAAGGATTGTTAAAGATCAAAATACGTATTTATGATACAAAATAAAAATGTTGTTTTATATGTATGTATATGTATGTATTTTTTTATGTATCTTGAAGAAAATACAGTTTGCACCCCTGATATTTATGTTTGTGAATTCATCATGCTGCTTGTTATAATTATTAAGAATTATTGCTCTAACATAAAGATGGCCTAGGCTATAAGAAGATTGCCAAAACCCTGAAACTGAGCTGCAGCACGGTGGCCAAGACCATACAGCGGTTTAACAGTATAGGTTCCACTCAGAACAGGCCTCGCCATGGTCAACCAAAGAAGTTGAGTGCACATTCTCAGCGTCATATCCAGAGGTTGTCTTTGGGAGATAGACGTATGAGTGCTGCCAGCATTGCTGCAGAGGTTGAAGGGGTGGGGGGTCAGCCTGTCAGTGCTCAAACCATACGCCGCACACTGCATCAAGTTGGTCTGCGGGGCTGTTGTCCCAGAAGGATCTTCTAAAGATGATGCACAAGAAAGCCTGCAAACAGTTTGTTGAAGACAAGCAGACTAAGGACATGGATTACTGGAACCATGTCCTGTGGTCTGATGAGACCAAGATAAACTTTTTTGGTTCAGATGGTGTCAAGCGTGTGTGGCGGCAACCAGGTGCGGAGTACAAAGACAAGTGTGTCTTGCCTACAATCAAGCATGGTGGTGGGAGTGTCATGGTCTGGGGTTGCATGAGTGCTGTCAGCACTGAGGCGCTACAGTTCATTGAGGGAACCATGAATGCCAACATGTACTGTGACATACTGAAACAGAGCATGATCCCCTCTCTTTGGAGACTGGGCCGAAGGGCAGTATTCCCACATGATAACGACCCCAAACACACCTCCAGGACGACCACTGCCTTGCTAAAGAAGCTGAGAGTAAAGGCGATGGAATGGCCAAGCATGTCTCCAGACCTAAACCCTATTGAGCATCTGTGTGGCATCCTCAAACAGAAGGTGGAGGAGTGCAAGGTCGCTAACATCCACCAGCTCCGTGATGTTGTCATGGAGGAGTGGAAGAGAACTCTAGTGGCAACCTGTAAAGCTCTGGTAAACTCCATGCCCAAGAGGGTTAAGGCAGTCCTGGAAAATAATGGTGGGCACACAAAATATTGACACTTTGGGCCCAATTTGGACATTTTCACTTTCACAGGGGTGTACTCACTTGTTGCCAGCGGTTTAGAAATGAATGGCTGTGTGTTGAGATATTTTGAGGGGACAGCAAATTAACACTGTTATACAAGCTGTACACTCACTACTTTGTCATTTTTTCGGTGTCGTCACATGAAAAGATATAATAAAATATTTACAAAAATGTGAGGGTGTACTCACTTTTGTGAGATACTGTACATACCTCATTTATTAAGCTCAGGGAGCATTCATTTTGCTAAGTGGACAACCTCTACTCCTTTAAAAACCAACCCAGTGTTGCATCCCCACCATGAATGGCCCTGCTGGGGGAATTGATTTAAACCAACAGGATTGCATAGTCTGATTGGTACCTAAATTTTCAAATCATTGTTATGCAAAGCTATCCCCAGCAAATGCTGAGGTGTCTACTGCTTTTAAATGTATTTTTTAATACATTTTTATACCTTTTCTGACAGAAATTCAGTATAGTACATGCTGGAATCACCACTATGGACCTGCCAAGAAAATTCCAATTGTATTGCACATCTGCTGAAGGAAAAGCTAAAACAAATTAAGCTACCGACAGGTATCCTAGGGAGGTTCTGAAAATAAATTAACAACAAATCAGTAAAGTGAAATATTTAAATTAACAATATATTTCATGGTTGGAAGTCGTTGTGTTTTACAACTAGCAATAACATCTTTTCCTTCCTCTATTAAACGGGGCCTGTTAAAATACAAAGTCATTTAGAAATTCTCCATATTAATGGAGACTTCATATTACTCAGAGCATGAGAGTTGATTTCATAATATGCAGTCTGGCTCCCTAGGGAAGGAAAGGATATGATTAGCTCTCGGCAGGACAGCCTACAAATTGAAAAAATACAATATTTAATTACAATAGACTAAGAGAACAAAATTATAGCAATCAGCTCTATAAGATCTGATTACTTTTCTTAGCTTGGATCAGCTCAAATGCACAACAAAAGATGAGAACTACCCTACTTGAAAGGCAAACAAAACAATTAACACATAAACAATAGTGACTGATAATAGTCAGAAATCATTTGATGATTATGTTGCTAAAATGTTTGGCAAAGTTAAAATCTCCAAGCTATCACAGAAAGTTCCAGCTATAATTCTGTATATTTGTCTATGTTCGGGGATGAAAATGGAAAAGATATCAAAACATAAAAAAACTAAATTTTAAGTCCCACCCAAGTCTGTCTAACCAAAGATGTTTAGAAGCTGTAAAAATGGCTGCCTAACCTATCAGATTTCAGATTAAATGAGAAAAATATGTGAAAATGTGACTGGCTGTCTCTGTACCTTGCACATTTAATCGTGTTATTAGATAAGTTTGTTTGCTACAAAAACTGAAAAAACACAATATCAATAAATGACAGTGGACTCTTATCTGTTGGTCTGACGCTCCTTCCATATATGCATGCCTTTTACTGATACAAAAATTTACTCATGCTTGGTATCTATGTAAAAACTATGTGTGAATGTCGACTTAAAAAACCTAAGTTGTCACAATACTAACTTATATAGACCAAGTGTGTAGTGCAAGGCATTGACCATTTTAACAAACTTGCTAAAAGCCCATTTTGGCCAATAAAAATTACAGAGCCAAGCACAAGTATTTTGAAGGCAAGGCTAGTGCCAGTAGATTAGACATTACAGGCACATAAAGAGGCAATTCTAGTGACATAGAATAAAGAGAGTGTGAAACTTCTGGAATGGTACTGGTTGTTGGGGAGGTTATTTAGTGGTTGGGTATATTAAAAAGAAACTTAAGGAAAACAATTATGATTAGCACAGAATCTCCAAAAGGTAAACCGCAAGAGATACTTGTTTTACTTTTGGATTTCCAGGAATGAGACTCTGCAACATCAAATCAAGTTTTTACACATCATTCTATTCCCTCAGCACCAGCTCCCTGTCACCAATAGAGGAAATCGAAGAACATATAAGTCATACTTCTTTTTTGGATAAAGGAGCAGTGTTTCTCTCTTGTTCCCTTCAGCTAGGACTAGGAGCAGCTGCAGAAAGGATGTAGGACTACAACTGCAATGCAGGAGGATCCCATGTTTGAAACTCCCAGTTATAAGCAAACTAGGTACCTCTGCTTGGACTTTGTAAGTATCATATTTTTTTGTATAGACAGCACTAGGGTTCCTTGGTTCAAATCCCAACCAGGGAGTTTGCATGTTCTCCCTGTGCTAGCGTGAGTTTCCTCCAGGTACTCTGATTCTCTCTCACACCAAAAAGGACATGCTGGTAGGTTAATTGGTTAATGTCTAAACTGGCCCTGGTATGTATGCATGCATATGAGATAGGCAGTGCTGGGACAAGGTCATCCGGTGCTGCATTAGTGGTACCAGTGTCAGTGTTTATGCAGCAGCATACAGGGTTTAATTAACACTGACACTGGCACCACTAATGCAGCACAATGGGGTTAATTAACTGCCACTGGTAACTAATGCATCAGTGACCAGTGAAAGTACATTAACCCCCTTCTTGCTTCATATTACAAATACCATTCAGAATGAATTACCCCCCCCCCCCTCCTAGTTAACTAATTAATCTTCATATGCCTGCTTACTTGTTTGATATACAGCACGGTTGGTTCCTCCTCTAGGTCGCGCTCAGTGCGCCAGCAGCTCTCTATGGTCACGTCACGCCTTGCAGCGCCTAGGAAGCGCCTGTCGGGCGGAGATTACTCTGCTGCTCAGCCTGACAGGGAAGTGAAAGGGAACTTCCAGGCTCGTGCCGGGTGCAGGAGCGCACTCGGCACATCATTGCAAGCAGCTCTGCCTCTACTGTAATGTAGTGCGGCCAACGGTAATCGGTTACAATGATGACCAGCATGGTTTTAGCAGCACACTACGGACACTTCACCTGCGCCCCCCCTTCCTCCAGGAAATTGGGCCGCCCAGGGCATCCGCCCCTTCCGCCCCTGCCTTGTACCAGCCCTGGAGATAGGGCCCTTAGACTGTAAGTTCCTGGAGAGCAGTAACTGATGAGAATGACCAATATGTAAGGCACTACGGAAATTGTCAGCGCTAAACAAACACCTGTTTTTTATAAATACCTGTAATAAATTAATAATATTAAGGAACTATAATAGGAAAGTTTATAGCAGAGTGGACTTACATGAACAAAAAAGACCATAACTAATAATGTCATCACCTATATCACAAATTCAGAAAATAAATGGTTAAAGATAATGGAAGATAATGGAAGAAGACATGCAAATCAAGTCTTTTCTAAGGTTCATCTTATGTGATTTATTTCAAATTGCATGTAGCTATTTCAGTCATGTTGGCCATCCTCTGATGACTGGCTGGAAACCATGGCTTATACATAGTAGTGCTTGGGGAAAATATAACCAGACCAATTATGACAAGTGGGCATTTAAGGAGACCTCACAATGCAACTTCCACCTAAAATGCCTGGACCCCTTCCCCCTGTAAACATCATTAGCTCCTAAGGATGTGGTCAGCGGGGGGCGTGGTCAAGATGGCGGACTGAAAGGACGCAAAGAGACGGAGCTCTGCAGCTAACTGACTCTACATCCGACTGAGAGGGCTTTTTCTGCCACCCTATCGGCTCCCACTTTACCCTGCAAGATCGGGTATGCGCCGCGGAAGCTCCGGCTCCCAAAGAAAGAAGCAAGCGGCCACTGGAACCCCGCTACTGACACGAGGCGCCCGCGGGAAGGCCCAGACCAGCATGGCGTCTCAGACCGACCAGGCAACCCCGCCACCGCTCGGCGAAGACCAGTTCCAGGCGCTGATGCAGGCCATTTCAGGGTGCCAAACCACCCTCACCGCTAAAATTGAACTAATACAGCTGGATATGGGTCTGATCAGGCGCGACCTGGACAAGCACAGAGACCGGATTGCGGAGGCCGAGCGGCGGGTCGGTGACAACGAGGACGCCGTCCGGGATCACACTGCCTCCCTCCACACTATCCAGGTCAGAGTTAAGGCCCTGGAAACCAGAGCCGAGGACCAGGAGAACAGAAATAGGCGTAACAACCTCCGCCTGGTCGGCCTGCCAGAGGGGGCTGAGGGGAGAGACACGGAAGCCTTCACAGAACACCTGCTTCGCACGCTGCTCCCGCAGGCGCCATTCTCTGCACATTTTGTTATAGAACGAGCCCACAGGATGCCCTCGGCCCGGGGACCACCAGGAGCACCCCCGCGCACATTTATTTTCCGCCTCATGAACTTCCGCGACCGGGACCTCATCCTTAGGGAGGCCAGAAAGGCTGGGGAGCTACGCTATGACAACACCAAGCTGATGCTGTTTCCAGACTACTCGACTGAGACCCAGAGGATGCGTCGCACGTTCGACCAAGTCAAGGCCCAGCTCCGGACCAAGGGCATAAAGTACAACATGATGTTCCCCGCGAAGCTTAGAGTCGTGGACGGTGAGTCTGTAAAGTTTTTTACTTCCCCAAGCGAGGCCTCCAGATGGCTAGACTCCCTCCCCAGACGCGCTTAAACTGTACGAGACTACTCCGGTGTGGCCCTGTCTACAGTAGATGCCCTGCTTGGTGACCGCTTCGGGGGCCATCCGCCCGCACACGCACCCATGCCTCACAACCCCACGGCCCTTCTGCTAAACGCTTACAGTTGGAGGCGATCTGCGCCATGCCTTCCCAAAGACGTGGCACCCATGTGCCCTAGACTGCCTGCTGAACACGGGAGGTGAGGCCCTGCACCGTCTTCGTTTTTTCTCCTTTTTGTTTTTTATTTAAAATTGTTTCTCTTTTCCTTTGGCTATATGCCGTGCGGGTAGGAGGACCACGCGATACCCCTCACAACCTGATGTGGGTGAAGATGCCCCCCCCCACCCCCTGTTGGGGTCCAACACTGGAGTACTTGGAGATTCTCTTGGGGCCTGGGTGGTTGCCTCCCCCCCCTGGCCTCGGCACTATCTCTACTTCAACGACAAGTGGAGCTGACGCTCTAATCGAGCTTTCCTACCTATGTTTCTCTGTTTTTTGTTTTCTCCTCGGACTCAATCCCAGATTTAGAGCGGAGGATTTGTAACCAAGTAAGAGCCCTTAGAGGATTCTAAGTGTATGTTAGACAGTAGCCGAATTGCAGGACATGCACAGATTGTTTAGATCTTACACTTTTATTTCTATTCCTGCTTGCTGTGCCCTCTCAGGTATTGGAAAATGTTTTTTCTTTTTTCTTTTTCTCCTAAATTTTTCCCCTTTTATTTTTTCTTGCATTTTATATTACTGAGGCGGTCGCCCACCCTCCGTGGGTGGCGGCTGCAGTAGAGACTTTGTGCTGCACGAGACTCTGTCCTAGGTGTGCCAATTGTACACACCGCCCCCATAGGAGTCTTCTCCTACAACATGTTCAAGTTTGGTTTGGGTACTCAAACATCCCATGGTTTTCTTGGTGGGGTGTGGGGAGGGTTGGGGGGGGTTTTGAGTTCTACCCTCTTGTGGGTAATCTGTTCATACATTATCTGTTTATATATCTTCCATTACAGACGAAATTTTTGCAGTAGGGGTAAACTACCGTACAATATGACTTGGGATCTCCTGTTGCCCCGTCTCGGCCTGGGCGGGGTCTGGTGGGCCCTCAGCTTTGGGTCTCCCCGCTCGTGGCCGGGCTCGACGACGGCCTTGCTTGATGTCCCCTGACCCTCTATGAGATGGCTCCCTTGAAGATCCTCTCCTGGAATGTCAGGGGACTCAACCAACGTATTAAAAGATCCCTCGTCTTTGATTATATGAAGAAGTATGTGCCACATATATGCATCCTCCAGGAAACCCATTTGGTAGGGGGAAGGATTCTGGGGTTAAAACGACCGTGGGTGGGACACCACTATCATGCTACCTACTCCAACTACTCACGAGGGGTTAGTGTTCTGGTGCACAAATCCCTGAATTTTGTACCACTAGATGTTATTATAGACCAAGAGGGCAGATACGTGCTGATCCATGCCAATATTGACACAATGGAAATGGTCCTGGTCGGGCTGTATATGCCCCCCCCGGCCAACCTCTCTCTCCTACATAAACTTACCACACTGGTTGCCCAATTCCACACTGACAACGTCATTATGGTGGGAGACTTCAACATCGCCCCTAACCCGTCTTTGGATAAGCTGATTACTGACCCTGCCTCGGATTCGGCGCTCTCTAGATGGGCTCAGACGTTTGGGTTGGTGGATGTGTGGCGGTGGAAACACCCAACCCTCCGTAACTATTCCTGCCACTCCACCTCCCATAACACCCTCTCCCGCATTGACCTCCTATATGCCAGCACTACACTACTCCCTAATATCCTCCACACCGAACTTCTCCCTAGGGGCATCTCTGACCACTCTCCCTTACTCTGCACACTGCAAACATCTACACCACGTCCGGATAGGCTATGGCGTCTCTCCAAGTACTGGATAGAACACCCTACTCTAGAGATAGAAATGGCCAAAGAAATTCAAAGATACTGGTTCTCCAATGCCCATACCGCCTCGAAAGGTGTAGTCTGGGATGCATTTAAGGCCTACATGCGGGGATGCTACTTATCCTCCATCAACCGGGAACGCAGGAATGATGGGATTATGGTGGAAGAAGCGGAGGCTAGAGCTCAGGACCTAGAAACCCGATTTACCCTCACGGCCAATCCTATTTTAGCACAGGACATGAAGGTAGCATACAGAGAGGTGACACTTCTTAGGGTAGCCAAGGCGAACAAACGCCAACTCGCCCAAACGCACAGAATATTTGAACAGGGTGATAAAACGGGCCGCCTGTTGGCCTGGATATCTAGAGAACAGGCTCCAGTAACCACAATACCCTCCATACGTACATCTGCGGGCACTGTGGTGACGGACCCGACCGGTATAAATGCCTGCTTTGCAGACTTTTATGCTGCACTCTATTCCTCCAGATCTGACTACTCACAGGACGAGCTCCTGGCCTTCCTAGGAGAAGTAACACTCCCGGCCCTTTCGCCGGAGGACAGGCGCCTCCTAGACTCCCCCATCTCCTTAGACGAGGTTCGGCTAGCTTTGGGCTCCATGCAGACGGGGAAAACCCCTGGGGAAGACGGGATACCCCCCGAATTTTACAAACAATATATAGAAGAGGTAGCGGAGAAAATGTATGACATGTTTACTGAGACTCTCGAGACGGGAGACCTCCCCCCTTCCATGGCTCAAGCCATCATAGTTGTCATCCCGAAGGCAGGGAAGGACCCCCAACTGTGTCCCTCCTACCGCCCCATCTCCCTACTCAACTCTGACGCAAAGGTGTTAACCAAAATCCTCGCCAGACGTCTAAACGACGTGATCCTCTCCCTGGTCCATGAAGATCAGTCAGGCTTCATGCCCGGGAAGGGGACGGATATTAACCTAAGGCGGCTGTATGCTGTCCTGGCCTCTGGAGATGAAAATTCGGAGAAAGAAGTGGTTGCCTCTCTGGACGCAGAGAAGGCCTTCGACTCTGTAGAGTGGGCCTATCTCTGGGAGGTTCTCCGCAAGTTTGGGTTTGGCCCAACCTTCATCTCCTGGGTCGAGGCGGTGTACAAGGCACCCACGGCCAGGGTGCGTACGGGCTCGGTTATCTCCCCATCATTTCGACTGCACAGGGGAACTAGGCAGGGCTGCCCCCTTTCCCCGGGGCTCTTTGCCCTGGCAATTGAGCCTATGGCAGCTCTTCTCCGCTCCACTACTGAAGTTCAGGGAATCACTCGGGGCCCACTATGTGAGAAACTGTCACTTTATGCGGACGATACCCTGTTGTACCTCAGGGACGATGGAAGGTCGCTACAGGCTGCCCTCTCCATAATAAATAGGTTTGGCCGCTACTCCGGTATATGTATAAATTGGGGAAAATCTATATTGTTCCCCCTCCACTCTTCTGTTTCCCTCCCACTGGCGGATGGGCAGTTGCAAAGGGTCACCCAATTTAAATACTTGGGAGTGGAAATTCACCGAGATCTGAGGAGGTTTGTTGACCTTAATCTCAACCCGGTGGTCACACGGCTGGCCCAGAAATGCGCTGTATGGAAAGCCCTGCCCCTGTCGCCAGTGGGACGAGTAAACCTGGTCAAAATGTCTGTCCTCCCCAAATTCACTTATCTATTCCGTCAGTCCCCCGTCCCCATCCCCAAAAAATTCTTCCAACACTTAGACAGCACTATCACAACATTTGTCTGGAATGGGAAGGCCCCCAGGATAGCCAAAACTACCCTTCAACTCCCTCTACCCCTGGGGGGCCTCGCCCTGCCCTGTTTCCTCAAATACTACTGGGCGGCGATGCTCGTTACAATTAAATGGTGGCTCTCGGAAACTCCCGCCAACCCCGCAGCCTCACTCGAGGCGGCGCTGTTGGGCTCTGCTGCAGAGTTGAGAGATCTTATTCACAGAGGACCCAGGTCCAACCTTAGTATAACCCTACCGATGCGAGCAACATTGCTGGTGTGGGACTCAGTCCAAAAACTAATGAAACCCCCTGATGTCTGGTCACCGGCGACTCCTCTCTGGAGGAATCCTCGACTCCCCCACTTCCTCTCTATCCCTGACCCGGGGGTCTGGGCTAGACATGGTATCACAGTTTTAGCGGATATTGTCTCACAAGAACAGCTATTAACCTTTGACAGCCTTAAGAGGAACCACGATCTACCGAACTACATGTTCTTTAGGTATCTGCAGCTGAGGCATGCCTTCCAGTCCCAATTCTCTGCCCGAGTGGACCTGAGAGTGTCGGAATTGGAGAAGACGCTCCGCTCTCCTGATGAGAGGCGCGTGCTCTCCTCTCTGTACAACCTCCTGGCCACACACGACACCTCCAAGGTGTCCCAGTTGTATCAACGCTGGCATGATGATGTCCCGGAGCTCACTGGAGAGGATTGGGAGGAGGGCATCCAGCAATACCTACCCCTTACGATATCCGCTAGGGACAGGTTCGTCCAGCTCAAGTTTATCCATAGAGTTTATTTCTCCCCAGCACGCCTTGCCAAAATCTATCCAGACCGCCCAAGTGCTTGCCCTAGATGCTCCTCCCCTGACGCAGAATTCTTTCACGTAGTGTGGTCTTGCCCGGGGATAGCTGACTTTTGGAGAGAAGTACTGACAGACATTAACGATATTGGGCAACTGGTGGTCCCATTCAGCCCCATAACCCTCCTACTTGGGGTCTGCGACTTTCTGGAGGTCTCGTGGGGTAAAAAACTGTTTATATTCTATACCACGCTATACGCACGGAAGGCTATTCTCCTGCAGTGGAACCAACCCCTTCCCCCTACCAAACAAATGTGGCAGTCCTTAATAAACACAGCTTTACCTCTGTACAAGCTGACGTACCTGGGTAGGAACTGTCCCAAAAAGTTTGGGAAGATCTCGGACAACTGGATAGAGGCAAAACACCTCACAATTCCTTGATCCTTCCGGACCCCTTGCGGGTTCAATATGTCCCCTGAAGTGACCCTGGTAGACATACTTTTTCGTGTTACTCCATTTTTTTTTTATTTTTACTGTATTGTTAGTGCTTGCTTATGACTAGATGGTTGTACCTACTGCATAAACTGTGATACTGTACAACTGATCCTTAATGCTGCTTACTTTTGTCTGTAACCAATATGTTTGACACGTGATAATGTCTGTTTTATTTCTCTTTTGTTTTGGAAATATAAATAAAAAGTTTTTGTTAAAAAAAAAAAAGGATGTGGTCAGCGGGGTGATGTAATACACACTCCTGTCCTCGCCTCATAGGGTTTTGGTCCAGGGTGTTTGGCCTCCTGCATTCCTTATTTCATATACCCATTCACAGAGATGCTAAATTTGCTTTGTTGCACTGCCCAATCCAGGGCTTGTTTTCTTACCAACAGAAACTGTCAACTTATTTGTTTATTGCAGCCAAACGGGTTGTAGCCAGAGCTTGGAAGAGGCCCTTTGTTCCATTTGCTGAGGTGAAGAGCACTCTAACTGATCTCATGATCAATGAAAAAATGTTGAGTATTTTAAATGACTCCCATACTAAATTTCTTAAAGTATGGTCTCCTTGGTGGATGCTCTTCTCACTTTACACCTGAGCAGTCTGAGCTTCTCATGAGAACTGTCTTGTCGCTCTCCCCTCCTGCGGGTCTCTTTCTCTCCCCACCCCCCCCCCCTTCTCCCCTTATTTTCTCTCTCTTCTGGTCTGCCTTTCCTGGTTTCTTCTCCCCTCTCCCTCCTTTTTCTTTTTGCAATCAGAACTATTCCTATGGTCGCTCTTGATCTCTTTTGCTCTTGGGTGACCCTGGATCCTCAGATTTGAGGCCCACCTCACGTTGGTTAGCAGCCACCGTTGCTATTTTTTCAATCTTTTTCATTTTGTATCTTTCTGCCGAATGTTCACCCCGGTCTGTGACGGGGATTTTCAAAGGACCAATATACACATTTCCCTCCACTCCATTCTAGTGCACCTGCATCTTGGGCCCTAATTAGTTGGAACCTATGGGTTGCCCCATAAGGTCGCCCAGTTGATAGTTAATTCCTATCTATGTTATAAGATCATTATGTTCATTAAACTACGCCCCTGCATGGGTGAACGTTTGTCAAGATGTTATATTTTTTCAATAAAAATTACTGTACCAGAAAAAGAAAAAAGATTCACACATTGATAAGATTATTTATATCAAGTTGATATTTAGTATAGCATAAAATATCACATTGTGCAGTATTTCTGCTGCATTTGACCACTTTACAAAGAGACCCTGGTGATCAGCAGTGGTTTCTAATGTGGCCCCCCTCATCTTTGCAGGTCCCTATGCAGCAGCACAGGCAGTAAGGCTACCCTAGCTTTTATGAACATCCGGAGAGAGGAAACTTTTGTAGCAATATACGTTGTCATTCACCCTGTCTGTACTAAGAAATACAAAAAAGGATTTAAGATAAAACTGCTGGAAAAAAGAGAAAACAGATTGTATTATGCCAAAGTAATAAAATTGTGTTTGTTATGATAAACTCAAATCAATAGCTGAAGTCCGGCCAAGAACACAAGTGTCCAAACTGCTTAAGAGCAGCTCTTTTTCTGTGCACTCTAGCAGATTAAAATGAAATTCATGTATAGGAAGGCAGGCGAAAAAACACCTCTACCTCAACTCTTCACCTTCTACATCTACTTATTCAATGCACTGCAGTCTTATCAGTAATTAATATAATTTTGTCTGCATACAACCAGGTCAGCTATAATGTGCAAAAAAAGTCAGTGTATTAGTATTCTAAAGAGAATAGTGTAAGTGCTAGTGTAAAAGGACATTGTCGTTTTGCTTGTAACTTGTCATTCTGTAGTATTTTTTAAGATTCTGCATTTTAATGGATCTGATGGAGAAGTGTATACTAGAATTTTTATTGCTTTTGTTATACAACACAATGCTTTACTTTTATTCCTTAATAAACATCAATGCAGTCTTCTAAAAACACATCCCAAATTAGCTGATCTCATAAGAAAGGATGCATGCTGTTTTGACATGTGTAAAATCTGTGTACACCCTTGGAAATGTACTGTGATATGCACCAAATTTAAAGTATACGTAAACCCTTACCTTGTAAAACAACCCAATCAGTTTTACATAAAAATGAAAGGCAAAACATTTGTGTATATATAAAAAAAACATTATACAAATAGCTTTTTTTTAATTGATCACATAACCTCTGTTCGCAGCTGCATAAGGAGCTTGGAGAGCCAGGGGTGGAGAAACAGCAGCACACTGATCTTCCCAGATATTAGCTGTGTAGGGGGCATGTCAGCATAAGTCTTGGCCGTTGGAGGACAGGCAGGCTGTGCTCCCAGCACAGCCAGAAAATTGACCATGCTGGAAAGGATATGCTTTTATGCCTATTGTGGTCAGTTTGCATAAGAGGGCTGGGGGACTGCCAAAATGAACCAGGTGTTTCACACAAAGGAAGCAATACAAAGAGAACAGGATATTTTTTAACACAAGTACATGATACAACAGACACATATCAGGAACATGGAATGTTGGGGTAACATATTGTTTAAGCGGGGCAATGATGATGGGACAACAAATCAAATGTTATTTAAGCATAAACATAATACACCTTGCCAAACAAGATTTTCTAAGGACCTAACTAAGAAGAAGAGGCTTTGAAAACCTTGGTGGCCTGATTTATTCCTAATTTTTGTGCAGGGAATAGTTAGAATCCCAATTAGGTTTTCATAGCTGTCTGTTCCCCCACTGGGAAGATATACAAAAATCATTTGTTCTGGTGACCATTGTCACTAGTAAAGTTGGGAAATTCAAAAATGTTGAGCTTATTAAAAGTATAGGTCACTTAAACAGGAACAGAGGTTAAATTGTTCAATACGGAAATGTGTTCCTGTGACAATAGTCTAATGCTGCGTACACAGGGTCGGAATTTCCGATGGAAACAGTCCGATGGGAGCTTTTCATTGGATTTTCTGACCGTGTGTATGCCCATCGGTCTTTTTCTGTCGGAATTTTCGACGGACTTTGGATTGAGAACCTGTTCTTAATTTTTCCGATGGAAAGCCTTTCTATCGGATTTTCCGATCGTGTGTATGCAATTCCGACACATGCTCGGAAACTATTTGACGCATGCTCAGAAGCATTAAACTTCCCTTTTATAGTGCAGTTGAACGTGTTGTATGCCGTGGTGTTATTGACCGTCGGAACTTGGTGTGACCGTGTGTAGGCAAGACAGTTTAAGCGAAATTCCGTCGGAGAGCTTTTTCCGACGAGAATTCCGACCGTGTGTACGCAGCATAAGAGAGCATTTCCTGTAGTTTGGAGAGGTCCCCTTTTACCTCTGCTTCCTGTTGTGCCATGAGACAGAAAGTTAAATAAATGTCCCCCACTGGACATACCTGTAGACAGCAAAAAAAATTTCAGGGGTTTGAACTCTATCCCACTCCCACTTAGCTTCTCTTCTTTTTTTTTTTCATGGCTTTGTAAGTTTTTGTTGAAGTATGGCAAATAAATGGAGATAAATTCATGAATTAACAAGGGCACATATTCTTACATTCTACTACCCTGGCTATGTTTCTCAATGTTATTTTTCCCCAGATTTTTTTTTTTTTTTATCACTTAATTTTGTTTTGGTCGCCTTTGATATACTAACATATTTGGTTAATTTTCTTTTACGTCTGTCCTTATTCTTGTAACTTTCTATTAATAGCATCCCCTCTTGTCAATCAAACTTCCATTTCCTACAGAAATTGCATAAAATAAATTATTCAATGACAGCAACTGATTGCTTGTGTTTACTTTTCTAACAAAGGCATAATTATTTTGGTATTTCCATCACCTACCTATGGTTTTATTATACTAAGCAGTATAAGCCAGTGTACCTACCTTAACAACCAGCCATGTTAGCAATGATGGTCTGAGATAAGGACTGGGACAGCAGACACAAACATCAGCTCTTCTATGGAAGTTAATGAGCTGAGGGTTCTAAATCATTAAATGGCCTACTTCTGTAAGTAAATGGAAATGTTTACTCTATCCTGGACATTTCTTTGTTAGGCTTTTAGGAGTCAGGGAGCTGTTCATTTAGATATTATCAAGTTCCTCACAGCCATACAAGTAAAAAGAAATGGCAATTAACTAACAGAGTTTTAATTTCATCCTATTTACATAAAATTATTTAGACCAGTTAGTTCTTTATTTTTTTCCATTTAATTACAGGGTTCCACCTTAAAATGGTTTCCATTTATGTGATTCATGTGCCCTGTGCTGTTACCTGGGCCTATGTTTTTATGGTAATAACATAAAGCAAGAAAATAGAGATGCCTAATACAAAAGACGCTACATTAGAGTTATTATCAAGCCATATTTCCACTAGGCAGCATTACTGTACATTAACTTTGGTACCGATCAATACTCAGCCTGCCAGTCAGCAATCTCATACTGCATAAAATCACAAATACTGCTTCTTTACAGCCTTCAGAACCCTAACCGCAATACAGCACTGTTCAATCCACAATAGACATAATACAGGGACAGTTGAAGAAGCAACAAGTAAAGCAGGGAGGAGCAGCTTACTTACTAGTGTCCTTTCTCTGGTGTATTCCCAGTTGTCCTGCTATCAGCATCCTTTGTTAGCTAAAGGGCAGGTAGCACCAATGAGCTTCATTCTTCCCATCCATGGGATATATCCCAAAGCTAGCACTCAACAGAAGAAGGATGTGTAATCAGGTCCACCGGTATCCTAATTAGACCTGGGAGCGTTAGTGATTTTGGAAAGGAGGAGTTGAAGAATGCTAATGAAGGAGAGCTCTTTACCTTCCCCAATAATAATAAGTCTACGAGGACACCACATGTTGCTGTCCTGGAGAAAGACCGCCTACGCCAGCCAACTCCAGCTACGGGAGCAATAACGAAATTATAGCCCTGTGCGCAAACACATCACAGCTTAATTGATTTCTCGGAGACAGTGATGTATTTTCTGACTAGTTCTGCTCTGGACGCAAGCTTGGGAAAGAATAAATTCAATGCTGCAACTAAGCCATCATCAATTGCCTTAAAATGGCTGTGCTGTACATTAACATCTCTGCTTCCAGATGGACACTGAATTTAACAGCACCACGTTTTACTTAATGAATGGAAAATGCCACAGCAAACCCAGCCTATAAATATTTATACATTAGGAAATAAAAGTTGAAATGTACCTTCACTTGGCAAGCCACAGGCTTAACGCACTCTGCTGATGATTCTTTATGTAAATGTATAATGAAAGTTATTAGATGTGAAACACATTTCATGGGTCAGCAATAGAAATAAAATATCACATTGTTCTCACAGCTTCTAACCTTCTTCTTGCTGAAGGTGCATTGCAGCACTGGGCTCAATTGATTTAGTGGATGTGTTCTATTAGTGTGAGTGCTCTTCTCATCACACAGTCCCTCCCTTTAGTCCAATCTATCATTAATAGCAACGCCAAGAGCGAGCCTGGCACAGTGACCAGGGAAGGAACTACTAGACTGCAAACCAGACACTAAATGCACAAAATCCTGATTCAACTAGATATGCTCAATACAAATTTCTACTACATAAAGCAAATGTGCTACACGTGGAGCAACACAGACAAGATTATTATTAATGTTATAATACAGGATCTATTCAACACTGCACGACAATTTACACAATAGAGGGAGACAATACACATTAAGATCACAGTGTTTTGGAATAGACAAAAAAACTCGGACTGGGAAAATCATTTGTTTCAAAACCATCTAGTTAAAGTGGAACTCCAAGCAAATATAAAAGACACAAATGAATTAAGAAGTATCACCACAAAGTAAAAAAAACTCTGTTGAATAAACAGAGTTGATTGGTCCCGTTCAGGGCTTTTTTTCAGCAGGAACGCGGGGGAGCGCAGTTCCTGCACCATTCAAAACTGAATGTATGTAATGGCAAGAGGTGCTGGGATGTGCTGGAGGGTCTATTGATGCTGGCTGCTGGGGAATCTATTATTGCTGGAGAGAATCTATTTTTGTGGAGGAATGGGTTCTATTGTTGTTGGGAGTACTTCTGTTGCTATTGTTGCTGGGGTGGGTCTTATGTAGCTGGGGGGTCAGTCTTTGCTGGGAGGGATGTTGAGGGAGGGGTCTTTGTTGCTGGCTGCTGAAGGGCAGGAGGGATGCTGGCTACTGGGGAATCTATTGTTGCGGAGGGGGGATCTGTTTTTACAGGGGGGACTATTGTTGCTGGTGGGGATCTATTTTTGCTGGGGGTGGTTCTTATGTTGCAGGGGATAAATCATTGTTGGGAGGGATCTACTATTGAGGGCGGAGTCTAATGTTGCTGGCTGCTGGAGGGTCTAATAAAGTTGGCTGTTGGGAGTCCATTGTTGCTGGGGTGGCTCTATTATCGCTGGAGTGTCCATTGTTGCTAGATCCATTTTACTGCCTTTTCTGTTATCATCATTAACAAAATTCCATACAAAATACTTAGCACCACAAAATGAGACTTGGTCCTGTATTCTCTAACAGGGGTGGTACTGGAAGGTGGGTAAGGGGTGGAGCCAAGAAACGGTGCTCGGAGGTGGGTAGGGGTGGAGTCAAGGGTGATTCTGAAGGGAGGAGTTCCTACACCTATTCTCTGAGAAAAAATCCCTGGTCCTGTTTAAATCCACTCTGTGGTTGCTGAGCAGTGCGGTTGCTGAGCAATGTGGTCAAATAGCTTGCCCCTTCTCTCCCCACTGCAGTCCAACCACAGGGAGACAAATACTTTAAGTGGTTGTAAACCCTTTTAGGCCTCATTCACACTAGCAATAGGAATAAGCACAGCCTACAATGTATAATATGGGCATCAGACAGAGCTGTTTACACTTAACCCCTTCCTGGCGCTGCCTCCCGACCCTTTAGGAAATTCTAGAGGAGGCAGAGGCGGCATTTAGGGCATGTGACCACTGTGATTGACTGATGCAGATAGCAGAGCAATTAGAGAGGAGACAAAAAAAAAATCACACTACTGCTTTGGATAGAGGTAACTACACACTATAGAAGGATATGCTTTGTTCATTGTTCATTTCAATGGTTTACAATAACTTTAATCAGGTGTTATTTACAGCGCTGGTCTCTGGCAGCAGATGCACAATAGAGATGAGCACCGTCATTTAAAAGCAGAAGGGGAGGTCAGCTGGTATCACAACACAAGCACTCACAATAGGGGGGCTGGGTGATCTCTAAGCCAGATGTGTAAACTATTAGCTGGCTGTGTGATCGATCAGTAGACAGATCGATCATACAGCCTCATCAATGCTGATAGATCGACTGCTATCGAGATATAATAATGAGGCATTGTGGATAAAGCCTCTGTGATCCAGCTGGCCGCTACTAGTAAACATGAGGAGCTTCCAGGCCAATCCTCAGACTTCTATAGTGGAGGCTGGGTTTGCAGCACGATGTGTGAAGATAAGGTCATAAAGCAGGAGGTGAGCACCTGAGGCAACAACCATGGCTTATCTGAGCCAGCATCTCTGTAATAATCTAGCCACCTGCTACTAACCTAGCTGCTGTGAGAGCTATAGTCTATGGAGTCACATGGATGTGCCTTTCTCTCCGTCCCTCAGCAGCACCCCAGCTTCCCTGGCAGTAAAAACAGAGGGTGGCAGCAACCTGCTCTCCAGGCTCGTGTTTCCCTGTGTATCCACTCCCTCCAGCTGGCAACAGGTGCAGCAAGATGAACAGGCCCTGTCAGGGTAGATGGAATAGCATAGTCCCAAGTGAGCAATGTGAGCCTCCATTTTATTATGATATTTTGCATTGAGAACCTGAGAAGGGGGAGCTGGACTCCCTTTAAACAGTTTATTTTAAACATATCATATAATTTTGATGGAAACTTAATGTTTTGTCATTCCCAAATTCCGTACGGATGTTATTAACATGCTTTTTTTTCATATCAGTCCGATACATCATTGACTGGTGAAGGAGGGAGGTCTCCAGAGCTGGCATTTCCCAATAGTGTGGACTGCCCTCTATCCCTCTCTGCCCTCCAATAAGAGAGTCTTCAGCCACATTAAAACACTTTCAGCAACCTTAAACCACATTTAATTGCAAAAAACAACCCAATAAATAAATGCAAACTACTCACAACAATTTCCATAGATGCCATGGTGTTGATTTACTAAAGGCAAAGTACAGTTGCACCAATCCACCATCCAATCATGTAAAAGCAAAGTGCTTTTTTTTTCATTGCACATGTTTGGGTGTTCTTTGCAAAGTGAACAGTGTATTTGCCTTTTGTATATCAACCTTCCCAAAATTATCTAAAACACATACAGTATCTCACAAAAGCTAGTACACCCCTCACATTTTTGTAAATATTTTATTATATCTTTTCATGTGACAACACTGAAGAAATGACACTTTGCTACAATGTAAAGTAGTGAGTGTACAGCCTGTATAACAGTGTAAATTTTCTGTCTCCTCAAAATAACTCAACACACAGCCATTAATGTCTAAACCGCTGGCAACAAAAGTGAGTACACCCCTAAGTGAAAATACCCCAATTGGGCCTAATTAGCCATTTTCCCTCCCCGGTGTCATGTGACTCGTTAGTGTTACAAGGTCTCAGGTGTGAATGGGGAGCAGGTGTGTTAAATTTGGTGTTATCGCTCTCACTCTCTCATACTGGTCACTAGAAGTTCAACATGGCACCTCATGGCAATGAATTCTCTAAGGATCTGAAATAAAGAATTGTTGCCCTACATAAAGATGGCCTAGGCTACAAGCTATACACTCAGGGGATGTACTCATTTTTGTCAAATACTGAATGCCAAACACAAGGCCCGCGAGCCAAATCCAGCCCTCCAGGCCTTGTCATGCAGCTCTGGCACACAGTTTTTGCAGCCAGAACTTTGCAAAGCTCTATCCCGACACCTCCCGCTCTCACCCTCAGCTCCCTCTCCCTGCAAGGTGAGGCAAAGCCACCTAATCAGGGAGCTACTAGAGCCAGTCAAGGTAGGAGAGAGAGATGTGAGAAAGCTTTGGGGAGGGGGTTTGGGGTTGCAATCTGTGCATAGTGCACTCCGAAACCCTACACTCTGTACATAGCACTAACCCTGAACTCTGTAATGCACTCCTAAACTCTGCACTCTGTGCATACCACATTCCTAAACTGCATTCTGTATGTAGTGTACTCCTGAACCCTGCACTCTTTACGTAGCACACTCCAGATACAATCGGCCCTTGGAGGGCAACCATACTGCTGATGCGGCCCACAATGAAATTCAGTTTGACACCACTGATCTAAAACATTGGAGATGCATAAGCGGCTAACACTGTAAAATATCTCAGATTATTCGTATGTTTAATTTTCCTTTCATGGATGTCAAGAGAACTCGTGTCTACTACTAGGCTTTATCCCTACTTCCCTTTTTCTTTTTCTGTTCTATCCTCTCTCCTTTGCTCTTACGTTCTCCTCTGCCTAATTTTCTTCCTTACTATTTTCTTTATTTTCTATACATACCTATTTTCTCCATGAATATATCCAGACTCTTTTATCTTGAATTATCAGCCACTGTACTGAATGTATATATATTGAAGAACCCCCGAGGACATTGATCCTATGGGAGAGAAGCAATTTCCTTGCTGTACTTATCTAACAGAGTTTGATTTTGTTCTACTATTCATAATATTTGTGCTTTCAATAACCATCTTCCTCTTCTAGGGGGATTAACCCCCTACGAGTATTGTTTTGGTACATTGTACTTATTAATCTGAGACTTGATTTCATTAACTTTTCTTTTTTTTTTTTTTCTACTTCAAGCACTTTCTGAGTTTTTGTAACTCATAGAAATTTGTTAATAAACTTTATATTCAACCATAAAACTTTGGCGATACGTTGACTTGTACCACTCCATTGCCTTTGAAAGCTGCCTAAAATAATTGACTGACATTGCATAAAAATTGCTGTGTTGCCAATGTTATTACCTGCAGGAGGAATGTCCTAAAAAAGGAGGTAGCTTTTCAGGGATAGCAGCACAGGCACTACATTACACAGTAGACATTGTCTTAGAGGAAACGATTAGTTTAGGATGAAGGATCAAGTGCTAAAAGCAACCTATATGAGTAGAGATAAATAGGCTTCCACTTTCCTTCTAAAAATTGTAGCTGCCTGGTTGTCCAAGGCTTCAATATTTTAAATGACTGACTTATAGATATATCACAATTCTTGCATCTAGTGTCACAGATTGCTTGAAGCGGAGTTTCAACCAAAAATGGAGCTTCCGCTTATCTGGTTCCTCCCCCCCTCCCCTCAGGTGTCACATTTGGCACCTTTCAGGGGGGAGCCGATACCTGTCTAATACAGGTATTTGCTACCACTTTCGGCGATAGATCGCTGCAGAATCTGTGGCAATCTACGCCATGGCCGGCCCCTCTCCTCCATCCCCCCTGCTGTCTTCTGGGAGACACACAGGTCCCAGAAGACAGCAGGGACCAGTCTGGATGCGCAGAGCGACTTGCACATGCGCAATAGGGAACCAGGCTGTGAAGCCGCAAATCGGGCCCAATTAGCCATTTTCCCTCCCCGGTGTCATGTGACTCGTTGGTGTTACCAGGTCCCAGGTGTAAATGGGGAGCAGGTGTGTTAAATTTGGTGTTATCGCTCTCTCCCATACTGGTCACTGAAAGTTCAACATGGCACCTCATGGCAAAGAACTCTCTGAGGATCTGAAAAAATAATTGTTGCTCTACATAAAGATGGCCTAGGCTTTAGGAAGATTGCCAATACCCTGAAACTGAGCTGCAGCACGGTGGCTAAACAAAAGGGAATACGAGCGCATTGGCTCATGGTGCAATAACGTCTTTTATTGGATATAAAAGAATAAAATTGATACACTCACAAGTGAAGGTGAATAAACAGCGTCAAACAGTTCCTCCAATAGACAGCTTTAGCGAGGGACACATCCGTGCTTCAGGGTAGATGAGAAGACCGCTGGATGGGCTGGCTCCACAGACACAGGCTCATCAAGCAGCTGCCGACAGGCCGCGAGTGAGCAGCTCACTGACTGAAGAGACGGCCGGTCAGGAGAGGGCTGTGGGGTGCCTACAACACTTGTCCCAGGGAGCTCTTTGGTGAAGCCAACTGATAGAGGGTGCTGTAGTTGTCAGATAACATGTTTTGAAGGGCGTGGCCTCCTTCCTCAGATCCGCCCCCTGTTATTCAGAGAGCCCCCTTTTGTAGCTGAAATTAATTGGCCTGGATTTTTTAACCCTATAATCAAAATTTATCAAACTTCAACTAAAAAACATATGGAAGATATTATGACAACTAGAATACATTTACAAACAGCATACATACAATAGCATGGTGGCTAAGACCATACAGTGGTTTAACAGGACAGGTTCCACTTAGAACAGGCCTCGCCATGGTCGACCAAAGAAGTTGAGTGTGTATGCTCAGAATCATATCCAGAGGTTGTCTTTGTGAAATAGAAATGAGTGCTGCCAGCATTACTGCATAGGTTGAAGGGGTGGGGGGGTCAGCCTGTTAGTGCTCAGACCATACACCGCACACTGCATCAAATTGGTCTGCATGGCCTCTTCTACAGATGGAAGTCTCTTCTAAAGATAATGCACAAGAAAGCCTGCAAACAGTTTTCTGAAGACAAGCAGACTAAGGACATGGATTACTGGAACCTCACATGTCCTCTGGTCTGATGAGACCAAGAAAAACGTATTTGGTTCAGATGGTGTCAAGCGTGTGTGGCGGAAACCAGGTGAGGAGTACAAAGACAAGTGTGTCTTGCCTACAGTCAAGCATAGCGGTGGGAGTGTCATGGTCTGGGGCTGCATGAGTGCTGCCGGCATTGGGGAGCTACAGTTCATTGAGGGAACCATGAATGCCAACATGTACTGTGACAAACTGAAGCAGAGCATGATCCTCTCCCTTCGGAGACTGGGCCGCAGCGCAGTATTCCAACATGATAACGACCCCAAACACACCTCCAAGACGACCACTGCCTTGCTAAAGAAACTGGGGGGAAAGATGATGGATTGGCCAAGCAAGTCTCCAGACCTAAACCCTATTGAGCATCTGTGGAGCATCCTCAAGCGGAAGGTGGAGGAGTGCAAGGCTCTAACATCCACCAGCTCCGTGATGTCGTCATGGAGAAGTGGAAGAGGACTCTAGTGGCAACCTGTGAAGCTCTGGTGAACTTTATAAGGCAGTGCTGGAAGATAATGGTGGCCACACAAAATATTGGCACTTTGGGTCCGATTTGGACATTTTCACTTGTTGCCAGCGGTTTAGACATTACAGTGTGTTGAGTTATTTTGAGGGGACAGCAAATTTACACTGTTATACAAGCTGTACACTTACTACCCAAAGTGTAATTTCTTCTGTGTTGTCACATAAAAAGAGATCATAAAATATTTACAAAAATGTGAGGGGTGTACTCACTTTTGTGAGATACTGTACGTATTGCTAGGAACAGAACAGCTGAATGAAAATCGTAAAGATTTTGTCAATATTTTTATAAAACAACAAACCAAAAATATACAAGCTAGTAACTATCAGTTAGTGAGATTTTTGTTGTTTTTGTGCAATCACAACATGTAGTCGAGGTACAGTTACTGGCAATGTTATCATTCCAATGTCATCTGACACATCAATCAATTTTTCCACTTTGATTTCAGGTTCAATAATGCAGAGAATCGTGTTTCATTTTTCTCATTCAGGAACTTAGTACTATCATTTGGTTTCTATACCCTAAATCAGTTAGGATGCCATCAGTTAGAGGAGATATATGGGATTAATAAAAATAAAAACATACATACTTACCTCAATGCTGCAGCATCAGAGTGAAGCTGCCGCTGTCCCATGTTGACTCTAAAGCCCCATACACACGCTCGGATTATCCGAGGACCAGGTCAGTCATACTTTGTCCGATGTTGGTTTTGCGTACACGCGGTCGGACAAAGTTGTTGGAAAATCCGATCATTCTGAACGTGGTGACGTTTGTTGCCTACGACGGGACTACGTAGAGGCTAGTAGCCAATAGCTTTGGTCTTGTAATGTGATCTGAGCATGCGTAGCACTTTGTCGCACTTTGTCGCACTTTGGTGTGATCGGACCGTGTTGTCGGAAAATCTATCCAGCAGGAGATAGGACTTTGTCCGTCGGACAATCCGACGTACACTGTCCGATGGTACATACACACAGTCTGATTTTTCAACAACATTGTCCGATCGGACAGAATCCATGCAAAAATCCGACCGTGTGTATGGGGCTTTAGACAGAGAACTGAGCAATCACATGACTGCTGATCACTCAGTTCTCAGTCTTCTTCACTGCTCTCTGCTGTGCCCCTCTAGCACTCACTGGAGCATCAGGCTAGAGAAGGGCAGGACTGTGATAAGCAGGGTCGGGGGGCAAGTATCTTGCTATCGGAACATGATCCTGAGCCGCGCTATGTGTGTCCACAGACACGTGCAGTGCGGCTCGGGATCGAGCCTGCGCAAGTGTTCCCACAGCAAGCTACTTGTTATGGGGGCACATGACAAGGAGAAGGAGGAGCCAGGAGTGCCGATGGGGGAACCCAGAAGAGGAATATCAGGGCTGCTCTCTACAAAACCATTGCACAGAGCAGGTACTGTAAGTAGGGCTGAAACAACTAATCGATTAATCGACAGCTAATCGATTATGAAATTAATCGATTACTATTTTCATAATCAATTAATCGGCCAGTAACATAATGGGGTAAAAAAAAATAAAAAATTAGCCCTTTATAGTATAAAAAGAGCAAATAATTGCTACTGTACCCCTTACAGTAGTGATTATCTGCTTTTTTTTTTTTACTATAAAGGGCTAATTTTTATTTTTTTTTAACCCCATTATGTTACTAAACGTCTCAGGCCTGGTTCACACCTATGTGTTTTTTGGTGCTTTTTGCACAAACGCACTACAGTTCATTTACATGGTTTTCTATGGGACACATTCACATCTATGCTTTTTTCAGCCGCTGCTGTTTGGAAAGGGTCAGGGACTTTTTTTTTTAAAGCAAAATGGTGCTTTTTTGGTTCAATATACTTCAATGGAGAAGCTGCAGAAAAGCATGTTATGCGTTTTTGCAGCAATTTGTGTTTTTTAATCTGCCCAACTAATTGGACAAAAAAAGTATATTTCTTCTGTCTATTTTAAATATTTTGCTCCCTAACCATATAGTTGGTTATTTATATTTACCACTGCATAGATATTTAAGAATAAATTGCCTTTTTTTTTTATACTTTACATATTAAGTAAATTATACACCACACTTATTTTTTTTAAGGTTATTAACCGATTAATCGATTATTCGAAACAATAATCGGCCAACTAATCGATTATGAAAATAATCGTTAGTTGCACCCCTAACTGTAAGTATGACATGTTTTTTTTTCTTTTATATATGTTTACATTAAGCATCTAAAATAATTAATCTTTTCTTTTCTGTGTTTTTATCCACAATTTTGTACATTAGTGACAGGGTCTCTTTAACAAACGCCATCAGTTGTGTCTCTATAGACTTTGGTCTTAGTAGTCTAAGCACATCATTCATCAATAGCTTCTGACCTGGGGGATCGGAGACACATCTCTAACTACTGGAATGCAACTGTGGAATGGAATAAATATCATAAATTTGAATGCGGATTCAAAGAGAAAAGTACAAATTTACAGGGACACTTTGTTTTCTATTTCAGCATTATAATGAATGTTGGACGAGGGAATTGCACCAACTTTAGACAACATAGTATTTTGGAAAACCACACATGGATGTGGTACAGCCAAGAGCACCGGGACAAAGATTTTGCTCTTGAGTCAAAAATATCCTATTTAAAATAATAAATAAAATAATACCGTCTTCTGGCACTAGACAGGTGTAGACTTGCTTTTTCAGTTTTGTTGCTGTTATCACTTTGGTGCCTGAGGTTAAACAGTTACTTTAAAATTGTGAAAAAGAAAAATTCCTTACATACCAAATTCTTCAAGTTTTGATAAGAGCTTAACACTGATTTATACTGGCTCCTTGCTGCTAATATGCTTCCAGGAACCCATCCTGTCTGCGGCAGCTCATAAATTGTGCCTTTTATATGTACAGTAGGTGCAATGCATTCCTACCTTATCTGAAAACCGTATTTAACCTCTTTGTGACCAAAGAGCTTCTTTTAAAATGTACTTATCCTATACAGTAAAAAGGCAGTTCTTTTACCCAGAATTGAATACATCATCATGCCCTATTGTTGATGAAGTGAAGAAGGCTGATTGAATGACTTGGGGAAAAAAACGGTGGTTTTCACTTTTAAAGAATATATAAACCCAACATTTCATATTCCTGATATGTGCCTGCTGTACCATGTACTTGTATGAAAAAGTATACCCTGTTCCTGCCAGTCCCTGAGCTTTATTAAAACTGACCACACTAGGCATGAGAGCACACACAGCTATTCACTAGGAAGATCAGTTGACTACTGCTTCTCCTTCCCCAGCTCTCCTTATGCAGCTGTCATAAACTGGTGCGACCAGAAATGTGTGGACTGCAATAGGGAAGATCAAAACGCATGTAAAGTAATAATAGTAAGATTTTTTTAAAAGGATACGTCATACACAATAAAGCAAACCAGAAAACAACCACGGTGACACACAATAATAACTCTCTAAACCAAACGTGAATACAGGAGCAAGATATAATCATAAACGTAATCAAGTTAGGGTCATACACGAGAGAGCAATCAGATAGAACAGGGAGCAAGACGAGACAGGGAGAGGACAACAGGAGGAAGGAATAAGTCTGCAAGACAGGGGTCCAGGCATGGATGCAGGGTTCAGGAACACAAGATACAAGGTACAGGTACAGGATTCAGGGATTTAGGTCACAAAGTACAGGTACAGAATTCAGGAATGCAGGTCAGGGCTCAAGGAAAATACCAAGGCAAATGTGTGAGCATCTGCCAGGTATATATATATATATATATACACACCTCCTGCAGTCTCAGGTGATGCCTGATTGCAGGAGATGATGTCGGCTCCAGACTGCCGGGAGACACCCACTAGTGGACACCAGTACCGCAGCCCAAAGATCTGACAGCTCCACCAGCAAGTGAAACCTTTCCTGACAGTACCCCCCCTCGAAGGAGCGACCTCCGGATGCTCCAACTAGTCGCAGCTGTAAAAAGTCCATGGCATCAAGCTGGGCAGCGGGTAGAGGCACATCAAGCTGGACAATGGGCAGAGGCACATCAAGCTGGACATCGGGCATCAGATCATCCGACTGGAGAGCAGGCGCTGGAATATCAGGCCAAACAGCGGGCACTGGAACATCAGGCCGGGTGTCAGGAACTGGATCATCAGGCCGGACATCGGATCATCAGACTGGACAGCAGGCATTGGAACATCAGGTCGGGCAGTGGGCAGTGGAACAGCAGGCCGGACAACGGGCACTGGAACATCAGGCTGGACAACGGACACTGGAACATCAGGCCGGTTATCAGGAACTGGATCCTCAAGCTGGACATCGGGCATCAGATCATCCGACTGGAGAGCAGGCGCTGTGACATTAGGCCGAACAGCAGGCACTGGAACATCAGGCCAGGCGTCAGGAACTGAATCATCAGGCCGGACATCGGGCATCGGATCATCAGACTGGACAGCAGGCATTGGAACATCAGACCAGGCAGCGGACACTGGAACATCGGGCCGGGCATCAGGAACTGGATCATCAAGCATCGGATAATCAGACTGGAGAGCAGGCACTGGAACATCAGGCTGAGCAGCGGGCACTGGAACATCAGGCCAGGCATCAGGAACTGGATCATCGAGCTGGGCATCAGGCATCGAGTCACCAGACTGGACAGCAGACACTGGAACATCAGGCCAGGCAGCGGGCACTGGAGCGACAGGCTGAACAGTGGAAACTGCACCGGCCCAGCAGGCTGGGTAACGTGCACCAGCACATCAGGCTGGGAAACTGGCACTGCCACATCAGGCTGGGAAACGGGCAGCGGCACATCAGGCTGGACCGTGGGTGGCGGAACTTCATGCTGGACCATCGTGGGCAACGGATCTTCAAGCTGGACCATCGTGGGAACCGGAACTTTAGGCTGGACTGTGGACACCGGAACTTCAGGCTGGACCGTGGGCATGGGAACATCAGGCTTGAACATGGGCACTGGAACATCAGGCGGGGCCGTCGGCAACAGAACATCAGGCTGGACCGTGGGCATTGAAACATCAGGCTGGACCGTGGGTACTGGAACATCAGGCTGGACCGTGGGTACTGGAACATCAGGCTGGACCGTGGGTACTGGAACATCAGGCTGGAACATGGGCACCGGGACATCAGGCTGGACTGTGGGTACAGGAACATCAGGCTGAACAGCAAATACTGGAGCATCAGGCCAGACAGGAGGCAGAAGGTTGGCAGGGTTAGGTGGGTCATCAGGTTCAGGACCATCAGAGGCTAGCCTGACCCCATTGGCAATCATGGAGGCAGACTGGAGTGGATCGGCTGGCGTGGAGGCGGTATTAGATAATGACAGAATTATACGAGTTGGAAAAAACTTTTGTTTCTTTTTGGGTTTAGCCACTGAAGCCTTGTAGGTGACTGCAAGGCTGTAAATAGTGGGTGCAGCTGATGGAAGAGAAGAGTTTGAGCATGGTAAGAAAGAGGAAGCAGTTACTAAGGGGGATCTTTGTGGAATTGCATCAGGCAGTAGAGAGGAGGCAGATGGGTTAAAGGCAGGATAGGCGCAGCAAGTGGAAACAGGATGCTGATATTTAGTTGGTAGCAGGGTATATTGGGCTGTGACTGTGGTTGCCGTGGGTGATGGAGAAAGAGACCACTGAGCAGGCAGGTCTCTGGCAGCAGGAATGGGCTGTTGCAATCTGACTGAGGCTGAGTGTAATAGATCTGACCATGCCTGTAGTAAAGGTTGAACAAAATTTGGCTTACATGCTGCCTGTTTAACCAGGGACTGCACTGCGTTAATACACTCTGATAACACCTGCTGAGATCATGAGGAAAATTAGGAAATGCTCAAAAAAAGAAACAGGGTCATCCTCCAATAACCACACCAGAGACTCAACCTGATCAAAACTGAAGGGGGGAGAAAAGACATCACTGCCTCTTGGAGTACTGGACAAGGCTAGCTCTGCACACACCTGAATCAGAGGCTGAACATCCCCAAACAGCATATGGCCCGGATCAACTAGGGAATGAGCCAGTTGGATACACTCTAGTAGCTGGTCACTGGCCCCCTTTTTCAATATCTGGTGGCAGTATTCCCCATCCTCTGTCACCAGCAGAGAATAATGAGTAACTTCCTCTGGATGCATGTTAGCCAAAACAGAACCAATATGGCTTCCCTAAGCAGCCACCTCTGGTCAGGATTGGCCTTGGTATTATGTCATAAATTTGTGCGACCAGAAATGTGTGGACTGCAATAGGGAAGACCAAAACGCATGTAAAGTAATAATAGTAAGATTTATTAAAAGGATAAGTCATAAACAATAAAGCAAACCAGCAAGCAACCACGGCGAAACACAATAATGACTCTCTAAACCAAACGAAAATGCTGAAGTAAGATATAATCATAAACATAATTAAGCAAGGGCTATACACAAGAGATCAATCAGATACAACAGGGAGCAGGCTGGGAGAGAGAGAGGACAACAGGAGAAAGGAAAAGAGTCTGCAAGACAGGGGTCCAGGAATGGATGCAGGGTTCAGGAACACAGGACACAAAATACAGGTACAGGATTCAGGAATACAGGTCACAAGGTACAGGATTCAGGGTCAGGGCTCAAGGAAAATACCAAATGTGTGAGCATCTGCCGGGTATATATACACACCTCCTGTATTCAGTCTCAGGTGACGCCTGATTGCAGGAGATGATGTCAGCTCCAGACTGCCGGGAGACAGCCGCTGGTGGCCACCAGTACTGCAGCCCAAATATCTGACAGTGCCACCAGCAGGTGAAACCTTTCCTGACAGCAGCTGAGAACATAGGGTATGTGATCACTTATATAGAGGGAACAAAAAGGTATTTATAATGATTGAGATATATGTGTATATATATATACATACACATACACACATCTCTCTCTCTCTCTCTCTCTCTCTATATATATATATATATATATATATATATATACACACATCTCTCTCACTCTCACTCTCTCTCTCTCTCTCTCTCTCTCTATATATATATATATGTATAAATATACATACACACACAAATGTTTTGCCTTTCATTTCTATTTTAGAAATGGGTTGTTTTACAAGGGGAGGCTATCTACTAATGCAAAAGTGAGGTGCAAACAGTAACCTTTAGCAATTGATCAATAATCCTCTGTATTGAAGTCTCAACTATTAGTTGCTAAAGGTTGTTGCACTGTGTATATAATTGCTGCACACAGGACCATGTGAACTCAATGATAAAGCCTAGTAATTGATGCTAATAATCGGAAAACTCTAGGTAAAAGTTTCTATTTTTACAATTTTGGATAGGGTAGGGAAGATTGAGAACCTCTGTTAAAGCTGTTCTAAAGCCTCAAAGATTTTTTACCTTAATGCATTCAATGCATTAAGGTATAAAACCTTCTGTGTCACAGACTCCCCCCTCACCCCCTTAGGCCTCATGCACGCTGGACGTTAAAATAACGTTATAAAAACATTTTTGCAATAGGGTTTTCTAGCGTTTATTAGCGTTTTTCCGCGTTAGCTTTTTTTAGTGTTTTTTTTTTCAATGGATCAAAAACGTTAAAAAACGCTGGTGAGCGAAGTTTTTGAGCGTTTATCAACGTTTATCAGCGTTAGAGCATTTTTACAGTTGAAAAACATCTCAGAACCCACTAGTTTTTTTTTGTTTTTTTTTACCGCTCAAAAACGTTTCTGCCCAAAACTGCTGATAACAGCCTATGTGTGCATGGACACATAGGATAACATGATGGAGAGTTTAATGACTGTAGAAAAAAACGTCTACTGCCAAAAACAGCTGCTGTAAAAACGTCCAAAAACGTCCAGTGTGCATGAGGCCTTATACTTACATAAGCCCCATCATGATCCAGAGCTGTGCATGAGAACTGCGGCTCTCCTGGCTTTGTCTCCCATCCCTTGGCAGATCGATAGCAGCGTCTCCCACCCTGTCAATCAACTCCAGTGACAAGAGTTGACTCCAGAGAGCCGGGAGGGGGCTGAATCCCACTGTCTGTGTCAATAGACGCAGCAGCGGGACTCAGAAGCGAGTCTGCATGACTGCTCCTATAGGAATCGGCCTCCTACTGGGGGCACCAGCAAGAGAGAAGGAGCCAGCAGTGCCAGTGGGGGAACCAGAGAAGAAGGGGATCGGGCGTATGGACATGTGTGTTGATTGAAAAAAAAAAAAAACTCCTTTACAGCCACTTTAAGCTATATGGACAGCTCTGCCCAGGTTATACTTTGTTCCACTGTCATGGCAATGGCATACAAGTGAACTGGGATGGCCATGGGTATTTTTCAAAGTGATGTCTCAGAAAAATAAAGTATTGAGACATGGATGGATGGGTGAGTTTGCTTTGAATATTAAAATGAATTAAAGAGCATTTTTGGTTTGTAGTGCTCATGTCTCGCTTTAAGAAATATGTCTGCTTTTACTGTGTGCAATGTCCTGTAGAGTTCTATAACATCAGCAGAAAAAAGCAGAACAGGACTTAAAGACTCTGTCCACCCAACATATGCAAGTGGAGCCTGATGTACCGAGTCACTTGTTCAGAAACATATTTGGGACTTCAATGGCAAAAAAAAAAAATTTGATCTCATTACCAACCTACCTACCTTCTCAAACAGCTTGGAGCCTCACTCTGCATTTCCCATAGTACAGAACACATCAACAATCAGATGGGAGATGCAAGATTACAGAAAACTTTTATGTAAGAAAACATGTTAGACACTAACAAAATGTAAATATAAAATGCCTTACATAGAATCAAGATGGTAAAGCTTTTCCTCCAATAGTCACATAGTTACTACCCTTTATCTTCATGGCAAGTGAAGATAGTTATAAAATGTATGTCAAGCTATAAAAATCCAACTAATGCAGAGTAAACAGTTTTATGCACCTAAACAGCCATCAGCTGTGAATGTCAAGGCATTATGAAATTGTCATTAGAAGCTGTATGTCAATGTAGAGGGTCTTTTATGATGACAAGCTGATGATAAGCCACGATGGATTATTCTTAGCAAACAAGATGATAGACAGCAGTTGCTGATTGCTCTCATCTACAGAGGTTACATAGGTCCCTGGTGAACACAGTACAGCTTTGGAACGAGGAGTGCTTTGCACTATATGCGCAAAAAAGCTCCACCTTTTTAGGGATTTAGATTAGGTTTCAGTGGGCTAAAGCTGGCTGTACATGGATCAAAATTTGGCTAGTTCAGCAGGGATCAGCCAAATTTGGATCCATGTGTGGCCATTGTTGCTATTTTTTCGCTCAATTAGCACCACAGGCAATAGGCTGCAGCGCTGATCTGTGCATTCTGACAATGGGGGTCTCCCTGCTGTCAGAATACAATGGCACAGTGGGGAGGATACCCCATCCACATACAATGTGTGGATATGGGAATTGGGTCCGTTTTTTTTGTTCAACCTGTTAGTTGAATGAAAAAACTGACCCATGTAAGGCCGGCTTCAGTGTTAGGATAAAGTGAAAATGAAAGTGGTTGTAAACATCATTCATGGAATTTGATCTAAGCACATATATCTTTAGTGTTTACCTATCTCTCTCCAAGGCTTTAAGTGCCATGTCTTTCTGCTGCTCCCTTCCTCTGTTATCAGCAGAGTCACTTCTGACAAGTTCTCTGACACACGAGATAACAGCAGCTAAAAATTTGTGTTGGGGTGGGAACTTAGAGATAGATAAGCAGAGAGCTTGTATATTCAGAAGTTCCTTGGTTTCTCTGCCTATGTGGAGGTGTGGGGGGGGGGTGTACCTCTTCTCCAATCAGCTCTCACACAGTATAAGCCCAGACTCCCCTCCCACTGCTGAATGAGGAAAAAAGATTTGTAACACAATGTGCACATTTTGAAGTGTAGAAAGGGAAAGACGGCAGATATACATGTAAAACTTATGTAGGGAGACTTGTTTAATCTCTGTGTATCATCTGAGGCTGTTCACTTCACTGGATGAAGGAGATGGTTTACAAACACTTTAAGGTCCAGTGGTTAGTTTTCATAGTGGTTAGTTAACCACTTGACCTCCGGAAGATTTACCAACTGTCATGACCAGGCCATTCTTTCCGATACGGCACTGCGTTTATTTAACTGACAATTGCGCGATGCTGTACCCAAATAAAATGTATGGAATTTTTTCCCACAAATAGAACAAAAAAAGACCGACAATTTTGAAAAAAAAAAACAATATTTTTTACTTTCTGCTATAATGCAAATCCAATAAAAAAATTTAGGACAATATGGATCCTGCTACATATTTTTGGTAAAAAAAAATCCCAGGGGGCGCATGCGCAAAGCCTAACATGGAGGACGCTTCCTGCTAGAGCTCCGCACTCCTCACCGCTAATAAGGGAAAAAATACAGCCGTCTGAGCCACCCTCACGCTCCGCTCTTCCAGGGATCGGTACCCGACAATCCCCAGCACAGACCGGGATGGTGCTCACGGGCCACCGAGGCAAAAGTAAGCCTAAACCCATCAAGGAGGCCCTCGCCCGCGCTTCCTCCAAAATGGCGGCGAAAGCACTCGCCAAACAACAGGCGGCGTCTTCACCCAGGCCCGAGCCTGCGGACAGCGAGGAAGAAGACGAACCTGACTTTCATACCAGCGGCTCCCCATCCCTGCCACCACCAGGTATGAATCAAAGCTCCTTCCTCCAATACATGGAGACCATGCTCCAGAAGGCCCTGAAAGCCACCTCGGACCAAATTACTAATAGACTCTCACGGGAGATCCGTGAGATAGGCCAGCGCACGTCGGACCTCGAGACTCGGGTAGACGACATAGAACTAACCCTGCAAGAGCATGCTCAAGAACATGCAGCACTCCGAGAGGAAAACGCTACCCTCCTATCCCGCCTCGAGGACGCCGAGAACAGGTCCCGTAGGTCCAACCTCAGGCTCAGGGGAATTCCTGAACTAATAGACGATGTGCAATCATTCACCACGGCCCTGTTTCAAGAGCTCGCCCCATCAATCCCTATCGAACGCCTAGAGTTTGACCGCGTCCACAGAGCCCTGACCCGCCGTCAGAGTGATGGCCCGCCACGAGACATCATAGTAAAGCTCCACTTCTTCCGTACTAAAGAGCAGCTCCTTACTGCTGCTCGCAACAAAGAGGCATTACTGTTTCAGGGCCACTCTTACCAGCTTTTCTCTGATCTGGCGCCCCTAACAATCGCCAAGCGCAGAGCCATGAAGCCACAACTCCAGGTACTCATGCAGCACCAAATCAAGTATACATGGCGATTCCCTTTCGCCCTACAATTCAGCTACCAAGGCCAACAGCATACCTGCACATCCCCGGAATCCCTGCAGCGCCTTCTGGAGTCACTCCGTCTAGCAACGCCAGAGAATCGGTCGGATCTCAATCTCCCCCGCACGCCAGCGCGGTCAGCCGCGCACCCATACTCGGCCACACCGAACCGGCATCAACCGACGCCTTCTTCGATCCGCAGAGGGACTCCCTCGCGGCCATCCGATGAGAACTTCTCCAGCCCAAGAGCCCGCCCGCCTCGCTGACCCTGATGAGGTTTCTCTTTTTTCTTGCTGGTTTAACCTACCTTCTTTGCATGTCTCCCTTCCTGACACCAGGTCCTCGGTAGCCTAATCCGAGCGTTTAGGCCCTCCGTTTCACCCCGAGACACTCGAACCGAGACCTGAGGGGACATCCACCCGGTATGTACTTTTTTTTTTTTCCCCTGCCCAAGGAACTGCTTTTCTACAACTGAGTCATGATGGCTCAGACGGCCCTCAATCCTATGATATAATTCCCCATCCCCTCCCCCTTCTTTTAATCCTTCATTTTTTCCTGGTTATTTTTTTTTTTTTTCAATTTTTTGTTTCCCTTGACACTGAACTGATGATTCCCAGATTTTTACCTCAGCCTATTTGTCCGGCTCCGCATCACTCTGCTGACCCGGACAACCACTGCTGCACTGCTTACTAATCCTGTTGTTCAAAGTGTTAAATGTCTGTGCTTCATGATGGTTCCTATGCATTACGTCTAGCCTTGCACCCCTCTTCCCCTTCCTTCCCCCCCCTTTTTACCTCCCCCCCTACCTTCCCCCCCCCCCCTACCTCCCTCCTCCCCCCCCCCCGCGACCTCTTCCCCCTCACCCCCTTCACCCCCCTCCCCATTCCCTATCCCATCTCCGCCTTCCTCACCCCTCCACCCACCTTCCCCCCCGCCGCTCCCCCCCCCTCCCCCTCCCCCCCTCCCCCCCTTCCCACCCCTCCCCTTCCCCCTCCTACCCCTCCCTTGCCCTCCTTTCCCTCCCCCCTGTTTTTTTTTTTTTTTTTTCTCTCGCCCTACCCCCCCACCCCCCCTTCCTCCCCCCCTTTTCCTTCCTCTCCCCCTTTTCCTTCCCCCCCTATTCCCCTCTTAAAATCACCCTCGCTCAAACATTGAATGTTAAGTGTATTTTATAGATTATGAGGTCTAAAGGTCTCCGCACTCTATACCCCGTTTATTGTTTACAACCAGTTCTGCTGTTATTACTATTATCTCCCACTAGCGGTGGGGAGCAGTCACTGCTTACCCCCTTACTGTGCGCCCACCCTGTGACTGGTTTTAGTTGCAAGGTCTGTGCACCCCTTAGTTGGGCATTCTATTCGGCCCACTACTCTATTGCCTACAAATGGTGTGCCCTGCGCAACACACCCTCTCCTCCTCTCCCCTCTTCATCTCTCTCTTTTCTCCCTCCTCCACCTTTTTCCCCCTCCTGCTCTGTCGGTCGGCACACACACATAACCTACCAAACCATGATAACTCTACCCCGCCATTACCATGGCTCCTCTAAATATCCTCTCCCTTAATGTTAAGGGTCTTAATTCCCCTAACATAAGAGTGAAAGCGTTCCAAACCTTTGCTTCCCTTAAAGCCAATATAGTTGCACTCCAGGAAACACATTTTGCAGCTAAACATACCCCCAAATATTTTAGCTCCCGTTACCCTCAAGTCTATACCGCCTCCGCAACTACTAAGCACAGAGGGGTTCTACTTGCTTTCCACCACACCCTCCCTTTTATTCCCTCAGCCGAAATAAAGGACCCTGAAGGACGCTACATTATCCTAGTAGGCCTATTACAAGACGTTGAAACCACTATAGTGTCCTACTACGCACCAAATACCAACCCTATCCCCTTCTTCTCGCACCTCCTACAGGTTATTAAACAACACTGTAGAGGCACCCTACTTATGTGTGGTGATTCTAACCTAACACTTCTTCCACATCTGGATAAATCTCTGTATGCCCCAGAACACCATACCCTCTCAATCCAGTTCCGCAAACTACTCCAGGAAGCCTCCCTTATAGATACATGGCGAGAGTGCAACCCACTGAAGAAAAATTACACGTTTTACTCTTTCCCTCACAAATCCTTCTCTAGGATAGACCACATATTTATTCCCACATCTTCTTTCCTGATAGTGCAGAACTCTGTTATCTCCCCGATCCCTTGGTCCGACCATTGTGCAGTCATCACCACGATTTCCTCACTAGTCCCCCGACCCACAGGTAGATCCTGGTGTTTGAATGAATCACACCTTACTAACCAATCCTATTGCTTCGATATTCAAATAGCCCTTAGAGAATACCTTCAACACAACTCCACCCCCGAAATCTCCCCGATCCTGCTCTGGGAGGCTCACAAGCCTGTCGTCAGGGGCAAATGCATATCTGTAGCCACCCACCTCAAAAGAGATAGAAGACTGAAACTACAACAACTAGAGCTGTCCTTCCACCAACAATTTCTACAATTCCAGGCCTCCCCTACTGAAGAAAACAAACTATCCCTAGAAAAAACTAGACTCGAATTAGACCTCCTACTTGCTGAATCCGCAGATAAAGCAATTCGTAGCTCCAACCACACGATCTACTCCAAAGCCAATAAACCTGACACATTTATGGCCCTACGGCTTCGGCGACCAGACAGGCTCCACAAACCAATCAGACTCAAAATAGCGAATGACGCTCATACCAGCAATCCCCTTAAAATTCTCACTGAATTCCGCAATAGACTTGCCAAGTTATATGAAAGCAACAACACATTCCCAGTACACCAAGCAGAAGCACTATTCTGCAACCTTCCAATACCCCAACTCTCAGACTCCAATAGGGAGTCCATGGATACCCAAATCACGATCGCCGAGGTCCTAGCGGCCATCAAAACCTTAAAACCTAATAAGCGCCCTGGCCCGGATGGCTTACCTAGTAACTACTATAAAAAATTTGCGGACATCCTGGCCCCTCTCCTTGTTAAATCTTTTAACGCCCTTCTGCACCAACAATCCTTTGGCAGGGACACCCTTACGGCCATTATTTCTATGATACCCAAGCCCAATACAGACGACACGCTTTGGTCCAACTACAGACCTATCTCTCTACTAAACGTAGATATAAATTTCCTTAAATATTACCATGCGGCCCAACTAGCGCAAATTACGCTATACCATGCCAAAGACGAGATCCCGATTTGGGTGAGCCTGGAGGCAATTGAACTACACCCTACCCTTATCTCCAATATCTTATGGTTACCAGCCCCACTACGGGGGCCCATAACCAATCCTGTGACCCTTCACTCTTTAAGACTCTGGGATAGGCTACGAACCTCCTCCGCATTAACTTCTCCCCATACCCCACTTCTCTCCTTCCTTGATCATCCTCAATTTTACCCAGCCTCTTCTGAACCGTCCTCTTTCCAAATCTGGAAGCATTTGGGCCTGAGTCGTATATGTGACTTAATAAAAGGGAACACCATAAAATCATTTGCCTCCCTACAATCTACAGCACAACTCCCCAATAGGGAATGTTTCCGCTACCTCCAAGTGAGTCACTTCCTACAGTCACTCTTAGGGTCTGGCTTCGTACTAGGCCCCCTTTCTATATTTGAGAAGGTGTGCGACACGGACCCACATGCTCCAGGTATTATATCTGACTTTTACTCTTTCCTCACTTCTGCCCGAGGTGCTCTCCCACCCTATGCCCAACAATGGTCCAATGACCTCTCCATAGATGTGCCTCCAGATGAATGGTCCACCATTTGGTCCAATACCAAAATATCATCCCAAAATATTCTTGCACTCGAAGCCAGCTACAAAGTCCTGATGCGGTGGTATCTGGTCCCGGTCAGGATCGCCAAGTTCCTCCCATCATACTCCCCGAACTGTTTCAGAAACTGCGGTGAACGAGGCACTCATATCCATATATGGTGGACATGTCCTGTAGTGAAGAGCTTCTGGGCAATAATATTTCAGATGATCTCTACATTTTTCCTAAGTACTATGTAAATTGTCGTTCAGTTGGAATTGTTTACCTTTTAGAATGTGAATGTGGATGCTTCTACGTGGGTAAGACCAAACTACCATTCTGGAAACGCATCTATGGACACGTTACCAGTATAAACCTAAGAGATCCCGATTTACCTTTGGGACGACACACCTCTATTGTCCACCCTGATACTATTCCCAAGATCTCATTCAGAGCTCTAGACCACATTCCCCCCCCCAAACCGAGGGGGTGATTACAACAAAGCACTCCTTCAGAGTGAACTTCGTTGGATTTTCCACCTCAATGCCACCATACCCCCTGGCCTAAACGAGGCCTTTAATTTTAAACCTTACCTTGAGGGCTTCGAGACCGGAGTCTGTGAATTAGACCTGTAATTTATGGTCTCCCACGTTCAAGCACTCACACCCAGTGTACATTGCCTGTACTGTTATTTCCTTTTATTTTGTGGATTGGATGCCTTCTTTTACAGCATATAGGAATATATGTCCATATGTTTCATATTGTATATGTATATTTATGTACATTCTCCATATGCATCACTAATATATGTTTTTTCTATCCATACAATATATACTGTGCAATAAATTGCTACATGGGTCCCTTTCCCCTTCCCTCCATTGCGTTACAGGCCATATATACCACTAGGTCATTTATTGTACTAAGCCTGCATGTCCCCCATTGCTCTTTTTGTGACTATTTCCCTTATGGATCCACCCATTCTACATTCCACCTGCTTTTCGGTTTCCCCCCCTCTATTATGAATACCCGGCGCGGGTAAGACCAGGGGCGCCGGCGCATTGTTTACAATGCGCACGCGCCACCCTCTCGCCTTCCATCTAGGCCAGTTCACTGGCCTACTTCCTGTTTGCGCTCCACTGTGGAGCGCACCAGGAAGCTGGCGACTGTCTGTCCCGCGTCGGTGACGTCACGACGCCGGACGCGGCCGCGCCGTCATGACGCGGCCGCGCCCGGCACCGCCCCGTCAGAGGTCCACATTGGGAGGCCAACACAGCGCCTCCTGACGCCCGCCTCCCAATCACACAGCAGCAAATTAACACTGAGGCTTCTGGACGATTGACACACACCCACCCTCAGCTGTTAGTCATTACTTGACCACATATAAACTTTCCACACTCTGGTTTCAGTCTCATGCTGATGACTGACCAGAGCTGACCTCCTCCCTTCTACTCACAAATTATACTCAGGTAAATACAAGGTCTACATATTGATTGTGGCCAGATACCCTTACTCTGTTTTTTTGTCCCTGACTATTCCCATTTTACTTTATTTCACAGTGATATATCCGCTGACCAACTGTGTTTAATACAGGCTATGGGCTTCCAGCCCTAAAACCTGTATGTTGGACCTTGTATTCTGAGGGGGTTCCAAGCAGGCCTTCCATGCCCCAGTGTTTAAATACACTTTGTTTTTACTGCACATACCCTGATCTTTTGGATCCCACGCTCAGTGGCTCCCTCTATATGACAAACAATTGAGCTTTGGCAAGACATGTGAGTACCTCATTGTGTTTTCTCTTCTGAGATAAATCTCCTCTAGCAATATAGATCTTTCTAGTGCAAATATAATGTATTGATATATTGAGACTAATTTTATGACCCTTCATCTATTTAGATGAGTTTCTAAGGACACAATTTGCCTTGATAAAGGACCACAGTCCGAAACATGTTGGCATCCTCCTTACCATATGTACCAAGCAAGTTTATACCTCTGTCATAAATGCTTTGTATGTTTTGCTCTTTTGACATGTTATAAACTGTATCAACTGATTGTATCCCTATTGCAAACATACCATGCCTTCTGAGCATTCCCTTGTTCACTATGTACAATTTTGAATAAACGTTTACTTCTTCACATGCATACATCGTTTTAAAGTGTCTATCTTTACCCCAAGCATCCCCTAGGGGTACTGGCCTTTACTTTATGCACATTATGGCCTACTATTAAAACGATCTCTACATTAATCCAGGATGTACTCCCCCCAGACCCCTCCCTAGCCCTTCTCAATCTCCTCCCAAATCACCTTACTAAAGCGCAAACCCGGCTCATTTTGCAACTTACTACAGCTGCCAAGCAAACCATTGCAAAAGCCTGGAAATCCCCTACTCTCCATATAGCTGAAACTAAAAACAGGGTCACCCAAGCGTTGATCCATAGCAAAATTGAAGCCACTATCTTAGACACAATCCCCAAACACCTGAAGATTTGGCAACCTTGGATTAACCATTTCCTTCCACAAGATTTTGATAACAGTTTACTCGAGCCATAACTCTCCATAAGGAATCCCAAACTCCAAACATAGTCCCTCGCCCTGTGTGTGCCGTCCGACCTCCCCTCCTCTCTTCTATCTTCCTTCTTCCTCTCTTCCTTTCCCACACTTTTGCTTTGCTATCTCCTCCCTGGCTTCTTTCTCTTTTCTCCTCTCCAAACCTTAGGTAACGCTTTGTCTTCTTTTGACCGGTTTGGCTGACAGCCCACCTACCTGCACATAGTGTATTACCCTAAGATTATTCCCCCTGTTAATGTGGGCTCTGGCCCGGTTCTGTTTACAATTTTTTGTAATTGTCTGTTCCCACATGTGCACTTATGCTCTCCCTGCCTGAGCACCTTGTACTGTACTATTTTGTCATCCTTACGTACATTGTTGAAAACGCTGTATGCACTTACTTTAATAGCTAAACTGTTAATTTTTTATGTACCGTTCTTGTTTGTTACCAATAAAAATTTTTTGAAAAGAAAAAAAATCCCAATAAGCATATATTCATTGGTTTGTGCAAAAGTTATAGCATCTACAAACAATGGGATATTTTTATTTATTTTTTTATTTTATTTTTTTACAAGTAATGGTGGCAATCAGTGAATTATAGCGGGATTGTGATATTGCGGCGGACAGTCGGGATACTAACTGACACTTTTTGGGGACCAGAACCAAGAGGACCAGTGACACCAATACAGTGATCAGTGCTAACAAATATGCACTGTCACTAAACTAATGACACTGGCTGGGAGGGGGTTAACAGCAGGGGTGATCAAAGGGTTAAACGTGTGCCTGACCAGTGCTTTACTACGGTGGGGGAGGTGCTTGTACTTGTGGAAGGCATGGATCCATGCCCCTGCTTAGCAGAGACACAGGATCCATGCCTTCTATACTGACTAAATGGCGATCTGCCTTTTTTACATAGGCAGACCGCTGTTCTGCCTGTGTACCGAAGCATCGAGGGGTGCCTACCCACGGATCAGCTCCGGCTGTGTCTAATCACAGTGGTGGACTACAATCGACAGCACCACGCCATCTTTAATTTGCAAACAGGCCTGTTTTATACCAGCTAAATGTGAGTGTTTTTAAACTGTTTTTACACTATTAAAAACCTTTCTAAACGGTATTACACTATGCAAAGTTTTTCTTTTATCATGGTTTTTTAATACGTGTGAATACGTGGACCATTGATGCCCATTTTCCACTCGCTGACTACCTCCCTGCTGACCACTGATCCAAGCGGCATTTGAACAGGCTTTGGAGTCATCGTGCGGAGCAGAGACCCGCCAGCCCCCTAACGTTAAGCTTTTGTGACTTGTGAGGCATATGCCCCTTCAAGTCCAAAGCATCTGGTAAGCCTTATTCCTATAGGCTAGAGAACCATCAGACAACAATCACCCCACCTAGTACACTGAACAGAATCACCTGTTTGAACAGTGTCATCCACTTGATCAACAGTCATTTATGGACTTCACTATTATGCACTTAAGTGTATAATATTTTCACTCAGCACTAATTATCTCAACTGTTATTGAGTTTTGTCACCAAGTTTTACTCATATTTATTTATAATTTTATCTGCATATTCGTCACGATATTTTTATCTGCCTATTATGTCACGATATCTTTTCACCACGTAAAACGAATCACCTGGTATTAATTCACTATCTAATCACATGTGCATTTTTTACCTGTTTTATTCTCAATAATTTTTAGTGTATCATTTTATATAGTTTTAATTAGGTTTCTGCATCAATTTTATGTCATAAGGTTTTATGGTCTCTATTTATATAACTTTTAATTAAGTAGGGGTGGTAACACGTTACACCTGGAGTCATTCTCCCCCCCCCCCCCTCCCTCTTTTTTGCCTTACATATACCTTATATATGACATTATACCTAATTACATACAATAGTACTTTTCTTTAAGAACTATTCCTTTAGCGCTGCATTTATATACAAACCATTTTCTGGTTTCTTGCCTAGGTAAATTATGTTATACATCCCAGGAGTCTTTAGGAAGGGAGGATGGGTTTTCTCAGCTAAGCACACCCTCCTGCCTGCATGACTGAGCCAAGGGCAGATGGATTCCACAAAGTAAATGCTACATGAATCATCTGCCCTTACTCACTTGTGAATCAATAACAGTAAATTGGAAATCAAAAAATTATTATTTAATGTGTCCGTGCCATACACATCTTCCCAGACTCCTGTGAAGTGCATATTTTCTTTTGCCAAATGCAGTACACTGCAGGGAGCACTTATAAAGCAAAAAGCCATCACTGCTCACATAGCCAGGCCACTCAATCTCCTCCAGACAGCAACAGTGTGTGGTTTGTGTGGAGTGTGTCCACAAGGAAAGGTGGAGGCAACACTGGATCTGGCATATGTAAATTTACACTTCACAAGTGTTTAAGAAATGTATTTTGCATGGACTCTATTGATAATGCTTTTTTGATTTCCACTTTACTGCTATTAACTGAAAATATTATGGTCATATTGCATATGAATTTATTTGTATTTGGTGTATATTTTATCTGTGGATATTTGTTCATTATTTATGATTCACTATAATAATTAGTATTTTTTCCTGTTTGCACATGCAGAGTGTTATTTTTTATATTTATATATTTTTTTTATATTTAACCACATACTGGGGTTTATTTACTAAAGGCAAATCCACTGTGCATACTACTGAACTCCTGCTAAAAAATATGAACCGGATCTCTGCTTGGTGTGATTGTCATATTTATGCTGATTTTACTCTGTAGTGGGGTCCTCATGTTCTGGTAAGAGTCCATTGCTTGTGGTTAATTTTTTATTATATATATATCTTTTCATTGACAAAGGATCTTGCCCAAGAATATCCAACACCTATTACAAATGTTGATCAAATGCATAGTATCTTTGAAGCACATTTGTCAAAGAAATACCCAGCTTGATTACAATCTGGTTTATGTGTAAAAAAAAAATATATATATTAAACAAAAATACAAGGCATGTAGAGGCAGCAACGCTGATCCCTAAAGAGCCATTAACATGGGAAGACAGCACAATGTCACAACAGTTACAAGGCATTAATTGCATTAACGGGAGCTTTCTCAGAAATAAAAGATAAAAGAAAGAAAAGAATGGCCAAGATGGAGGATGCGGTCAAGCAAGTGATGCATTAACACATGTATACTGCTTTTATATAATCATTTCCTTCTGAATGAAGCAGACATGACTAGAGCAGTCCACTTTTTAGTTAAGTAAATGTCTCCACCTACCTAGTGTGGCAGCTTTAATTGGTACGTACATGCTTTTCTAACATTTGAATAAAAATGTGCAAGTGGAAATTTTGTACATTGTTTATTGAAAAATTCTCTGCATTTGCAGGCTTCTTTTTATAAACTTAAGTAAAAGAACAAAAATGTGCAAAAGTCCACTTAGATAAATATACCACACTGCCTTTCAAAAATTAAGAAAAAAAAGTGTTTCAGTGTAGACATATTGGGAGAGATTGACTAAAACTGGAGCACACAGAATCTAGTTCAGCTGTGCATAGTAACCAATTAGCTTCTAACTTTAGCTTGTTCAAGTAAGCTTTGACAATAAAACCTAGAAGCTGATTGGTTACTGTGCACAGGTGCACTATATTCTATGTGCTTCCGTTTTAGTAAATCCCCCCATTGACTCAATGTTCTACAGAGCTTACTATGTTAACAAACAAATTTCAGGCTTACCTGTCTCATCGGGGGTTACTGGTGAACCGCTGTCTTGGGACAATGTAGTCCAGCTGGAATCCTCATCACTAGGAGCTAGGTTCTGTATACGATGCAGGGCACAGTCTGTCTTTGCTCCAGTCTTTGGGTGATCCTTTTTCGTCTCTGGGCTGGATGATACTGTTGGCACCAGGCTGTCCTCAGGACTTGGAGTCTTGTTCTCTTTTGGCAGCAGCACATCTACATTGCTAATAATGGCAGGACCTTGGCTAGTGATCCATGTGGAATTGTCCTCTTCTTTTACTGCATGGCCATTAGTTAGACTCTGCTCAAGGTCTCTGGATGTCCCCAGATCAGAATAGTAGTTAAGAAAGCTCTTGGTCCTTCTGGGAAGCAACGGAAAGATTTCGGAGCTTTCAGGGTCATGAAGATCTTCATCTTTACCTTCAAGCTTTTCTGAAATCCTGTTTACACCATCCTCTAAACTTATATTCTTATTAGGATCATGTACTTGTTCAGCAGCCTTTCTAAGCTGGTTTTCCCCATTCTTCACCAGTTTGATATTTGAGGAGCCGTTAGACAAAAGGGGCTGGGCTGCAGGGTCAGACAGACCCATGGCTGTCTGAATATTAGTCAGTGCATATTTTTTTCGGCATTTTGGAGGAGTGTCACTCTTTGTTTCAGTGTGTTTTACATCTGAATTCAGTAGTTCATTGTGAGAAGAGCGCAAGTTCAAGGTGTTCGGAGGGCTAACGGGGCTGTTTCTGTTCACTATGTCCGATGCACTGTGACTTGCCATAAATACCGGAAGTGTTTCCACACTTGAATCGACTACAAAAAAGATTAATAGATATTTGTCAGTTATACTTTCAAAGCTGCATATAGACAAGAGTCTTAACGGGAGTAATCTACAGATATACGTTTCATTCAGTTACATGAAAAACAAAAGGCAATGGGTTCAGTAATAAATGGCAAAAAAACACAAATGCAGTAGTGTAAAGTAGCCTGAATATTGAAATCTGAGTTCAGACTGATACTACACACCAACTGCCTTGACCGGCGTCCCTTGTTTATTGAAGTGATTGATGGAAAATGTTCTTGTTGCCAAAATTACAAGTCTGCTTTCTCCTTCAATTCCTCAACAGTAATGACTAGTACACACGATGAGACAAATGCTCATGGTACCATTGCTTTTGAAGCGATGGTATGATAATCGGATTGTTAGTACACAGCTTTCGAGAGCCGATCAGGACAGTTCATGCAAAATTATCTAAAGGGACAAACACGAACATTTTTCTCATATAAACCAGAACTAATGATTTTCATTTAATCAGTGCAGTATTAGTCTGAAAAAAAGACCACGCATGCTCAGAAATGAAAGAATACAATGCAATACAATACAACACATTACATCACTTCTAAAATTGTATTCTGTTGCACGACAATTTTCATATCTTTAGTAACCTATTGGTTTTGAATATGAGACTAGCATGCAAAAAAATAAATAGACAATCATTCGTCCGATATTCTCATCCTGAGTATGAGCCTTAAAGCAGTAGTAAACCCTGCTTGGTAATTTTTACCTACAAGTAAGCCTTATTATATGAATAAAATGAATATCTCTTAAAGGTGCACCGTTTAGGAGATATTCACCCTGGATGCAACCAGTTACGTCACCGATGCATGCACTCTGAAGGTCCGGCATACCTTGCCGCATTTTCAGAGCTTTGTGCCAGGAACCGAGGGTTTGCATGCGGGAGTAACATCAGGGCGAGTGAACCCAGAAGAAATACTGGGGGAAGATGTCAGCCCTCTCAGCAGTGACATCACAACACTGGATGGTTTCATTCCAAGGTGAGTATTTCATAATGTGCTAGTATGGATTGCCTTGCAGGTGTTTGTTTTTTGTTTTTTTACAACAGCCGCGGTTTACTACTGCTTTAAAGGAAGAAGGAATGGCGTATTATCTTTTACGGCATAGCCTATACGCAATGCTTTACATAGGGCCTTATTGCCCTCTAAGGACAGATATGAGATAATTACTGGATAATTACTGGACTGCTTAAAAATAATTACATTAAGTTGCCCATGTCTCCCATATGTATCCTGTAACCAAAGTGGTTTTCATGTGCCATTAAAAATAAACATCTTGGATCTAAGCATTCTGAGTTTAGTCCAGCATAGGTAAAACTGTATTTCGTGTTTAATAAGGGCATGGTGAACTGGTCACTATGTAGAAAACAAATAATAATTTTTACATTTTATACATTTATACCTGCTATTGTTTTAAAGTAGCTGAATGAGCACCAAAATGCAGAAACTTACTGCAACCAATCAGATGAAGGTTTAAGCCCCATACACACGGTCGGAAAATCCGACCACCAAATCCATCGGATTTGGTCCGACGGATTTAGTCCGACACTGGTGTTGCATACACACGGTCGGACAAAGGTGTCGGAGAATCCGATCATTCTGAACGTGGTGACGTTTGTTGCCTACGACGGGACTACGTAGAGGCTAGTAGCCAATAGCTTTGGTCTTGTAATGTGATCTGAGCATGCGTGGCACTTTGTCCGTCGGAATTCGCTACACACGATCGGAATTGGTGTGATCGGACTTTGTTGTCGGAAAATTTATAGAGCAGGAGATAGAACTTTGTCCGTCGGACAATCCGATGGAAACTGTCCGATGGTGCCTACACACAGTCGGAATTTCCGACAACATTGTCTGATAGGACAGAATCCATCGGAAAATCCGACCGTGTGTATGGGGCTTTACAGTTATGATACAGTTTGAAATATGATTACTATTAGCTTACAGCTATCTAAATACTAGTGCAAATATTCTGATTGGCATTTGTGGCAGATTCCACTGATATGAGGAAAGAAACCATTATTTATTCCCAAATTACATATTTACAAAAAATTCTAATATATTTTTACACACTGTTAGCATGAATACCTGAATCTGTCTTCAGTCCTGCCTACTGTAATCCTATGCATAGTAGCAGTCCGACAAGAGTGGGAGGGCAGCAATCTCAGCTAATCAGGGCTCTATGGCTTTTCACAGTGCTATCATTCTAATACTGTGTACATGCTTACAAGAAGGGAGAGCACAGAGTTGACTACAAGAATAAAAAGGGGTGACTAATGGAAAACCTGCTTTATGTCCTGTGATGTTAGTACCCTAACAAAAAGTCCTAAACAACCCTACATGAAGATTATCTAATAAGGTATAATAGTTGGCCACTTACTGTATGTTAGGGTTAAGATAACCATCTCATAACTCCCTGCATTGTTAAAATCAGGATTCCAGTTGGCTTTTGCCAAATGATGCAGGCATGGGGATCCTGCTTTCCAAAAAAATAACTATAAAGTTGTCATCTGGAGCCAATTGCTGAGGTTTAAATCCAGTTCTGATCACAAATCAATTAGCTCTCAGCCTACTGTGTTTCCCTGAAAATAAGCCCGGGTCTTATATTAATTTTGTAAGTAAAAGTCACATTAGGGCTTTTGTAATGTGCTGTCTTCTCTCCCCCTCTCTCTCCCTGCCTGACAGGAATCCCCAGTGTGAACAGAGTTAAAATGCTTGTAAAATTCTATAATCCATTCTATTACAATAGTATATAATGTACAATGTGTGTGTTTCTGTAATATAATTGTGCCAAATACCTTCATTATAGAGCCGCTCTGCACTTCTGTGACCCGTCGGAGGTCTCTTCCCCACAATTATATTATAGAAACACACACATTGTACATTATATTCTACTGTAATAGAGTGGACTATAGGATTTTAGGATTTCTGACCGATTAGGCTTGCCAGTCGTTTTTTTAGGCGGATCAGATCGGACCATCCATTGCTTTCTGTGGATTGGCGGATGTAAAACGGACATGTGTCCATTGACACCCACCAACATCCAATCCTATCAGCTAAAAACAGACGGATGAGGATCGGTTTCCCTTCCGTCTATCGGATTGGATGATAGCCAGATGGAAACAGACAGGAGGTCTGTCAACATCTGACAGCCCATAGAGGACAGTAGTAGGCTGTGTCCGTGTCCGCTCTGTATCAGCAGTGCAGACACAGACCTGTCATCCACCTGCTCAGCGAGGATCAGCAGAGAGATCCCCTGCTGAGCAGCCAGTGTGAAAGAGTCCAAAAGTCCAAAGATGGCCAATTCACAGCAGATGTGGTTGGATGCATTCCAATGCATTCCCATGGTGTTGCATTACACTGTAAGTCTGTTTCACACAGGTTTCAGCTTGTATAAGAACAGCATGAACAGGAAACTTTGACAAAGCATTTGCAGAGCTTTCAGCTCCAATTTGTAAATCTTGAACAAAGACCCTAATAGGTGTGCTGATTGCCACTTTAAACAAGCTGCTAGAAGGCTTTCAACAAGCTTCTAGAAGCTAGCAGCTTGTTTAGAGTGGGAATCAACACCCCCAACTAGGATCTGTGTTCAAAATTTACAAACTGGAGCTGAATGGTGCTTTAAAAGATTCAACAAAGTAAATACATTTTAAAAGCTTGCTGTTCACACTTCTCTTATACAAGGTTAAGCCCATGTGAAACAGGTGTTTATTTAGGCTGCAATTTTACTCACACATAAATGCAATGCACCGTAACTTTAGGAAAAAATTTGAAAATTTAAAAAATTGCAGTGCATGAAAAAAACGCAACATGACACAATGAATTAGAAAAATGCATGCAAAAATGCTTACATTAACACCAGAAAAAGGTGGGTATTGTGGTATAAATTGGCCTTAAGAGCCCTGCCCATTGCAGTTTTAAAGTGCTGCTGTGGTGTGTGCGGGAAAAGAAAATGGATTGCAGATTATTTTTTTTTAGCGTGATGCAATCCACCACACTGCGTTACGATGCAGCCATGTCACTTTGTGAGATTTCAATAAAGTTCACATAAAAAAAAAAAGGTTTAATATAGCTGAAATCCCACTGTACACCAGTGGCTGTGCTCTAATGGATATGTTGGTGTTAACAAGTGCTAAGGGAGTACAGGAAATACATGTACAGACATTTTGAGCTACTTTAAATTAAAAATGCATTGGAGGGTACCTCACAAGCTCATAATATTATAACGGATACACAATATAATAAAGCTGGAAAACACATCTATAGGTTATCATACTTGGCGTTTGCTTTATGTTAACTGTGTTCATAAAGAAAATATCAGGCACCTCTACCAACATATCTACATTATTTGGTATAATTTGAGGAACTGTCAAGGTGCTTTTAAATCTCATTCATCCTTGAAGTGCTAAATTGAAACCACAGGTTGAAAGTCCAAACTGTTTCCCAGAAGTCATGCTTTTGATAAAGGCATGATTGGATAAATGTGAAAAATGTCACTTCAATGTGAGACTGTTTTATTCTGATGGATGTATACAAATAACCAAGCTCCCAGGGCGATCAATGGAAAGAGGACCACTACAAAAAGTTTAACCGCTTCAGCGCCGGAAGGTTTTACCCCCTTCCTGACCAGAGTACTTTTTGCGATTCGACACTGTGTCGCTTTAACTGACAATTGCGCGGTCGTGCGACGTTGCACGCAAACAAAATTGACATCCTTAGATAGAGCTTTCTTTTGGTGGTATTTGATCCCCTCTATAAACAAAAAATTTAAAAACAAAAAATGATTTGCTATAATAAATATCCCCCAAAAATATATATAAAAAAAAAAAGCGATTTTTTTTCGTCAGTTTAGGCCAATACGTATTCTTCTACATATTTTTAGTAAAAAAAAAATCGCAATAAGCATATATTGATTGGTTTTCTCAAAAGTTATAGCGTTTACAAAATAGGGGATAGATTTATGGCATTTTTATTTTGAATTTTTTTTATTAGTAATGGCGGCGATCTGCGATTTTTATCAGGGCTGCAACATTATGGCAGACACATCAGACACTTTTGATACTATTTTAGGACCACTGTCATTTATACAGCTATAAAAATGCACTGATTACTGTTTAAATTACACTGGCAGTGAATGGGGTTAACCACAAGGGGGTGATGAAGGGGTTAAGTATGTCCTAGGGAGTGATTCTAACTGTGGGGGGGTGGGCTTTAAGTCACATGACAGCGATCACCGCTCTCGATCACAGGGAGAAGTAATCTCTGTCATGACACAAGCCAGAACGGGGAAATGCCTTGTTTACATAGGCACTTCCCGATCTGAGGCTCCATGACACGATCGCTGGGAGACAGGCGGATATCGAGTCCACCGTTCCCGCGGGCACGGTCACGATGTCCGGCTCTATCCGGCACTATCTCCGGCTCTTAAAGGGGACGTACAGGTACATCCATTTACCCACTGCTGTCATTCTACCAACATATATCGACGTGCAGCGGTCGGCAAGTGGTTAAAGAAATAAATGTAAGGCTCCATGCACACTGTTCTTAAAAAATGTCTGTTCTCTTTGGAGTAAAAACCCTCATATAGAGCATTTTTTGTACAAAGTTTAGACAGTTTAGGAAAGTTTTACATTTTTTCTGCCAGTGAGCTCCAATCAGAAACGCGAATGAGAAGGTTTTTTTTCTCCTGCCTCTAAACGTTGATCTCAAAATATGCCTGTAAACGTTCTAATGTACATGGACACGTAGGATAACATTAAGCTGCTTCTACAGGCAGAACACAAAACTCCTGTAGAAGCCACGTTTTTACGCCAGTGTGCATGGAACCTAAAAAGGTGCAGCGAGAAATGTGCTATGATACAAAGTCTACTCTGCAAAGAAACCAGGGGAACAGTGCATGCAGAAGCCAACAAATTGAAGAAGATCTAAAATTCAGCGATGGACCAAAGTTTCCATAATAGGAATTTAAAAGTTGAATGATATCATAGGAATATATTTTTTTTGCATTAAGCCGGAATTTGGAGACATTCTTTCCAATTACTTAGTCGGAGGAAAAGAAAGTTACATCTGATTAAACTATTGCAAGATTGTAGAAACGCAAATGCATACTAAGGAAGGAAAAAAAGGTAATAACTAACTGATCTAAACTGGTTATTCAGGAAAGCGCTACTGCTTTTCACTAAATCATGGAGAAAGGCCGATATACCCCATCACTGGGCTACAAAAGCTTCAATAAAGCCATATATGTTCAACTGTATTTATTTATTTTTTTGGAGGTACTGCTGGACCTGCCAAGGATACTCATACAATAAAGAATGTTGTTGGGGGTGCAACCTGTGTTCATTTTGACCTTGAATTTTGATTTAGTTTTAGTCATAGTGTTTTGACTAAAATGCCATTTTAGTTTTAGTCTAAAATTGTTTTAGTTTTAGGCCCCTTTCACACCGGGGCGTTTTTCATGCGGTGCAGCGCTAAAAAATAGCGCCTGTTCACCGCATGAAAAAATCCGGCCCCTTTAACTCCAGTGTGAAAGCTGGCGGGCTTTCACACTGGAGCGGTGCGCTAGCAGGATGACAAAAAAAGTCCTGCTAGCAGCATCTTTGGAGCGGGATAGGAGCGGTGTGTTCACCGCTCCTATACCGCTCCTTCCCATTGAAAAGAATGGGAGACCGCGGTAAAACCGCGGCAATACCGCCGCAAAGCGCCGCTACGGCGGCGCTCTGCGGGGGGTGTTTAACCCTTTTTCGGCCGCTCGCGGGGGTAAAACCGCACCGCGACCGGCCGAAAACCGCGGTAAAAACGACGGTAAAGCAGCGCTAAATATAGCGCTGCTTTACCGTCACCGCGGCTCACCGCCCCAGTGTGAAAGGGGCCTTAGTCATCTAAAGTAGTGTTAATTTAGTCAACGAAAATATATTTTTTGACGAAATTTACACTGGGTGCAACTGGAGAGTGGATTACACTTTAACAGTTTCCACAACAATAAAGCTATTTTATGAATACAGGTGCAATATTTTAACTCTGCTCAGGACTGCAAGGGAGACATTGGCCAAACCTGAATTTTCAGGTTTTGAAAAATACTCAAAGGTCAATTTACTTAAAGCGTATGCAATCCCAAACAACAAACTTCTCTTTTATACTCCCTTTTGGTTGGTAAATATACAGTTGATGGTGTTTATTATATCTATTTAGTAAGTGCAAAAAAATACCTATCGATCCTACCTGAAATCCAGTGCTGTGCACTCTCCATTGTTATTTTAAACAACGTAATTAAGAAGCATGTTAGGACATACAGTCCATCTTCTCCGCATGTTGTTGTATCCTAAAGCCTGGTACACACTATTCGTTTTTTCTAAGCTGCCAGCTCCGGGCAGAGCCACTGTACTAACGATCCGACGTTAGTACAGCGATCTCCACCGCTGAGCTGTTGTGTTCTGACAGTGGGACGGACCCCCCCCCCCCCCCCCCTGCCAGAACACTCTGATCAGCACTCTCAGCCATTGGCTGAGAATGCTGATCAGGAGCCAGTCGGCTGCTGGTTTTCTAAAATGTTCATTCGACAGAAGCCAGCCAAATGGACGGCTTCAGTTGGACAGGGTGCCATACACACGGGCCGAATGTCGGATGATTTTTAGTGAACCGGTCGATGTCGGCCGGCAATTGGCCTATGTGTATGGGCCTTAACCCAACTCCAATCTTAGTGTAACAACAATGCTCCACCATATATACAGTTCAGTTAGTGACTGTTGTCACTCTAGGTCCAAAAATGTCTGACCAGCTCACCAGGTGAAAATTAAGACAATTTTTTCATTCATTTAGACTATGCTAAGATCATACCAATATACCTCAGCATGGATAAACCTGCACCTGAACCTTTCCAGGAATGCAACACATGTCACATGCCTTAGTGCACAGCAGAGATGTGAACACAGCCTTATATACACTTTAACCACTTCAGCCCCGGAAGAATTTACCCCTTCCTGACCAGAGCACTTTTTGCGATTCGGCACTGCTTCGCTTTAACTGACAATTGCGCGGTCTTGCGACGTGGCTCGCAAACAAAATTGACGTCCTTTTTTTCCCTCAAATAGAGCTTTCTTTTGGTAGCATTTGATCACCCCTGCGGTTTTTATTTTTTGCGCTATAAACAAAAGAAGGGCGACAATTTTGAAAAAAACACATTATTTTTTACATTTGCTATAATAAATATCCCCCAAAAATATATAAAAAAACGTTTTTTTTCCTCAGTTTAGGCCGATACGTATTCTTCTACATATTTTTGGTAAAAAAAATTGCAAGCGATTATTGATTGGTTTGCGCAAAAGTTATAGCGTTTACAAAATAAGGGATAGTTTATGGCATTTTTATTAATAATGTTTTTTTTTTTTAAAACCACTTTCAGACCGGACCATTTTGCTGACTTAAGACCAGAGCACTTTTTGCGATTCGGCACCGTGTCGCTTTAAACAACAATTGCGCGGTCTTGAGACGTGGCTCGCAAACAAAATTGACGTCCTTTTTTTCCCTCAAATAGAGCTTTCTTTTGGTAGTATTTGATCACCTCTGCAGTTTTTATTTTTTGCGCTATAAACAAAAAAAGAGCGCCAATTTTGAAAAAAAAAGCAGTATTTTTACTTTTTGCTATAATAAATATCCCCCAAAAATATATAAAAAAAACTTTTTTTTTCCTCTGTTTAGGCCGATACGTATTCTTCTATATATTTTTGGTAAAAAAATCGCAAAAATATTGATTGGTTTGCGCAAAAGTTATAGCGTTTACAAAATTTTTATTAATTTTATATTGCTATACAAATGCACTGTTCCTGTGTAAATGACACTGGCAGTGAAGGGGTAACCACTAGGTGGCAGTTTAGGGGTTAAATGTGTCCTAGGGGCGTTTTTCTAACTGTGAGGGGGCGTTGCTGTGTGTGACACATCACTGATCTCTGCTCCGATCGCAGGTATCCCCACATCGATCGAGTCCGCGGGACCAGCGACCTGACTCAAAGAGCATGCCAGCGGCTTGCGCGTGCCCGCTGGCTGCCTCTTAACCACTTCAGCCCCGGACCAATTGGCAGCCAAAGGACCAGCCCCTTTTTGCGATTCGGCACTGGTCGCTTTAACTGACAATTGCGTGGTCGTGAGACGTGGCTCCCAAACAAAATTGGCGTCCTTTTTTTCCCACAAATAGAGCTTTCTTTTGGTGGTATTTGATGCGGTTTTTATTTTTTGCGCTATAAACAAAAATAGATGTACAATTTTTAAAAAAATGCAATATTTTTTACTTTTTGCTATAATAAATATCCCCAAAAAAACATAAAAAAACTTTTTTTTTCCTCAGCTTAGGCGATACGTATTCTTCTACATATTTTTGGTAAAAAAAATCGCAATTAGATATTGATTGGTTTGCGCAACTGTTATAGCATTTACAAAATAGGGGATAGTTTTATAATTTTTATTAATAATTTTTTTTTTACTAGTGATGGCAGCGATCAGCGATTTTTATGACTGCGACATTATGGCGGACACATCGGACATTTTTGACACATTCTTGGGACCATTGTCATTTATACAGAAATCAATGCTATTTAAATGCATTGATTCCTGTATGACAGTTGTAGTGAAAGAGTTAACCACTAGGGGGAGGGGAGGGAATATGGGCTATGACGTGTGTGTGTTTTTTTACATTAGGGGGCGGGGCTGATGTCTGACGTCATTGATCGGCTTTCCCGACGACCGGGAACAGCCAATCAATGACAGGCAGAGTAGAACGCGGGGAGAGGTTTGTTTACACATACCTCTCTCCGTTCTTCAGCTCCGTGACCCGATCGCGGGACACCAGCGGCGATCGGGTCCGCTGGTCCCGCGGCCAGGGTCATGGAGCTCCCGACCGGGTCCCAGCGTCTCGCGTGCGACCCACGGGCGGGCATTTAAAGGGCCACATACCCATACGTGATCTTGCCTGCCCGTGCCATTCATTCTGCTCACGTATATATGCAGTGGGCGGTCGGGAAGCGGTTAAAGGGCAATGTACAGGTACGTGACTCTGCCTGTACAAGCCCTTCTGCCAACGTATATCAGCGTGAGGCGGTCGGCAAGCAGTTCACAATTTCTTTCTCAGCGAATCCGACAGTGAGAACGCTGTGCTGGTCTTCCCAGATCTGAATACCTGCAACAGCCTTCATCTGGGGGATCCCACTCATGTCAGCATTTTATTTATTTTGTATTACTGGAAACACTAAGTGTTTGTTAACCTATATAAAAAAAAAAAGAAAAACAGATCCTTAAAGCATGAATAACAGCACAGTGCTTGTGCTGTGTAATTTGGCCCCTTCTATCACCTAGAAAACCTAGCTATACCCTCCCCCCTGCATACTGACGATGGTTTATCATGGCTGCTGAGCCCTGACACCCCGTGGTCAGTTTCTGAGCCTCCTTCATTACTGTATATAAAAAATATGCCGATCTGTGCCTATATCAGAGCGGCTCCCGACTCTCACGTGACTCCTCAGCTCTCTCTCCCCTCTTACCCCCTCCTCCTGGCTGACATCATCAGGAGTGCTTGGCCCGCCCACTGGAGCTGTCAGCTGGGCAGAGGAGAGAGCCGAGGAGTCACGTGAGTGCCGGGAGCTGCTCTGATATAGGTACAGATCGGCATATTTTTTATATAACGCAGGCACACATATCGTTATGTTACAGCGGGAATATAAGGTTTTTATAGTAGTGGCCTAACAACCACTTTTAATCTGCTCAGACGTCAGATCTGATGTTTCCAACTTTAAAAAAATCAGTTGTTCATTCAGGCCACAATTCTTTTCCCATAATGTAAGAAATCCTAAACACTGAAACTGAGAAATAAGCAGGAAGTATGAAACAGGAATCAGATGGCATAGAGCTTAATAAATATGGTATTTGCAGAGAGTTATACTTCTGCATAAGTTTAAAAACAAAACGTTTGTTAAAAATTCCTGATTGGACGTCTTATTTATGCTGGTATAAGCATTTAAATAATGAACAAATGATGTAATAAATGAAACAATAAAACAAACATACAAAAACAAATTCAGGGTGAGGAACACCAAACGGAACACTATGAAGGGTCTCTAACCTTGAAGGACTTCAGACATGGGTCACAAGGGCGTCGGCAATGGTGCAGGATAAAGGGTAAGGTTAGCAATCTGAAAAGAGGGATGATTGGAGAAAATTAAAACCAAGGAAGCTACTAGTATGATAAAAAGAATGAATGTGACAGAATTTAAACATTAACCAGGGTATGAACCAAAGAAACACAAAAACATGGTAGGATATATATATTAAATCAATTACTGTATGCAGTCAAAATAAATATAAAATTGTATGGCTCCTTTTCCTGGCCCATGTTTGGAACCAAATCCATCTATTCCTCTTTTCTCCTCAGTTGTCCCTCGTTTTTCTCTGATGTATAGACATCTATAAAATATGTGACTTAGTGGTTAGCAATTCTGCCCTGTGGCATTAGAGTCATCAATGAAACCCAACCACAGAACTCCCTGCATGGAGTTTACATGCTCTACTTATGCTACACATTCACACCCATGCTGGCAGGCCAATTAGCTTAGGAGAAAAAGAAAGTGCAGCGCTCAAATTATAAAACTCTAAATGATAATTCAATATAAAGTGCACAAAAATAACAAATATAATGGCAAGTATAATATGCGTAGCAACCTCAAAACTATATAAAAAAATGGGTGAAATTGAGTGATGACGTACTAATGACGTACCCCTGATGACGTCACACGTTTGACGAAACGATCGTATGGATTTTATATTACAAGCTCCTTGAGGGGATAGACTGCTGTGAGTGCACAATATTTATGTAAAGCACCGTGTATACTGTGTATATTGTCCTTTCACTCAATCTCTGAACTCTTGCATTTGTTATTTTGAAGAGCGAGTACAATGGAAAAATAGTACTTAGTCGTTTTATAAATAATTTTTTAGCCGACAATTGCATTCTCACATTAAAAATAAAATATTAAAAAAATCATTCTTTATCTGCATAACTGGGGACGTGTTAGAGATGTGTCCATTGCCTACATACTTTGTGCTATATTGTATCCCTCTTTCCCATTTAAGAAAGTTGGGAGGTATAACAATGCATTGAAATATGTTTAATAATGCGTGCAATCTACAGCATGCATAGCAATCAGTTTTTCTGAAATTTCTGCTTGGTGGTATAAGGGTGAAAATGATATGTGAAAAAGCATTAAAAGGAGGATTGCTTATCTCATGTGTATTAATTAGAAGTCAAGCTATTCCCAGGGGTTAATTATCTCAGTTTTTGCTGCTTTACCCAGAAATGGAACAATTAACACTTAACTCACATCTGCAGTAATGCTGCGCTGACAGTGTCACAGACATTACGTGCTCTGATAAAGTATCACAATCTTGGTCTTCAGCACATTGCTCCAGGTCATATGTTTTTTCCTTGCAACAATACAGTGCCTTGCAAAAGTATTTACCTATTTTGTTACATTACAGCCTTTAGTTCAATGTTTTTTTTGATCTGAATTATATGTGACGGATCAGAACACAATAGTCTAAGTTGGTGAAGTAAAATTAGATAAATATATACATAAAAACAATTTTTCAGAAATAAAGAAATGATAATTGGCATGTGCGTATGTATTCACCCCCTTTGTTATGAAGCCCATAAAAAGCTCTGGTGCAACCAATTACCTTCAGAAGTCACATAATTAGTGAAATGATGTCCACCTGTGTGCAATCTAAGTGTCACATGATCTGTCATTACATATACACAACTTTTTGAAAGGCCCCAGAGGCTGCAACACCTAAGCAAGAGGCACCACTAACCAAACACTGCCATGAAGACCAAGGAACTCTCCAAACAAGTAAGGGACAATATTATTGAGAAGTCAGGGTTATGTTATACAAAAAATATTCAAATCTTTGATGATTCCTAGGAGCACCATTAAATCTATCATAACCAAATGGAAAGAACATGGCACAACAGCAAACCTGCCAAAAGACGGCCGAACACCAAAAATTTACGGTCCGGGGAAGGAGAGCATTAATCAGAGAGGCAGCACAGAGACCTAAGGTAACCCTGGAGGAGCTGTAGAGTTCCACAGCAAAGACTGGAGTATCTGTACATAGGATGACAATAAGCCGTACGCTCCATAGAGTTGGGCTTTATGGCAGAGTGGCCAGAAGAAAGCCATTACTTTCAGCAAAAAACAAAAGGCACGTTTTGAGTTTGCGAAAAGGCATGTGGGAGACTCCCAAAATGTATGGAGGAAGGTGCTCTGGTTTGATGAGACTAAAATGTAACTTTTTGGCCAAAGAAAACGCTGTGTCTGGCGCAAACCCAACACATCACCCAAAGAACACCATCCCCACAGTGAAACATGGTGGTGGCAGCATCATGCTGTTGGGATGTTTTTCAGCAGTCTGGACTGGGAAACTGGTCAGAGTTGAGGGAAAGGTGGATGGTGCTAAATACAGGGATATTCTTGAGCAAAACCTGTACCACTCTGTGTGTGATTTGAGGCTAGGATGGAGGTTCACCTTCCAGCAGGACAATGACCCCAAACACACTGCTAAAACAACACTTGAGTGGTTTAAGGGGAAACATGTAAATGTGTTGGAATGGCCTAGTCAAAGCCCAGACCTCAATCCAATAGAAAATCTGTGGTCAGACTTAAAGATTGCTGTTCACAAGTGCAAACCATACAACCTGAAGTAGCTGGAGCAGTTTTGCAAGGGGAATGGGCAAAAATCCCAGTGGTAAGATGTGGCAAGCTCATAGAGACTTATCCAAAGTGACTTGGAGCTGTGATAGCCATAAAAGGTGGCTCTACAAAGTATTGACTTTAGGGGGGTGAATAGTTATGCACATTGACTTTTTCTGTTATTTTGTCCTATTTGTTCCTTGCTTCACAATAATAAAAAAAAATCTTCAAAGTTGTGGGCATGTTCTGTAAATTAAATTATGCAAATCCACAAACAATCCATGTTAATTCCAGGTTGTGAGGCAACAAAACACGAAAAATGCCAAGGGGGGTGCACTGTATGTGTAAACTGGACCTGGCAAGTCTGGGTAAATGGGATTCGTTTATATTTAGGCCTCATGCACACTAGGCAATTGTTCAGCTCTCCTGAATGCCTTTCCTCTTGGCAGCAGCATTTTGGCAGAAAGAAAACGATTGATGCGCGTAAACATGGCTAAACACGTTTAGGGGCATCGAGTGCTTCGGTATTAAGTCATTTCATTGGCCAAAATAATAATTTATTATTAGTCCTTTGCCCTCTGCCTGCCTGCCATTTTTTGGGCACAGCTACCAATGTTCAGTTTTTGGTATATACACACACACCTTATACTGTACCTGAAAGCTACCAATCTCCCCAAATAACACTGTCATGATATCAGCACTGAAAACTACTAAAATGGGGGGCCAACATACAACACTTTAGCTGTTTATACTCTGCAACCATAATGTTGCACAGTGACAGTATTAACAAAAATGGCTGCTTGAAGCGTTAACTTCAGATTTACACAAGGCATGGAATATTAACCATTCATACTCATAGCAAGAATTTAGTTAAAATATATTCATTTATCTGTTTACACTAATTTATGTGCTCTCTAAGCTGGCTTTGTGCCTATGTGCTTCATGCCTTCTTCAACCAGGATGTGGTGGAACCCCAGGGTTCCTTCAGAGGCTACCAGGGGTTCCTCGAGCAATGAACAATGTTTGCCTCTCAAAAAAGTAACCAGTGACACCATGATTTTTTAGCTATCTGCAAGGCCTCGTTCGCACAGGTATATTACAGCATACAAGGGCCATGTTTGCGAATGAACGTACATAGCTCAGAATGCAGACAATGTGCATGAATGGACCTGCCTGCATGGGGACGCGTGGAACATCTGTGCATCCCCATGCAGGCAGTCCCGTTCATGCACAATTGCTCCGTTCGGGGCTTGGATGTCAAAATGAGAGCAGCAGCTTTGTCTGTGCATCCATTGCATCCCAACTGACATGAGCAGGGCTCACGGGGAAGTATGGAACACATGTGCATCCCTGTGAAGGCAAACGCAGCCCTAGCACAAATATACACTGTGGCCTAAGGGGGGATTCTTCCCACTGACCACCGATGGAAGTAGCTTTCTTCCCTTCCCACCAAGCTAATGTACTGTGAGCTGTAGATGGTTTTTGACAGGGCTTCCTTGGGACCTGAAAGTTATTTCAAGCATTCCACCATGTTAACAGGGTTGATAAAAGGCTGGTATAAACATTTCAAATATGGCACAAGTGCATGTTATAATAGTCTGCAGATGAGGATGGAAAGCTGAAGAAGATACGTGCTCTCAGCTAATCAAAACCAAGAACTGGTTACTATTGCATTAAAGGAAACCTGTCATGACAGAAATACTTAGATGTCTGGTTGCCTCTGGCCTCAATACTTTCTAAGTCACTGACCTGGAACAAACATGCAGTCAGTGAGTAAAGTCAGAATTCTGATCTGAATAATCTCATTTTAGAGACTCAGAAAGCAAGTAGACCAGTATGACAGCCAGATAACCGTCATTTTTAGAAGAAAACATTGCAATGGTCATGAGACTTTGAATGAGGCAGGTCACTTAATAAAGTACAAATGTATTAAAAGTAGTACTGGTATATACTATTTTTGTTTTTTTAGATCAGTGCAGTCTATATATGTGTTTATCCCCCCATACAATCCATGGCAATTGCACCCTGATGCCCTGTTCTGTCTCTTGGCAGCTCCCCATTGGTGGTTATTTCCTCCACAGCCCCGGGATAGACGTTTGTCCTGGCACCCCATTCCCCTCCTAAGATGCTGGGTCCATCTTTTGAGCTGATATGTAAGTAATAAGGTCATTTGAAATCTTTCTTTTCCCTCCCCCCTATCTTGCTGTGGTGAGTAATTTAACATACCCCCTGCATATATGGATTGTCTCTTTAATACATACCTACATTTATAGATATCCTGTTGCATCAAACTTCTGATGAGTGGACATTTTTAGATCCACGAAAGAGTGTCCCAAGGATGCCAAGATATTTTATCTGCTACATTATAGGTCAATCATGTATCTTTGTACGCCTTAATATTATTACAATATGAATTTGTTTATCACTATATGATTTTTTCCTATGTCAGCTCTATTTTCAGCGTATATCTGAACTATATTTGGAATTAATATAAATAAATGTACTTATGTAAATCATGGAATGTGTAATTATTACTACTTTTAATAAATGTGTACATTATATGACCTGCCTCATTCAAAGTCCCATAACCATTGCAATGTTTTCATATTTATATGTAGGGATGGTGGCATGTCTCTTTCTGATAATATATTTTTTATTTTTAGAAGAAAGATCAGCAATTGCTCCCTGTTTCTCTCATTACACATGTCTTACTCCAATGTTCAGCCTCTGTAGTCTGAGGGGTGATGCTACTCTTTTACACACATTAGGGCAAAGTAGTAACATTTTAAACATTTCACTTAGGCTGCTTTCACACTGGGGCGGTTTGCAGGCACTATTGCGCTAAAAATAGCGCCTGAAAACCGACCCGAAACAGCTGTTGCTGTGTCTCCAGTGTGAAAGCCCCGAGGGCTTTCACAATGGAGCGGTGCGCTAGCAGGACGGTAAAAAAAGTCCTGCTAGCTGCATCTTTGGAGCGGTGAAGGAGCGGTGTGTTCACCGCTCCTATACTGCTCCTTCCCATTGAAATCAATGGGAGACCGCGGGGATACCGCCGGCAAAGCGGCGCTGCAGCGGCGCTTTGCGGAGGTTTTTAACCCTTTTTCGGCCGCTAGCGGGGGTTAAAACCACCCCGCTAGCGGCCGCATACCGCGGGTAAAACGATGGTAAAGCAGCGCTAAATATAGCGCTGCTTTACCGTCGCCGCCCCGCACTGCCCCAGTGTGAAGCCGGCCTAAGGGCCCTTTGACATGAGCTTTCTGATCAGGTCCACCTGTTCATTTTTGAGGTGGCCCTGATCAGAAGCTCTATATAGCTCTAGATGCAGGCTGATGTAAATGAACTTCTGTGCATTTACACTCGCCTACCTCAGAGTACGTTCAGAACTTGAAAAGAAAAACAAAACAATTTAAAAGACTGTGTCTTTTTACATTTTTTCGGACTTAAACCTGAGGTAGCGTGATGTACAAGTTCCCCCATCGGAGGAATTCACTCTATTACTTTTCTTGTGACAACTCAAAATTTGGAATTTTTCTTCTTCTTCTTTAGAAATAGTGACAATGGTTATCAGGACAAAAAGAATGAATGAATAATTCTCCATGCAATGGACAACAATAAGGACCTTATGGGATGCTAACCTTTCAATCTATCCAATGTTAAAAAAAAGTTTTGGCTTTAGATACATTTTATGTTTTTTTTTTGTCACCAATCTCAGTGGCCAAGTGGTTAGCACTCCTGCCTGGCTGGACTACAGTTGTTGGTTTGAATCCCAACCACAGCACCGCTTGCATGTTCTGCCTGTGTGTGTGTTTCCTCCTACAAGCCAAACACATTCTGGTAGGTAAATTCGTCCTAGTATGTGTATGTATGAATGTCAGTGGGGGGCCTTAGCTTGTAAGCTCCTGGAGGGCAATGACCGATGTGTACAATATACTGTACATGTAAAGCACTGTGTAAATCAAGAAGGTCAATCAGTGGCTGCCTGGGATTTTTTAATTGGTACCAAGAATACAAACAGATTAAATAGAATTCACTATATTTATATTGAGTAATTCTATGTGTAAGCTACCATACAAGCATACATATATATACACATTGTAAATCCCTCTTTTTACTGTTTTGTATTTTTGATTTGGTTTATTCACATCTGTGTATGTTACAGATCATATCACTTTTTTTTTTTTAATTATAATCTTTATTAGTTTTTCCATCTATAAAACATGTTTACAACTCAACACAATATTCCAGGACCAGTATTTTTTTTTTTTTTTACATACATTTTGTACTTAACACATAGGTATATCTCTTTATAAAAAATAAAGAAAGAGCACTCTATATTCCCTCCGCTAAAAAGGAGGGAGCCGCTTTTTGAATAATATTACCTGGATTTACTCCTGTCTCATTATCCCCCCTTTCCCTACTGCATTTCCCACCTCCCCTCCCCCCCCCACCCCCCCCCCTCTATTCCAGCTGTATCTGGTGTATTCCCTCTATCCACGGTCTCCACATCCTATCAAATTCTTTCGTATTGTATCTCTTTATGTATGCGGCTCTCTCCTTCGGGAGGGTTTCATTCATTATATCAATCCAATTCTTTACCGTGGGTGGCATCTGTGATTGCCATCTCATCATTATCATCTTCCTGGCCTGATACATGCCCCTTACTATTGCCACTGTTGTGCTTTTTGTTTCACCCTTTTCCCGTCTATACCCCAGGATACAAAGTACCCCTACCCTTTCCACTTCTTTTTTGAATATGCTCTTTAATACTTTTGTCACCCCTTCCCAATACCGGAAAAGCTTGGGGCATCTCCATACCATATGGACCAGGTCCCCCAGCCCCTGGCACCTCGGGCACTTATCATTGGGTCTTCTTCCAAATTTACATAACAACTTTGGTGTGTAATACGCTCTGTTGAGTAACATCAAATGCGAGAATCTCTGGGCGGGCGAAACCGATATCATCGGGCTTAGTTCTAATATTCTCTTCCATTGTCCCTGTGGAATAGCACCCAAATCCTGTTCCCATTTTTTTTTAACCTCCAGCAGCTTTCCTTCGCCTAGGGTCCCTTTGTTCAGTAGTTTATATATCACAGATATTAATCCTTTAGTGGATCCTGGCTCCCCAATAACCTGTAGCACTGGTAGTTCCTCCCATACCATAGGTTGGTTTCGAAACTGGGCTTCTAGGGCGTGGCTTATTTGAAAATAACTAAACTGTGTATTCTGGGGGATATCAAATTCTCTTTTTAGTACTTCGAATTTTTTTATGGCCTGACCATCGTATATTTGGCTCACTTTTTTAATTCCCCTATTTTCCCACTCCCTAATTTTCCCCATTATACGTAGTTCCTGTAGATTGCTATTGTTCCAAATTGGGGTATATATGTTAGTCTCCGTATATTTTAACTTTTTTTTAACGACTTTCCAGACTTTACTGACCATTTTTGTTGTTGGGTTCTTAGCCCCAAACGACCCTGCCTCTAAAGTTTCTATTATGGTCTCATGTAACGCGCCCGTCAAAAGAATTTTTCCATTGGGGGACCCTCCCTCTTGGGCGCAACATCCCACTAATTGTTGTAACTGAGACGCTAGATAGTATATCTCAGGATTGGGCAGTGCAAGACCCCCTTCCCCTGAAGGGAGTTGCAGAGTACGAAGCCGTATTCTTGCCTGTCCCCCCTTCCAAACCAATTCCCTGAATAGACTCTCGATTTTATCAAACCATTTTCTGGGGATCCATATGGGAGCATTATGGAGCACATACAACAGTTGGGGCAGCCAAATCATTTTTATTAATGAACATCTACCGGCACTAGACAGGGGGAGGGATTTCCATATTTTAATTTTCTCCCTAAACTTCCCCAGTATTGGTATCAAATTATCATGCAAGTATTGATTGGGGTCTCTTGTTATCCTGATCCCTAAATATTTAAGGGAATCTACGACTGCTAATTTGGGGCTATTCCATAGCATCCCTTCCCCTATTTCGGCCATCGGAAGGAGCTCTGACTTCGTCCAGTTGATCTCTAGACCCGTAAAACTACCAAACCTCTCCACAGCTTTCATTGCTTCCTCCAATGAGTGTTCTATGTCCCCCAGGAAGAGCAATATATCATCAGCATATAATGCTATACGCTCCTCTCCTGAGATCCTACGGAAACCTACAATGTCAGGGCTCCTTCTGATGTACTCCGCAAGGGGCTCCATTGCTAACGCAAAAAGCAAGGGCGATAAAGGGCACCCCTGCCTGGTTCCCCTTTCCAATTTTATTTGATTTGAAAATCTATTGTTGATTTTTAATCTAGCTACTGGTCTGTCATAGAGCATCTTGATCCACCCGATCAGCGTGGGTCCAAATCCAAACTCTTCCAGTATACGCCAAATGTATTCCCACTCTATAGAGTTGAAGGCTTTGGTCACATCCAATGATAATATCGCCTTCGACCCTATATTATCTGTTGGCGTTTGAAGATTTAAAAAAGTTCTCCTTATATTTGTGCTGGTTGATCGGTTTGCTATGAACCCAGACTGATCAGGGTGGACCAGTTTTGAAATAACTTTATCCATTCTAGCTGAGATAACTTTAGCTAGGATTTTTGCATCCGTGCACAAAAGGGAGATTGGCCTATACGAAGCGGTGTCTAGGGGGTCTTTCCCTTCCTTATGAAGTACAATGATGGTAGCTTCTCTCATTGACTCAGGGAGATAACCCACCTCCATTGCCCCCCCTAAAGCCTTCAACAGTTCCGGGAGCAGGATATCCCCATAGTATTTATACGTTTCCGTTGGGAGACCATCCGGACCCGGAGACTTTTGATTTGCCATATCGGCTACAGCCTGTTGTAATTCGGAGAGCATTATTGGGGAATCCAGACCAACTCTTTCTTCAAGTGTTATCTTCGGAAGGACTACCTTCCCCAAAAAACTCTCCATCGTTGATCTCCCCGCTCCCCTTACTCGTGCGGAGTATAAGTCCCTATAGAACTCCTCGAAGCTTTCCAGTATACTTTTGGAGTTCGAGGTTACCCCCCCGTCTCTACTTCGAATAGCTGATACATTACTGGGGGCCCTGTTCGCCCTTGCCACCTGGGCCAACATCCTCCCCACCATCTCTCCTTCCATGAAGGCCTCCTGCCTCTGTAACAACTGTTTGGTCTCAGCTCTCTGGATTACACATAATTTATATTCCTGTTGTTTTTCCAGTCATTTTTCTTTCCCCTCCATTGTTGGGGCTAGAATATAATTAGCCTCCGCTACAGACGCTTCCCTCCTTTTATTTTCTTCCTGTGCCCTTACCCCCTTGTTGTACTTCGCCACCTGCTGAATTAATAATCCCCTCAAGAAAGCCTTAAGGGTGTGACGGACCTCGTACTCAATATGTCCGCCGTAAATGCTTCCTCCGTCCGGTACCACACAATCCAAGACCCATTAGCTCAGCCAGTCACCAGACAACACCAGTGTAGGCTACATCAGGAATTAAATCTTTATTTGACATGTCACACTTATATACAGTTGACTCAAGCCTAACCTGATTAGCATGAGCTAATTATCTTAATCAACACTGGGCTCCTTCATTCAATTACAGGGTTAATTAGCACACACAACAATAGGTGAAATATTCTTTAGAATTACACAAGGCAACAGACAGGCTGTCTGGAGTTGACGACATTAGCATCTGACAGTGTGTAGAATACACCTTACAAGCCAGACCAGCCTCATTTACACAATAGACAGGTGGCTTGAGTTCATCATGACATTGAATGGGACACAAGGTGTCAGATGCTAGTCTATTTCTAATGCCAAATGCATATACAGAGAGTGTATTTTGGGGGGCCCGTGATCAGCTGGCAGGAGGCTAGCATGTAGTCCTCTCAAAAAGCCCGTGTCCCGGCTAGGTCTGTCACATTTCTCCCCTTTAGGCAGGAGACTAACACAGGAGGAGACCCCAGACGGGTTGACTCCGAAGTTAGTCCATAGTTCCAGTCCTCTAATGCCTGTACCCACACAGTATCCCAAACAAATTGTTTCAAACAGAGTATTACTCACCCAGCCAACCTCTGCCTCTCTCATAGAACATATCCGCCGCTGGGGAGAGGCCTGGACTGGCCATTCTCCCTGGAGTCTTTTCAGCCGCTGGAGAGAAGGCAGGGTGACTGGGCTCACTCCATCCTGCTGTTGGGGATCTGGGCCGACCGCCCAGCATCCCTGGGGTATACAGGTGGAGACTGAATTCCCATCCACCTTTACAGGAAATCTGTCCTGTGTCAGTTGAGGGCAGAGGCCAGCAGCGCTCTGTTCCGTTGCCAGCAGTTCAGCTGGGCGTAGGAGCTTCCCTACATCATCTGCTCCAGCTAACTGTTGGGGAGAGAGGCCGACTGCCCCAGCTCCCTGGAACTCCGCAGCTGTTACCGGTGCTGGGCAGAGGTTGGTAGCACTCTGCCCGGTTGCCAGCACTTCTGCTGGTTTTCTGTTAGTGGAGACCACAGGCCCATCCACTGACACCAGATCAAGCTGCAGTTGTGAGGTGACAACTGCATTCTCTCCTTGAACCCTGATCTGCAACTCGTGATGGACTGCCACCTCCTCACCCTTCTCCCCCTGTATCTGCTGCTGGGAAGTGATCGCCACCTTCTCACCCTGAGCCTCCAAAACTGACACAGGTGTGGGGCAGAGGTCTTGGACCCTCTGTCCGGTGACCAGCGCTTCAGCTGGGGAAGTTCCTTGTAACTCCCCAGATACTGCTGTTGATGCTGGGCAGCAGTTAGCAGAGCTCTGCCCTATTGTCAGCACTTCAGGTTTGGGGACGGCAATCTCCAGAGTTTCCACTGCCGATTCTCTTGCATGCTGCTGGACAGGCATATTCCTCCGTCCAACCTCGTTTTGTGCCGTAACAGGATCATCAAGGTCAGTCAGCACTTGCTGCATCCGCCATAAGACCTCCGCGTCCATAGCTGCGGGGGCAGGTGGGCAAAGCACTCTGTTACTATGCCACTTTGCCGACTCTTCAGCCAGGATTTCAGAGCTGTCTGCTGGTATTTCCTCATAGTCCCAGGCAAAGGGAGCCCCACCCTGCTGCTGAGCAGTGTCTAGCAGCTGTATGTAGGCAATCTCCAGCTCCCATTCCTGAGCGGCCAGGAACTCCAAATCTTCCTGTGCCCAGAGCACTTCCGAGACGTTCAATCTTTGCTCTCTGTGCTCCATTATTTCCTCCAAACGCCACTCCAGATCACTCCCAAAGTCGGGGTCCTCGGACAGCCTCCAGTACAACAATCCCAGGCCATTATAATCAAAGCCTTCCGTGGGCCTGTCATCCGCTGTCCACGGGCACACTTGTGCTACATACCACCGGAGGGCTCTGTAGCTCTCGTCCAAACGCATTTCTGCCCGGATCAGCCTGCTTAACTCAGCTGTCCACTCCTGCTTCGGTTGTTCCCCCAATAACAACATTCGTACTTCATACTGCGACCAGTACCTTACATGGATGGGGGGGAGAACTTTTCCCTGGTGTCGCTGCTCACAGGCTAGCGCTTCTTTCCAGAGTTGTAGGCGAACAGAATCATACCATCCCAGCAGGACCTGCACCGATACTGGTCCTCTGTGCTGTATCCGCATCTCTCGCAACCTCCTTCCGAATTCCTCTTCCATGACGTATCTGTGCCTCTGCTATCCGGGCCTTGGATCCAGGTGATGGTTTGGATGTGTTCACGACAAGGAAGCACGATCCCACCGCTGCCAGCCAATTGTGACGGACCTCGTACTCAATATGTCCGCCGTAAATGCTTCCTCCGTCCGGTACCACACAATCCAAGACCCATTAGCTCAGCCAGTCACCAGACAACACCAGTGTAGGCTACATCAGGAATTAAATCTTTATTTGACATGTCACACTTATATACAGTTGACTCAAGCCTAACCTGATTAGCATGAGCTAATTATCTTAATCAACACTGGGCTCCTTCATTCAATTACAGGGTTAATTAGCACACACAACAATAGGTGAAATATTCTTTAGAATTACACAAGGCAACAGACAGGCTGTCTGGAGTTGACGACATTAGCATCTGACAGTGTGTAGAATACACCTTACAAGCCAGACCAGCCTCATTTACACAATAGACAGGTGGCTTGAGTTCATCATGACATTGAATGGGACACAAGGTGTCAGATGCTAGTCTATTTCTAATGCCAAATGCATATACAGAGAGTGTATTTTGGGGGGCCCGTGATCAGCTGGCAGGAGGCTAGCATGTAGTCCTCTCAAAAAGCCCGTGTCCCGGCTAGGTCTGTCACAAAGGGTATCCCATATTATCCCTGATTCTGCTGTGTTTGCGTTGACTACAATAAATTCTCTCAGTGTTGGTGGGATGGTATCTATACTTCTGAGTATCTCAAACCAGCACGGGTTAATTTTCCACCCCCTCAATATTTCCTCCCTCCCTATCTTTAAACTAAGCATAAGAGGGGAGTGGTCCGAGATCCCCCTTGGCCGATACTCAACTGCTTCTACCAGCTCCAATGCCCTATCGTTTCCCATTACCATATCAATTCTAGAGAGGGTGGAGTGTGTGGCCGACCAGCAAGAAAATTGCTGAGCGTCAGGGTTCCGCACCCTCCAGAAGTCTATCCAGCCCACCTCCTCCATAAACCGACTCAACTGCCCTTTCTTCATGTTTTCTGCTACCCTCTGGGCTGGGAATCTGTCCATATTATAATCCAATACCTGGTTAAAGTCACCTATTATTATGATTGGTGTTCCCTGTTTATCCAACAGGAACTCGTTTAATTTAAGCATGATCTCCATTTTAAATGGGGGGGGGACATACACATTTGCTATCACCATACTTTTATCTTCAATTTGACAACAGAGAAAAATATACCGACCCATTTCATCTGAAATGGCTTGCGTGCAGGAAAAATTCACCCCTTTCTTCACCATTATGCTAACCCCTCTACTGTATGAACCATAAACCGAGTGGTACTGAAATTGGTATACCCCATTCTGCCTTTGTAGTTGTTGGGCTGTTTCTTTTGTCAAATGGGTTTCCTGCAGGCAAGCCACGTCAATCCCATAGTTCCTCATCATAGAAAACACTATTGCCCTCTTACCCGCTGTACCTAACCCTCTTATGTTCCATGACCCAATTCTTAGTATTTTAGAATGCATCATTTTTCACCCAATGTATTTTAATCAGTGGTATTTTATCTCTATAGCAGTGTTTTCACCCATTATCCTAGTGGTTCCCCGTTGAAAAACTCTATGTGTCTCCCTTTTTGCTTCCCACTTCTGTGCGTCTACCGTGATTCTTTCTTTTTTATCAGTGGATGTACCCTTTTTCCCTTGGCCCTTTACACACCTTTGATCTGAAATAGTACCCATACCCATCCCTCCCCCCTCCCCCCCCCTTACCCCCCTCCCCCCCTCCCCACCTCTCTCGGTGAACCCCCCGGGGACTACCAGTGACCTTATCCCATACTCTTAACCCTTTCTTCACATACACCCTTATCAACATCCTCTCGTACCCGCCCACTGTGCCAACCCCCCCCTCCCCCCCCCCCCCCCCTCGTGTAATCTATTCTGAGTACCACAACTTATCACAATGCCAGTAGCCTTTCCCTGTTCTCCTCCACCCATTTCTCTACCCCTCCTGGATCCTCAAAGTACCGGGTTTCCCCCAGGGCCGTTACCCTTAGTTTGGCCGGGTATAAAAGAGCATACTGAATTTTAAACTTTTGCAACGAACGTTTAACCTGGGTGAATTCTGCTCTACGTTTTTGGAGCTCCTGAGAGAAATCTGAATAGAAAGAAATTTTAATCCCATTAAAAAAGATATTCCCTCTGTCCCTGGATTTTTGCAGAAGTGTCACTTTGTCCTTAAAATTAAGGAACTTCATTAACAGGGTTCGTGGATAGCCTCCTGCTGGTGGTGGGCGGAACGGCACCCTATGTGCTCTTTCGATGCTAAATGATCTTGAAAAGGATTCTCTCCCAAAGGTCTCAATTAACCAGCCTTCCAAAAATTCAGTAGGATTGGATCCTTCACTCTTCTCAGGCATTCCCACTATCCTAATATTATCTCTACGACTCCTGTTCTCAATTTCTTCCAATTTGACCGCATGCCGGTGTAACTGCTCCCTCAGGTTCTTCATCTCTTTAACCAGTGGAAGGACATCATCCTCCACCTGGCTGATCCTTCCTTCCAATACTGTGGTTCTCTCAGCTATCCTTTGCATGTCTTGTCTTACCAGTACCAAGTCCTCTTTGACCCCCCTCATCTGTTCGCCCAAGTCTTTGAGCGAGTCATTTGAGATTTTTACTGCTTTAAAAATGTCCATTAATGTGGGTTCTTTCTCCAGAGGTGGGGCGGGTCCTGCCCCGACCCCAATTGCTTCTGTGCTTATTTTTATATTTTGATCTGTGACCACGGTGTTTTTACTTCCCTGTGTCTGTGTCTTTGCCCCCTGGGCCCTTGGTGTTGTCGCATTTGATTGGCTCTGCCCTTGACTCCTTCTCTCTCCTGTACCTCCTTGTTGGATTTTGGACTGAGTCCCTTTTTTTGGGGGGGACTGCGGCATGGGTTGCCCCAGTGTATGCCCGGCTGTGTGTGCAAATTGCTCTAGTTTTGCTGCAGCAGCCATACCTGCTTGTTGGGCACTTTTATCTTTATCTTTTGCAGAACGTAGCTGCTGCATTTTCCCTTCTCCTCTTATTTCACACAATATTTATATTTAAAAAAAAAAAAAAAAAGAAAAGAAACCACACAGCCGGCGTAGTAAACAGTTACTAGGGGGTCCTATATCAGCAGCAGTCCTTCTCATATAGGAGCACAAGCCAGGAGCATAAAGCGGGACTTTTTCAGCACCAGCGGCCAGAAAAAAAAAAAAAAAAAAAAAAAAACAGTTTCTCTCATGCGGGTAATCAAATGGCCACATAAACGGACAATTAATACACAAACAGCTAGGTGTACCAGTTCTTTTCTTTTACACACATCAGGGTACAGGCAGCCAGGCACACAGTGTTCCTTTTTTTTTTTTTTTTTTTTTATAGAGGGACCAACGGCCGAGGTTGCACTCAGCCGTATGTTATGTCAGCCGCAGCCGCAGTTCTTCCATATACTACTTAGCACCACCACCGGGTATAGCAGATAAGAAGAGAAATTTTCCTCATGGGGGTGTACAAACAGCCAGCTGGGTGGTCAGTTGACATTCATATATCAGCGGTATATCAGCGGTATTTCTTCATGAATAAGAACCTTAACAGCCAGACAAACCAGTGCTTTCCTTTTACTTATATTTGGGTGCAAGCAGCCAGGCACACAGCATTTTTGATATTTTCAAATAATTCATAGGCAGCAGAGTAAACTATTTAACACCAACAGCCAGTACAGCAAGCAGGGAAAGAATTTTTTCCTCGTAGGGATATGCAAACAGCCAGCTAGGTGGTCGATTGATATACGTATGTCAGCGGTATTTCTTCACATATGAGAGCCTATAACCGCCAAACAGGCCAGTACTTTTCTTTTACTCATATAAGGGTGCCGGCAGCCAGGCACACAGTATTTCTGATATAATGGTTTTCATACATGGAGGCACTGGCAGCCAAACATGCACTCAGCAATGTACTATGTCCGCACCCGTTCTTTCACATATAGTCCTGGCAAGTATATAGCTCTATTTCATATACCTATATATTTCAGTTATTGTTTGTTGTTTCTGTTACTCACGCGACCGACCCTGGTATAGCCAACCCACAGTTCATGTGCTGATTTTCTGGTATACAGGTATACAGGTGGTATGCAGGTGCGCCGGTGATCCGCTATTCCTCCGGAGGGGGTGCAGTGCCTCTATGCCGTACCGCTGTCCGGTAATCACAGGTTCCTCCGCTGCTCTCTCCCTTCGGAGCAGACCGCGTGATGCGAGCGGCGTGTGACGTCACTCCCGGCACTTTCCGTTCACACACTGCCAGTGCAGACTTGAGGCTCAGGGGATGGCCGGAGAACTCCGTAGCCCTCGTAACTCCTGTACCTCCGTATCTCTGGCAGCTCTATAGCCTTGTCTGTGGAGTACAACTGCACTGCACCTGGGGGAAATCTGCAGGTTTCACGACATGTCGGGGAAAAAAAAAGGCAGGGGGGAGGGAGGGAACACACAGGCGGCTTCTCACTCCTCTCCCTCACACATCACTCTGCTCCGCTCAGCACTCACATCCGGTCACGCCCCTCTCACAGATCATATCACTACACCAATTCCCCAAAGAAGACTTACAACTGTTGAGTTGAAATGCGTTGTTTTTTTTTGTAAAATATGTGCTGTACTATATATATATATATATATATATATATATATATATATATATATATATATATATATATATATATATATATATATATATTTAGTGGTTTTGAATATATGTACATTTTGTTTTCTTGCCTTCTAATATGTTGTAGATTATTGTCTTTTTTAAGAAATTGTATTAATAAATATTGTGAATTTTATTTCAGTGTGTATTCTTGGTGCCAATTAAAAATTCCAGGCCACTAATTGACCTTCTTGATACGACTACTGTATATAGGCATACGACACCTTGAAACTACTTTGGGTCTAATTAAAGTGGATATAAACCCAATTTTTTTTTTTTTTGATGTCATAATGTAGAGAATACGATTTCCTTTCATTTGAGCCAAGTCTTGCCACACAGATTTACTCGAGGCCTGAGCAATCCTCTTTTATTGTTCAGTTAGAGAAATCTTGACAAAGTCTTGAAAACTTTGTCAAAAATGCCTCCTTGCTGTGATTGACAGGTGATTTACATATCTCATGCACTAGCCTGAGACAGGCACATCCTGTGTAAAAAGTTCACAATTCACATCCCCCCCCCCTCCCCTCCCATCCAGCTCTCCAAGGTTTGCCTGCCTTTACTGTTTTGACTGGATGTTTCTCAACATGGGATGCAGTGAACAGTCAGCAGACCATAGACAGACAAGTGATTTAGGGGACATGTATGTAGTCAGAGCTGGGCAGAGTAGAACATCCAGTGATCTGATGATAACCTGTCTCAGGCTAGTGCATGATATGTAAATCACCTGTCACTCAGAGCAAGGGGGCGTTTTTTGACAAAGTTTTCAAGACTTTGTCAAGATTTCTTTAACTGAACAACAAAAGAGGATTGCTCAGGCCTCAAGTAAATCTGTATGGCAAGACTGGGCTCAAATGAAAGGAAATCGTATTCTCTACATTATGACATAAAAAAAAAAAAAAAAAAATTGGGTTTACATCCACTTTAAGACTATCAATAAGGCACTGTAAATGGTTAGTGATCTAAATATCTATAATAAATACATCTAAAGATGTGAGAAGCCCATGCAAGTAAAATATTCCTAAATACGCCACAGGATGTCTTAAGCTTCAAGTTTTGCAACTGTCTTTCTGATGGAACAATAACCTAGAACAAGCATACAGCCAGCTACAGTACAGTATGTCAGACAAGTATGAACTCCCACCATACATGCCTGTTCCATATCAATGACTTATGAATGTAGTGGGAGAAGGATGATAGCCAATAAAAACAAACCAGCAGTGCTCAGTCCAACATTCAGCACTCCTTTTCAGTATTAGTGAAATACACAGTACTTGCAATAAGTAAAAAAAAAAATTACATGTAACTAGAGTGCGTGTGTCTAGGGCGCAAAGAGCTACTTTCCGCCGGAAATCAGCCTTTCCTTATCCTCTCGCCATTGCTCAGCATAACAGGATATCCAAGTTCCCTTACTTAAAGAAAAGTTATAATTGGTTTTAGGTCAATTTGTTTTTACATCTATTTAAACAAGATAACGTATAGCAAACCTGCAGTCAGCTAAACCTTCTTACTGAAGCACAACTGATCTGAAATTGAAGGTTTTTCCCGATGCCTGGACATCAGATTAACATCAGATTAACAATACTATTGAGCACCCCCTTTAGCTGATATCAGGTTCACTTTTACTAAGAAATCAATTTTATTTTTCAGGAAACAAAGTCTAGACTACACCCTGCACACAAAGGAAACACATACAAGGCTGACACAGCTACTAAAAACAAATGTTTAAAATGGTTCTAAAGGCTTAAGGTTATTTTACCTTAGTGTATTAAAGTACACAAACCTTCCAGTATCAGCTCCCCTCGTGCATATCCTGTACAGAGAGCAGAGTCTTGCAGAAATATACAAGCACATCAAGGTTCAAGTAAGAATACACATGACTCCTATATGTGGACAATATTTGCCTATCTTGGAGTTCAACTTAAATGGCTTCCAGTCCGTGCCATTGTAAAATGACGGGAAGGTCGGAAGCCTATTCTTCCGGGAGGATGTCATATGATGTCCTCCCAAGAACAGGTCACGCTCCGACACCATTTGTCACCTGCTGTGTCTATTCAGACACAGTGCATGACTGATTAGTGTATTGCCTCGCTGCCAGTACCATGTGAACGCTGTGACCAATCACAGCAGATCACATGAATGTTGTAAACAATGAATGGCTTCCTTTCATGCCATTCATTGTATACAATAGTGTTGCTAGCTGTGATTGGTCACAGTGATCACATGGTAGAGACAGGGCCAATCACAACCCATTTGTACAATGTGATTAGCTGCAGCCAATCACAGCTAATCACAATACACTGTGTCTGCACACTGTTATTCAGTAAAAATATTTGCTTATAGTAGTGAAATGCACTGCTATAAACAATCATAGCATGGAAAAAAATACAGTGGCAACATAGTATTTCTTTAAACACATAAAAAAAATGTAAAAAAGAAGAAAAAAATTAAAAAGAATTAAAAAAAAAACATTTATTAACTTTTTTTTTTTTTTTTTTACATACTGTCACCAGTCAGTGTCCCTGGTCACTGCCACACCAGTTATATGATGAGGATGTACTGCGCTGGTTAAAAAATGTTTTTCTTAATTTTCCAAAAAATTCTGACAAAATAGTACAACTTCAAAAAACATGCCATGCCTCTTACTAAATACAGACTGTCTACTTTCCAAAAAGGTAATTTGGGGGGTATTTATACTGTCCTGTAGTTTTCGGGTCTCAAGAAATTAGATAGGCCATCAGTACATCAGGTTTGATCGATTTTCAGATATACAGTATCTTACAAAAGTGAGTACACCCCTCACATTTTTGTAAATATTTTATTAGACCTTTCCATGCGACAACACTGAAATAATCACACTTTGCTACAATGTAAAGTAGTGAGTGTACAGCTTGTATAACAGTGTAAATTTGCTGTCCCCTAAAAAAAACTCAACACACAGCCATTAATGTCTAAACCGCTGGCAACAAATGTGAGTTCACCCTGAAGTGAAAATGTCCAAATTGGGCCCAATTAGCCATTTTCCCTCTCCAGTGTCATGTGACTCGTTAGTCTCAGGTGTGAATGGGGAGCAGGTGTGTTAAATTTGGTGTTATCACTCTCACTCTCTTATACTGGTCACTGGAAGTTCAACATGGCACCTCATGGCAAAGAACTCTCTGGGGATCTGAATAAAAAGAATTGTTGCTCTACATAAAGATGGCCTAGGCTATAAGAAGATTGCCAAGATCCTGAAACTGAGCTGCAGCACAGTGGCCAAGATCGTACAGCAGTTTAACAGGACAGGTTCCACTCAGAACAGGCCGCGCCACGGTCGACTAAAGAAGTTGAGTGCACGTTCTCAGCGTCATATCCAGAGGTTGTCTTTGAGAAATATACCTATCAGTGCTGCCAGCATTGCTGCAGAGGTAAAAGGGGTGGGCGGTCAGCCTGTCAGTGCTCAGACCATACGCCGCACAATGCATCAAATTGGTCTGCATGGCTGTTGTCCCAGAAGGAAGCCTCTTCTAAAGATGATGAACAAGAAAGCCTGCGATCAGTTTGCTGAAGACAGGCAGACTAAGGACATGGATTACTGGAACCATGTCCTGTGGTCTGATGAGAACTTTTTTGGTTCAGATGGTGTTAAGCGTGTGTGGCGGCAACCAGGTGAGGAGTACAAAAACAAGTGTGTCTTGCCTACAGTCAAGCATGTTGGTGAAAGTGTCATGGTCTAGGGCTGCATGAGTGATGATAATTATAATGACCCCAAACACACCTCCAAGATGACCACTGCCTTACTAAAGAAGCTGAGGGTAAAGGTGATGGACTGGCCAAGCATGTCTCTAGACCTAAACCCTATTGAGCATCAGTGGGTCATCCTCAAACGGAAGGTGGAGGAGCGCAAGATCTCTAACATCCACCAGCTTTGTGATGTCGTCATGGAGGAGTGGAAGAGGACTCCTGTGGCAACCTGTGAAGCTCTGGTGAACTCCAGGGTTAAGGCAGTGCTGGAAAATAATGGTGGCCACACAAAATATTGACACTTTGAGCAAAATTTGGATATTTTCACTTAGGAGTGTACTCACTTTTGTTGTCTAGACATTAATGGCTGTGTGTTGAGTTATTTTTAGGGGACAGCAAATTTACACTGTTATACAAGCTGTACAGTCACTACTTTACATTGTAGTAAAGTGTAATTTCTTCAGTGTTGTCACATGAAAAGATATAATAAAATATTTACAAAAATGTGAGGGGTGTACTCACTTTTGTGTGATACAGTAATCCCTTGGATTACGAGCATAATTAGTTCCAGAACCATGCTTGTAATCCAAAGCACTAAATATAAAAGCGAGTTTCCCCATAAGAAATAATGGAAACACTGCTGGTGTATGCAGTACTGTATGTGGCCAGAGGTGTAGGGGCACTGGTGGCTCCCAGCACTTCCTAGAGATGCTTGGAGACACTGGAACTGTTGACACTTTTGGGTGCTCCGACGCACGTTACGCCCGCCCCATCCAGCTGGGAGTGTCTCTGAGCGTCTCTGATTTCTCCATGAAGCGCTGGGAGCCACCAGCGCCCCCGGACATCTGGCCACATACAATACTGCATACACAAGCGGCTTTAATACATGTATTGTACTGCTCGTATATGAAATCAGTGCTCGCATATCAAGTCAAAATAAAAAAAAATTATTTGCTGGTCTATCAAAACGCTCATATACCGCATTACAGTACTGGCAAAGCGAGGTATTACAGTATTGTATATACCATAGTTTGTGGACTCTATAACTTTCCTACAGACTGAATAATATACACTGATTTGGGTTATTTTCATCAAAGAAATGTAGCAGAATACATTTTGGCCTACTTTTTTGACGTAAGGTTATTTATTTGAAATAACAGAAATGATGAAAAATGCTTTTATTTAAAAATGTTTGCCCTTTTTTCATTTATTTAACAAAAAATAAAAAAAAACAGTGGGGATTAAATACCACTAAGAGAAAGCTATATTTGTGTGAAAAAAAAAGATAAAAATGTCATATTGGTACAATGTTGCATGACTGCACAATTGTCATTCAGAGTGCATCAGCGCTGAAAGCTGAAAATTGGCCTGGGCAGGAAGGGGTAAAAGTGCCCGGTATTGAAGCAGTTAAACAGCAACTTTGGGCAACAAGTGAAAATCGTCAGTAAACTGTTCTAGCTATCCAGGTATTATTGCAATCATCCCAAAGTCAAGCCATATGGGTTTTAAAACCCTATTCACATAGGCGCTTTATTGTACGCTGTGTTACTGCAGCCCATTTGTTTTGAATTTGGAATACCATTCAAAATGAATGGCAATCCACATACCTTACAACTCCTGGTGCAGTATGCTGTAATAAATCGCACAATGAGCCCTATAATGAGGAGCTGAGTGCACACTCCTCTTCCTGCTCATCATGACATAGCTTATGTTTATTTCTGGTTCTGTGAATTAGGATATCACTTCATTTGTATATTCAGAGCCCAACCAGACACAGCATGCAGTCTACAGAGGTAGACAGTGTGAATATTTGGGCCACGCATGGCTCCGTAGTTGGTCTTTCCCGATTACCTGGTCTTGTGTACTACAGAAAAACATAAGACCACGATCCAATCAATGAACAATTACTGAGATAAGAACATCTTGGGATGTGATAATGAAAACACTTTCCAAGAATGTTTTAACAGAATGTTTCCAATCCCTTTATCTGTCCAGTACAGAAGGCCCTTCTCGCTGCTAGTGGTGCACCCAGCATATTTGGCACCCAGGGCTGATCATTTTTCAATAACCACCTCCCCCCCCCCCCCACACACACACACACACAAAAAAAAAACCAAAAGGAATAAAGCAGCGTGCAAAGTGCCATGCTGAATTGAGGGTGGAACCAAATTGTGGGTGTGGGAGAGGCTTAAAGTTCCATGGTAAATAAAACCTGAGCCTACTCATTGTATATACAGCACACATATGTCACAGTACTTGTACCTACACTCTCAGGAGTGCATAAGGCAAAGGGTGCAGGTGAAATGCACAGTCCACTGTACAGAATACAACCAAAAATGACCCCCTTCTGAAAGTACAAATACCCCCCCCCCAAGCCTATATGTGTACATCTCAATCAACCGCTCCAATCTCCCCCAGTACAGAACTTCCCCCGACAGCCCTGAATCCTCCATCCCAGCTCACCACCTGAGTACTGACCAGCCTCACCAATTAAAACAGACCCCTTCAGTATAGACCCTCACAGTACATCCCTGCTCCCAGCCTAACCCTTCAATACAGACACCCCTCCCATCCTAACCCCTCAGTACAGAACCCCCGTCATACCCCACCGAACAGACCTCCCCCTCCCCAACCTCGAGTACAGTTTGCACCAAACACAGTCCCCCCTCCCCAGCCTAACACTTCAGTACAGAACCTCCTCACAGCCTCCTCAGTATTAACCCCCTTCTAACATAACCCCTTAGCACAGACCCCCCTTCTCCTCCCAGCTTAAAGCATAACCCCTCAGTAAGGACCCCTCAGTACAGAAACACCCCTATCATACCCCATAGAACAGACCCTCCCCACCCAACACAGAGTACAGCTCCCCCCAGTCACAATATCCTCTCCCCAGCCTAACACTTCAGTACAGAATCCCCTCACAGCTTAACCCCTCAGTCCAGCCTCCTCAGTATTACCCCCTTTCAACATAACACCTCAGCAAAGACCCCTCCCCCAAGCCTAACCCCTCAGTAAGGATCCCTCAGTACAGAAACCCCCCTATCATACCCCATAGAACAGAACCCCCCATCCACGAGTACAGCTCCCCCCAATCACAGTCCCCCCTCCCCAGCCTAACCCCTCAGCAAGGACTTCTCAGTACAGAAACTCCCCTATCATACCCCATAGAACAGACCCTCCCCCCCAATCACAGTCCCCCATACCCAGCCTAACCCCTCAGTACAGAACCCCCTCATAGCCTAACCTCTCAGTAAGGACTTCTCAGAACAGAACCCCCCCTATCATACCCCATAGAACAGACCCCCCAATCACAGTCCCACCTCCCCAGCCTTACACCTCAGTACAGAACCCCCTCACAGCCTAACCCTTCAGTACAGCCTCCCCAGTACTGACCGTGACTGACAGTACTGACCTCCCTCCCAGCCTAACCCCTCAGCACAGACCCAGCCTAACCTCTCAGTAAAGACCCCTCACTACAGATCCCCTTTCAGATCATTAGTTTATTCCTCTGCTCCCTACTACCAGGTTATAACAAACATGTCACTCTTCTGTAGTTGGATTCCAGATGTGTATTTTTCTGCATGAGGACTGACACCATCACTTGCCATTTGATGTCCTTTTGAAAATTTGGAGGGGATATTTTGACAATGAATCCATGAGACAGAAAAACGAATGGGTAAAGCTGGCTTATGCTAAACAGTCAACCCTTATTAGTGCTCTCCCCCTATAAATATGTTCAGGGCCGTCTTTACTCTTGATTGGACCCTGGGCAAAACTTTTCTTGCCCCCCCCCCCCCCCCCATGCAGTTTTACCCTTCACCTGCTCTGAGACATACACAAAATAGCAGCTTGACTCAAAATCAGTTTACTAAATCAGATCAGGCAGCTATTGCGATTGGTTGCCAGAGGTTACAGTGTATCATTACAGCTCACTAACTGGTTGCTAGAGGTTACAGAACACATTACAGCTCACTGATTAGTTGCTAGAGGTTACAGCACATGATTTCTGCTTGTTGATTGGTTGCTAGTGATTACTGTGGATATGACCTCAGGGGGACGTGATATACATATCAATGCCACCGGCCGCCCCCATTTATATATGAATGCTGCTGCTATTTACATATGAATGCCAGTAATTTACATGTAAACACAGGGTCTGCAGGTGAGTCATCTTTACACAACAATAGGGCAGAGCTGGGCAGCATTAGTAGCAGCACTTCACACTGAGATATTGGGACACAGCATAGGACTAAAACTCCAAGGGACGAGGGAATTTAAACCAGGATATTTGGCAAGTATGAGGCAGCTGCTTTGGGCCCCACAAGAATGACAGGGCCCAGGGCAGCTGCCCCTTTTGCCCTGCCTTAAAAACGGCCCTGAATGTGTTACCTGCAGAAGTAAATGTAAATGTTCTACAAACATCTTTGTGTTGGGACGTAAAAAAAAAAACAATATGCCCTCCTAACATGCATTTAGTGAGACTTTATACACCTCCAATTACATAGTTAGCATTTTGTACTTATCCCTGCCGGTTTGTTTTGCAATCTGTTTTTACTTTTCAATTCCCTACTAAATGTTAAAGTATAGCAGTTAATTAAGCCCTTCGTTTCTTAGAGCCGAGTTATTGATGTAACAGAACACAGAACAGCCCCATCATTGTTAATTATTTTTAGACATGCCTTTCAGCTCGGCCCACATCAATGCAGCATTATAACTTCATTTCACGTCATTTTCTTTATTAAGCCTTGAAGTTCTACTTCTTTTATGAAAAGGTCACAATTTCATATTAGCTTCCTGAAGTCTTTGCACAGAGCTTACATTATATTATCATGTTGCCATTTTTAGCACTCTAACTGTAACAGCACCGTGTCCATCCTCACATCTATTCACATGTGGCAGACATCTGTATTCTGATCCACAATGTCTTTGTAAGACAAATACTTCTGCAAACTCACCAGTAACATTATCGAGCATGAGACACGATAATATGATTAGTGGGAAAAGGGGTACATCATTTTTGTTTTTTAACCCAAAACCAGTATGACTTTAATATGCTGACTTTAGTGTTACTAAACCCACAACAGTAAAATCAGTCTGTATATGCAGTAAAGCATACTTGTTATACTCACTGTGGAACCTAAGTGGTTAATCCTCTGCATTGTGTAAAAAGGGTGTTTGATCCTAAACCATCTCTGGATAGTACAGAGGCTAGGGGACAAGCTGCACATGCTCAGTTTGTATTACTAGAGAGTTTTTTTTTTTTCTTGGAAGAGTGCATGTGATCAGCACAGGGCCAATCAGCACTGTCCAAAGAGAGGGCCAGGGGTCATGCATCCTCATAGGACAATCATGGGAGAATGAAAACTCCTCCTACAAGCTTTAACCAGACACAAGCGAGCAAAGTCCTTTCTTGTATTAAGAGAGGTATGGACTCCAGAGAGAGATATCATTTTGCCCCTGTTCAAATCATTAGTAAGACCTCATCTGGAATATGCAGTTAAGTTTTGGGCACCAGTTCTCAAAAAGGATATCGGGGAACTGGAGAAAGTGCAGAGAAGGGCAACCAAACTGATAAGAGGCATGGAGGAGCTCAGCTATGAGGAAAGATTAGAGGAACTGACTTTATTCTCTCTTGATAAGAGGAGATTAAGGGGGGATATGATCAACATGTTCAAATATATAAGGGGTCCATATAGTGAACTTGGTGTTGAGTTATTCACTTTACGGTCAACATAGAGGACAAGGGGGCACTCTTTACGTCTGGAGGAAAAGAGATTTCATCTCCAAATACGGAAAGGTTTCTTCACAGTAAGAGCTGTGAAAATGTGGAATAGACTCCCTCCAGAGGTGGTTCTGGCCAGCTCAGTAGATTGCTTTAAGAAAGGCCTGGATACTTTCCTAAATGTGCATAATATAACTGGGTACCAACATTTATAGGTAAAGTTGATCCAGGGAAAATCCGATTGCCTCTTGGGGGATCAGGAAGGGATTTTTTCCCCTGCTGTGGCAGATTGGAGCATGCGCTGCTGTGGTTTTTCTTTTTTGCCTTCCTCTGGATCAACTGTGGGTATAGAATTGGGTATATTGGATTGTACGACATTTTTTATTTTTATTTATTATTTCTTTTTTTTATGGTTGAACTGGATGGACTTGTGTCTTTTTTCAGCCTAGCTAACTATATAACTGATAGAAGTCACAAGACTGCTATATACTGGTGATGATAAAGGGTATTTAGCAGTATATATTTACTAAAACTATTGCATTTCCATGTATACTGTGGGAGACCAGATATAGTGAATGCAAGGTCCTGGGTTTAGTAACACTTTAAATGCAGATCTGATTTGTACATGTTACTAATACTAATAAAATAAAATTGTAAAATAATATTTTATAATACATAAGTACACACAAAGAAAATGACAATGTATTTCAATTGCTTGTGTAATTTTCCTAGATACTTTTAGACTTATCTATATCTAAGCAGTACAAGCATGTTACTGCATTAAAAATATTTTCCAACTTCGAGAAAGAAAATATTTAATACAAATTTTAACTACTACTACTGAAAAGTTTGTTTTGATTTCATACTGCCAGATTTTGTTTCTCACACTAGTAAGGTCTCATGCACATAGGAAGTTTTTACAGCTGCTTTTAGAGGTGTCCGGCATTTTTTTTTTTAACTCTCCTTCATGTTGGCCTATGTGTCCATGCACACATAAACTTTCAGAGGAGATTAGAGGTATAAGCATTTAGAGGGAATAAAAAAAAAAGACGACTGCCTGTGCGTTCAGGTGCAGAGGCTGTTTGACTGTAAAAACGCAAAATGCGGCTAAACGCAGCTTAACACAGTAACAAGATTTTAGCCATGTTTAGTCGCATTTGACGGTTTTATTTTAAGGAATGTTTTTACTGAAAAAAACGATTACAACCGCTAACGCCAAACGCTCATAAACTGCATTTTGGCGGCTGCTTTTTTACTGACAGCAGCACTGGTGTTTCTTCAATGTACTGTGAGCAGAAGCCATAAAATAAAAATTTAAAAAGAGAGAGAGAGAGAAAGAAAAACACAGCCATAGATAAGCTCTGCCATTCCTTAACATATATTTTTTTGTAAACTATCAGTTTCTCCATATTATTTTCTGAAACAAGACAGAAAACTAAAATCTGTTGCTTTTGTTATAACAGGAATAAGCAATTAGTTCATTTGTGGGTTTTTTTTTTGTGATTGATCATTTCTAGTTCTCTGCTTTGTTTTTTTTTAGAAAGCGGGTTAGTGCAGTACCCAGAGCAAACACAAACATGCATCTGGCCTTTCTAAATATAAGCATGACCGAGCACAGAAGAATTATTTCCTGACAGCCAATAGATCATACAGAACTGCTATGAACAAATATATAATAAAAAACATGCTAAGACAAAACATTATAGTTGATCTTAACCAAAATGGCCATATAAACACATTTAGTTAAACATTTAAAATTTGTGTCCCAAAGCCTTTGTCTAATATGCAAATAATAACAACATTTAATAGTAATTATTAATTAAAAGAGAAGTATGGGAATCACGAAAAAAAAAAAAAATCACACTCACTTAGATGGCTGCAGCACCGATCCCAGCTGCAGTTGTCCCTCGCTGCCTCTAAGACCGAGAACTGAGCGATCAAACACCACTGATCGCTCAGCTTTCAGTCTTCAGCCTGCAGGGAGCTGATGATTGTCAGTCACCAGTTCTCTGCTCTGCCCCTCCCTGGGGGCTGTGGAGGGGCGGGAGCGGCAGGCTCAGGTTCTCAGCAGATCGCTGAAAGGCTGAGCCAGCTGTTGATCCAGGCTTCTGGGCGGATCGTGACTGTATGGCGGACTGGCTCGGTGACATCAGCCAACAGTGGGCTTTAGTAGGTCACAGGCATGCAGAACTAATTGCACTCCTGTGATCCACAGGAGAAGAATGGGCAAAGTTTTTTTCTTCTAAAATAATAGGGATATATTGATACATTAAATATTATTATTATATATATAAGGGGTTCAATTATTTTTTTCTCAATAATTTCAATGACTCCTCATCTTGGTGCCAACATAACACAAATATATGGCCCCACTGAACTGAGCTTTTTTTCTGTGGGGCTGCATATTTCCGTATCCCCCTTTGTAGTGGTAGCTTGCAGCACGACACACTTCCAGCACAGAGACCGGGGGCTTACGAGAGCCCCGAGCCCTGTTCTAACTATCCGGACCTGGAAGCTCCAATTCTGGGTCACATGATCGCTGTGATAGCCTCTGATTGGCTATCACAGTGATCAGGCACTGTGAAGCCCACCCCCGTGTTTTCTATCTCTGTTCCGTTCATGGAGGAGAGAGATACATTGTTTCTTTCTCTGTCCTTGCAGAGAGAGGGAAAAAATAAATAATAATAATTAAAATAAATAAATAAAAATGTGAAAAAGGTTTGATCAAGGTCAGTGCCAGGGTTAGTGTTAGTGTGGGTCAAGGTCAGGGTCAAATGTCAATGTCAAGGTTCAGGTCAAAGGTCAGGGTCAGTATTTTTCGGACAGGATTTTTTAAATTAGTATCAGTGTCAGTTAGTGTCAGTATGTTTTAGGCCCCTTTCACAGTTGTACGACTTGTCCTACGTCCTAGGAGTGTAAAGTCGCATTTCAAGTTCTTCCTCATGATTTCCAATGACAACCATTCATATTAGTACGACTTCAACTCATGACGATTTCCAAGTAGTCCCTGCACTACTTTGGTCTGACTTTCATCCTACTACCAATAGGTGACGAACGCGGGTGTCAGATCCCTTCCCTCCTCGCTAAAGAAGGACCGGCCAACCTCACACCAGGCTGTCACTTACGTAACAATGCCACTCTCAGCAGCGCCCAGCACAAAGATTTTCCAGTTTGCGGGACCACAATCTATGTGCGAGCAGCCTGAGAGCGATTGTCACTGGGCCAATTACACAATTAACACTTTAACTGCCACCACCCCCGTTTTAAAAGACCGAGCCGGGGGGACTCGTAATTTTAGCAATACCAATTATAATTTTAGAATAAGCGTCTACAACACACACTGCCACCACAGACAGGTCTGCTCAGAAGCCTTACTCTACAACAGTAGCGCCCTCCAATCCCTACACTGGCTCCCAATCACCCAGCAAATTAAATTCAAAATACTAACCACAACTTACAAAGCCATCCACAACTCTGCCCCGAGCTACATCGCCAATCGCCTCCTCCTGTCAAACTCTCTTGTTTCCTCCTCCCATGCTCGTCTCCAGGATTTCTCCAGAGCCTCTCCCATCCTCTGGAACTCGCTGCCTCAACCTGTCCAGCTATCCCCTACTCTAGCCACCTTCAGGCGATCCCTGAAAACTTATCTCTTCAGGGAAGCCTATCACGTCTCCAACTAATCTTTTACCACGTCCATCAGCTCATTCCCCACCGTTACAACCTTTTGTACCACCTCCCCCACCCTATTAGATTGTAAGCTCTTGTGAGCAGGGCCCTCTTAATCCTCTTGTATTTTATTGTATTATAACTGTATTGTCTCCCTTTTATATTGTAAAACGCTGCGTAAACTGTTGGCGCTATATAAATCCTGTAATAAATAAATAAATAAATAAAAATACTTCAGCCCATTGAATATCACTTCAAGTCGCAGGGTAAAGTCAGATCCACAGTCATACGACTGTCGTGCCGTACCAGTGTGAAAGGGGCCTAAGGTAGGATAAAAAAAAAGCAGAGTCCGCACCATTGTTTCTGGGCTGTACTACGGGTACAAACAACATACACATATGTTGTATCGCTGTGATCGCCAGGAGCAGGAGAATTTATTTTGGGTTGTTCTTTGGTCATAGGTTATGGTAGTAGCAAGAAATACGCAGCTAAATAAAAAAATATATATATATTTTGGGCCAGTTTTCCTTTGATAATAAAAAAAAATCAGGAGATATCCATTAGCATGTACCCCTGAATTAAAGCCCAATTTCTTCTGAAAAAAACAAGGTATAATCCACCTGGATGCACAAAGTATTTATGATGATATGCACGATTACTAACAAATGTCAAAGTTGCAAAATAGGTCTTAGGCATTAAGATTTGTTTTACCCTTAGGCACAAATGGGTTAAAACAATATCCTGCTTTATAATTATCCTAAAGTTCTTCTATCTATTCTTCTATCTTCTATCCTAAAGTAAACCAGTCATGACAGAAAGAAGATCACTATAGTTAAAATCATTGTTTTTGACAATCCTAAAATCTCACTCCTTTTATTACAAAAGGGTTATTTCCATTCCCCCTGAGGCGTTTCTTATATTAAAACTAAATTTTTTAATCAAACAGCGTGGAACCCCCCTTATAACTACCCCAACCGGTGTGCAGAACTTAAGTTAAGAGAGTCCCTGGGATGTATAACAAATGGTTAGGTAATTCAACTTTCCAGCATCTATCAAATGTCAGTGTTGTGTATATTGATCCTTTGAAATAGATGTAAAAAGGCGTTAGGAATATATACAGGCAGAACACCAGACCAACAAGTACAGTTGTAGTAGATATTCACTGGCTATCAGAATAACACACATAACTGCAATAGGCATCAGGAAACAGAATACACTGAATCCAAACAGAGTGGCTGCAATTGCAGAACATTCTCAAGGGACTGAATTTAAAACCAGAGGAAATGACAAGGATAGTTACTGGAAAGTGGCACACGGCAGACTAGACACACATCAGATGTAAACTGAACAATGCAAGCACGCAGGAAAATCTACAGAATTTCATCATACATAATGTCTATATTACCGAGCCTCTTTTTGCGATTTGGTGTTTACAAGTTGAAATATTTTTTTTGGGCTAGAAAATTACTTAGAACCCCCAAACATTATATATATTATTTCCAGACACCCTAGAGAATAAAATGGCAGTCGTTGTAATACTTTATGTCACACCGTATTTGCGCAGCGGTCTCACAAGCGCAATTGTTTGGGAAAAAATACACTTTTTTGAATTAAAAGACAAGACAACAGTAAAGTTAGCCCAATTTTTTTTATATTGTGATAGATATTGTTATGCCCAGTAAATTGATACCCAACATGTCATGCTTAGAAAATTGCACCCACTCGTGGAATGGCGACAAATATTGGCCCTTAAAAATCTCAATAGGTGACGTTTAAAATTGTCTACAGGTTACCAGTTTTGAGTTACGGAGGAGGTTTAGTGCTAGAATTATGGCTCTTGCTCTAATAATTGCGGCGATACTTGACATGTGTGGTTTGAACACCGTTTTCATATGCGGGCATGACTTACGTATGCGTTCACTTCTGCATGCAAGCTCGTGGGATGGAGCGCTTTACATTTTTTTTTTCTTATTAATTTTACACTCTTTTAAAAAAAAAAAATTTGGGTCACATTTTATTCCTACTACAAAGATTGTAAACATCAACATAAAAAAAATTTCCCCTTTTAAGACCATTGGGCGGAAGTGACATTTGAGGTACCGAACGGGGGGGCCATCTTTCCCTCACTCGGCATACAGCCTCTGAGAGAAGAGGACCTGATTGTCTTCGCCAATACCGACGGCTCCGCTAAGCGGCGTAGACTACCCATGCACGGCGGGAGGGGGGCCTCTCTTGTCCCCAATAAAAGTGATCTTGCAGCAAATCCGCTGCTGAGACCACTTTTATCTGCAAGCTGACCGCCCGCTGTTGAAGAGGATACCGGAGTTATGGCAGCTCAAACAGCCGCCATATAATGACGGCAGGCAGTCGGCAAGTAGTTAAAACCAAAAAAAAGGCAAATAAAAATGTATTTAAGTTTTATTAAGACTTTAAAACACTGAAACTCCTTTGGCAAATATAATTCTAAATTAAGTCTGAAATAGATTAATGTATATAAAAGCTAAGCAACATCATTAGTGAGTAAAGGTAGTTTAGCCATGAAGTCAGACTGCGACAAAGTAAAAACATATCTGAAAATGGCACATACCAAGCTTCACTAGATAATAAAGGTATAATGTAATGTCTAGTAATCTTCATCTTGTAATATATCATCCTGTAGGCAGGACTTTTAAAGCTTAAAATGGAGTGATTCTGTATTGAGCGATTTTGATTTGCTGGTGTTGACTATCCTACGTATCTGTAAAAGCATAGCAATATGTCTTATAGGTTGACGTATCAATATATCAATCACTGTTTTTCTTTCTAAAATCATAGTATGACTGTAAGGCCGTTTCTTTTGCCTGAAAAAGGTGGCTTGAAGTAAATGAAGATTGAGCTATGGTACAGAGAAAACTATGCACAATATAAACGAAACTGATCTAAATTAAATACCTGGACAAGGTTATTAAACAATTTTCACAAAAACTCTTGTCGGCAGAAAAAAAGGCAAAACTTTATTACTAATATGTCTGAATAGCAGTAATACATACATGAACTGCTTGGTCGATATGCTCCACCTGGATATCGCCTGCCCATTGTGCCTATTCAGAACATTACAGCTTGATGAAAACAGCTGGAGGCTGGCCTTTTCCAATAGGTTCCCACCTGTAAATGAAAACCATAAATTACTAATATTGTAACATCAATATTAGTCAAGTAAAACTAATAGACACACCAGTTTTACAAATTAGTTACATTGGTATAAATAGATTCAGGAGCAGACATCTTGCATCTTCAAGATGGCTCATCAGTACAGTAATGAATACACAATATGAACTATCAAGTTTGCAGTCTGTGTCCAAATGGCCAAACTTCTCTGTTGAGAACCTTGCCCATAGAAAGATAATGAGATTCTTAATGGGCAGAATTGTGAGTCTCTAAAGGCTTGTATTGTCAAAAGAACTACATAAAAAAAAAAAACGACAGGAGAAAGTTACAGACGAAACATGGGCTACTCCTTGGAGGTGTAAAACAGAACCGGTTTGGGCAGCTGTATCTAGGAAATGTGCAGTTGTAGGCCAGAAGAACGCTTCTGGTAGAAATAGTAACTTGCGAATCTGCACCCAGAGTGCACAATGCACATCCCTACATAAATATTTTTTAAGATTTTAAATTGGGAGGCATTGTAATTTTTTTTTTCCATGGGGACGTCATGTAATCATTCTCCACCACCTTGTGAATCTAGCTCTAATAAGGAGCTGCCCTAGAAGCTTGATAAGTCGGTTGTTTGGGAGTGATTCACCACATTGTGTAACACACCTGGGTGTATAAAGGGGGTTATCATTGCAAATAACCACCTAAGCTGTAGCTGCTTATAACGGTCTAGCATTGCTCTGTACTTTTAAAAGTAACCAGAATTTTATACCTGGAAATCTACTTGTTACCTGCGTTAACAAAACCATATTACATGGGTCTGAGCATCTGGAAAGTATTTGTATATTATATATATAATATATATTACTATATTATACATATAGTAGTTGGAAATTCTCCTTAACTTCTGGCATTGAAAATTTTCCATGGGACATTTTAAAAGAAGTAGATCAGCCTTCTATTTCGCAGAATAACTCTTTGCAGCTTCTAGATCCAGATTGTGTTATGCTGTGAGATCTGATGGAGAACTAATCATAGAAATTCTAAGGAAAGACACTCATGTGCCCCTTCTGTTGTGAACAGAATATGAACTGTAATTATTTGTATTGCTCATACTTGATTTAATTGGAAATGCATTTCCACTAGTTCAACCTCTAGTAAACCACCTAAATAAAGAGAAACAACACAAGGGGCTTGGAACCAGCAGCAATGCACATTCCTCATAATTTAACTCAGACAAACACAGGTATATAAATTATTAAATTTAAATATTTTATTAGATTAAAGTAGAACTATAGGCACAACTGTTTTTTTTTCAATTTTGGTAAAGGAGGGTTATAACCCCTGGGGAGATTTATCTTCACTTCCTGTCCCATGTTCAGGAAACAGGAAGTGAGAGGAAATCCCTGTAAATTAAGGAATCAGAACTAGTGTCCACTTTGGAAGCGTTTCCCTCTATTACTTTTCTTGGTATAACCCAAAATTTGGGATCTTCTTTTACTTTCACTTTCTGGTTCAATAATTTTTATTCATTTAAAATAAGTAACAAGGGAAAGCACCAAATCTACCCACGCAGGGGCTAGAACTGACACATAAGTACAGTAAGGCTTTAGTGGTGGAAATAAAGAGGGAAAACAATCAAAATCAGTACTCAAACATAATGAATATTTTAAGGACGTTCACTCTCCCGAACCATGTCAAAGGGTGACTCCTCCATCCCTGCATGTCCCTCAATATATCCGTTAGAATAGAACCATAATTGAGGTCATATAAAAGCTTTGGGTCAGAGGTGATATTTATCCCTAGATAGGGTATGGAAGCAGAACGCCAAATAAAGGGGAAGGAGTGTTGCAGGGAGGTTGCCATGGCTGGAGGAACGTGGATAGGTAAGAGGTCAGACTTCCCAAACTTCCCAAAAGTTAGCCAGAAGGCCAAATTTGTGATCTTCAGACATCAGAGCAGGTAAGGAAACCTGGGGGGGGTGGGGGGTAGAGAGGCAAGATAAAAGATCGTCCACATAAGCAGAGAGTTTATGCTCTATAGAGATAATGCGAACCCCCGAGATATCTGCATTTCCCCTGACGGTGCGAAGGAAGGGTTCTAAAACCAGGGCAAACAGTAATGGGGAAAGAGGGCACCCCTGCAAACATAATGATTATGAATACCATGAAGGGAAGGTCCAGGAAATCTCCACATAGCTAATAATGATAAACCTGGACGTGCTAAGTAGCAGACAGTGTGATAGGCAATAGAACCAAAATTTACCAAAAGAAAAAGGAGAGACAGGGGCTCGAGATCATCGGGGGGATCAATCATAGACGTCCAACACTATTCGGAGGGAGAGTAGGAATGGCATACGCCAACCAAGGTTCCCAAATCTTTAAAAACTTGGTGTTGGAGTCTTTAAGGATACTGGACATTTGTTTATTGAGCATCAAGGCCATCATACGGTCTAGAGCTCCCTAAAAAGGAACCACAGGTTTTTTACCGCCCTGGGCAATCATTCTTTTGGCTGATAAAAATAAATAGGATGCCAAATTTCACTGGGGGGCAAACAAGCCCAATATTGGACAATGCAACAGAGCAAATTTAGCATCCTTTCAAATGTTCAGGTGGAATAAAGTGTGCAATAGGCCAAAGACTCAAGGCCAGAAGCCTACAAGTGTGCAGAACATCTTTTACTTTCAATGATAATGGTAAACAGGATAAATAGAGAGGGTGAATCTTCCTAACAGTAAAAATCATATGAATATAAAACAGTGAAACAATATGTATTCGGGCCACTGGTTTGTTTCAATTATTGTTTTTATCCATTATTTATGACCCTTTACAGATATTTAATTTCAATGGATGTACTTATAAAAGCAAAGACCCAAAATGTGTCCTTCTGTGGATGAATTTCTCTGCCAAGGTATGCAGGTTTGTCATTAGCTGCTAATGACAAACTTGCACACCTTGGCAGTGAAATTATGATTAGCACACAGGAGGAGTTTAATAGTGATTATTTTAGAGTGGTGAAATTCTCAATTTCCTAAATTGAAAAGCATCTGACGGAAGAGTTATCTGTATATTGGGAACATGTTTACACTGCAAATTTCTCTAAAAATCATAGTTGTGATCCAACAGCAGAATCTGTACAGAGCTCAGTGCACCAACTGTGCTGCTGATCGCATCTGCGGCTGTAAAAGCATACACAACGTGTGTTCATGCTCTGGTTATGCCTGTCTGGACTTAATCTTTCTCCTTCATCTTGTGGCCTTTGGACCATATGGGAAACCTGAATGTCCCTGCTACCAGACCTTGAAGCCTATTGCTCCACCCTTGACAGGTGTTACATATTATTCTGCACATACCTTTTTTCAACATGTGACTTGAACTGGAGCATTTAAAAATGCTTCCATGCTGCAGCAAATTTCCATTCTACATTCTGTGTGAGGCCCGGCATGGTTTACTTCACAAGGATATTCAGCAAGACGCTAACCTCTAAAGATGTCAAATGGCTGCTCACAGCCCTGTAAGATGTGATAGTGATTCAGCCAGTCAAGCTGTGAAATGCGCTTCCCCTTTTCCAATAACTATGAAAATGCTGACCACTTGCATTTCTGTTAAGCCCATCTCAGCTGCGAGTTTTCCTGCTGTTGATATAAAAATCATGGCTGTTTCAGAGCTGCCAAGATAGCACACTGCATTTACAATGTTATCTGGTATTTGCCTGAAGGAACGCTAGCTGACATCAAGACAACATCAAGAGTGACAGATGCCAGCCCAAGCTCAGCATCTGAAAACCACCAGACAATAAATAAATGAATAAGTCTGATTGTGTGTAAGCTTTCAGCTGAACCAGAACTCTGTGCTTATTTTGAACACAAATTGCTTTAAAAAGCTGAAAAATACACAGATATTTACATAGTCAAGACAGTTTAATGAGCACAAGTACTTTTATCCAGCTGACTAGTTCAGGCTGTCAGTGGCTGCTGCCTAAAATAAGTATATTTTATTTAATCTGTATCTATCATCCTTGATTTAAAAAAAAAAAAAACACAAGCACAACATGAAGCTGAGATCCCCATTTAATGGACCATTCCTTACAACTTGCAGGGGTTGGATTATAACATTTGAAACAGTGAAGATATAGGCTTGTTGCCCATATCAATATATCAGGTTTTAGATTTTATTCTGTCATCTGCAATAGATGCAATTTAATCTGATTGTTTGCTGTAGGGAGCACCATCCCTTCTCTGTGCACTAGCTTTCATACATCAGCTCCAGTTAAAGCTTAAAGCTGAACTCCAGGAAGACTAATGTCGCGTACATACAACCGGACTTTTTGACAGCAAAGGTCTGACGGAACGAATCCGCTGGACAATTTGATCGTGTGTGGGCTTCATCAGACCTTTGCTGTCTAAAAATCAGACGGACTTTAGCTTTAAAACATGTTTCAAATCTTTCCGACAGACTAGAGTCTGGTCAAAAAATCAATTCGTCTGTATGCTAGTCTGACGAACAAAAAACGACGCTAGGGCAGCTATTGGCTACTGGCTATGAACTTCCTTAGGCCCCTTTCACATGGACGGACCATTCAGATCCGCCTGTCAGTTTTGACGGCGGATCTGAACGGGCGCTCCATGTTAGTCTATGGAGCGTCGGATGTCAGCGGAGACATCTCCGCTGACATCCGACCCGGTCCGATCCGCCAAAAGCAGACGTATGGCTCTACGTCCAGATCCGTCGCTGGCGGATCGGATCGGGTGAGATCTGATGAAAACGGACACACTGTCCGTTTTCATCCGATCTCTCCATAGAGACCAGCGGCGCTCGCAAGCCCCTCCCCGCTCAGTGAGCGGCGAGGGACTTGTCATCCGCCGGTTCCGTGCAAGCGGAGTCCGCCTCGTGTGAAAGGGGCCTTATTCTAGTCCGGTCCTACGTCATCACGTACGAATCCGTTAGACTTTGGTGTGATTGTGTGTGGCCAAGTCTGTTCGTTCGGAAAGTCCGTCGGAACTCCGTCGAAAGTCTGTCGAGAAGACTGTCGGACCTAGTCGTGTGTATGCGGCATAAGGCCACCCATAGACAAAGAAAATTTTCCTGCAACTATCAACAGAGGAGTCAGTGTTGATGGGGGAAACCATTGAGCCATCTTCCTAACTTACCTCCCATGTAAATGGTCAGGCTGCATCACTTTTTTGTGCCTTCTCACATGTCTTTATTTTCATCTTGTTACAGCGTTCAAGCTTCATGTGTTTTTGTATTAGCCTATAGAGTACAGTATCATCTGTGACATCACTTGTTTTACTGTGTCCATATCAGCTTAAAAACGTGCAGAAATAAGCATATACCATTTTTGCACACACCAATGCCCTTCTGTAGGACTCAAAATGCCCCAAAATGCTGCAATCTGCCCAATCTGAGCTACAAAAGAAGCTCCAGAACTTTTTCGAGCTGCAGACATTTGCGCATTCAGGTGTGAACAAGCACTATAGAAAAATATTTTTTTTTTTATGTTCAGTCTTCGAGCTACAAAACACTCAGGTGTGAATGTGGCCCATGAAGGAAATGATGCATGCTTCTCTAATTATGCTGAGTGCACATGTTGTTGGGACTCTGGGTATTCTGTGACCAATCAGCAATGTATAGCAGTAATATATATTCATGTATTCTCATTAACAGATATTATCTAGCTTTGTAGCTAGGTTTGCTTGCATAATTTTCTATTTTATTAACATCACAGGTCTATCTTCAGTTCATGGTCACTTTTTACCACAGCATTTCATGCTGCAGACTGACTGCAGTGTTTGCTTCACATTGTTGAACATGTCATCCTTATAAATTGATTGTAATACTCTTCCCTTATTTATAGGGCTCCATGTGGAGTGTCACATATGGACATACATCCTAGTGTTCACATTCATTTCACTTCACTGAAGCTTCCCATTTACACATCTGTCCTACTTGCATACATCATCAATGAAGCAGAGTCTATATCATTGACTATAAGCATTGAAAGTATTTTTAAAGGCGATTTTTTTAAATTAAAATAATAATCATGCTATACTCACCTTCTCTGTGCAATTGCAATGAATACATTAAAGTAAGCTTTAGAAAAATGTCAATGCAAGTTTAGTGTGCGAAGCCCAGTGTAGCAAACCATTACCAAATTTTTTATTTATTTTTTATAAAATGCTGTCTTCATCTTTTGGCATTGTTTTTTTTATCTGCTGAACTTCTCCAGCTCTTTCAGACACTTCCTGGCTACGTTTGACAGGGCAACAACACAGAGCAACTGGGAGACAGTTGTTACCCCATAATAGAAAGTGACTGAACAAGAAACTTCAAGGCAGGATCTATTTATACTTGTAGTGCTGCTCTAAGCAAAAAAGATGTACATTGTCCCACTGGTGCAGGAATTGGGTGCCACCATGAATTATCACCATCCAGTAGTGTGTAGTATACTTAGAAAAACTGCAGCTTTCCCAGTCCAGTCTGTGTTGTTAACACGTGTGAGATGGCATCCGCTTTACACCACTCCACAAGTCTTGCCCTCTGACATGTTTCACCCCTCCCACAAGGGCTTAGTTATAGTCATGGCAGGATCAACATTTGCAGTTTGCAGATTTAACCCCGGTACACACATACTGAAAATCGACCAGTTCAGAGGGAACCAGCCAACTTTCAGTATGTGTGTATTGCTGTCTGTTCAAAAGAAAGCAGTCATATGACTGGCTTCTGTTGAACAGTCTTGCTGGAAAACCAACATTTGATCAGGGCTTGCAGCCAATGGAGGTAAACGCTGATCAGTGTATTCTGGCGGGGGGTGTCTTAATACAAAACCCGCTAGTTAAGCAGAAATAAACCTACTCAGCTTTAGATCTGCTTGGCTAGTACTAAAACTACCTGCCCATAATGAACACAAACAAATACACGGCTGGGAGAGGTCTCAGTTAAGGGTAAGTGATAACAATAAACCTAATCTTGCCATATTTGCTCTTCACATTTTTAACTTTTGAGAGATCCGAGAAGAGATTCCCTAAATCCCTATGTAAAGTAAAAACCCTTTAAATGAATGACCCAGCAGCTGAAGCTGAAATGCAGCATGGGTTTAATGTGATGTAATGGTGCACTGGAGGGAAGATATATAGCTAAGCTGCATTAATAAATTCAGCTGTTACATTATTGAAAGTAATCTGTTAAACGGAGAAACCAATTTGTTTTCCATGGTTTACTTCTTAACACCTACATCTCCTAAGAAAAATAAAATAGTTCTTTTCAAACCAGCAATAAAAGCATTACAATTTACTTACAAACTACATTCAGTGGAAAAACCAAGTGCACTGTTGGTAATTTATGTCTTATTTTTATGCCTCCATTATACAAAACTTGGCTTTTATTCAATGCCCTATATAATTGTAAATGAGCATTGGAGACATTCTGCTGAACTATGCTCTGCAGATGTCATTCGTATGCAGCGCATAAAAACAAATTTAACATGAGATGCTGAACATCCCACTCCAGGGAAATCTAAATAAGTAGTTGAAAATTATGGATTGAGCTGATTTCATGTTCCATATAGGAGATAAAGACAACATATTGCTGCGGAAATTACACTGTGGCTTTACATCACCTGCTGAAACCAAGATCCTGGGGTGCAGGTTTATTGAACAGTTTTGGAGTTTGGTTACATGGCATTGTAAAGTTCTAACTGTAGCTGGGATATTGAGCAACACAAGGGACATCATTTGTTGCTTACTTCCTAATTATCTTATTGTTCACACTGAAGAATTCATTTCCATCCTAGAGTCCAAGTGTTTCCAGTAAACAGTACTATCAATGCTACAGCATACAACACATTTTGGACCAGGGTTTCTAAACTAGGGTTCCTCCAGAGGTAGCAAGTAGAGTTGAGCGGACACCTGGATGTTCGGGTTCGACTGGTTTCGGCCGAACTTTGGAAAAAAGTTTGAGTTCGGGATCGAACTTGACCCGAACTTGACCCCAAACCCGAACCCCATTGAAGTCAATGGGGACCCGAAATTTTGAGGACTAAAATGGCTCTAAAAAAGTAATGGAAAGGGCTAGAGGGCTGCAAATGGCAACAAAATGTTGTTAGGAGCATGGCAAGTGCTCTGCAAACAAATTTGGATAGGGAAATAACTTAAAATTACATAAAAAAAATAAAAAATTAAAATAATATGCTGGAGGCCCCCTTCTCAGCAGAAGAGGTACAGGAAGCCATTAAGAACCTCAGAAACTCAACGGCACGATGCCACATATATGGTGGGAATGCCCCAGAATACGCCCTTTCTGGAAAAAAATATTCAATTTAATGGATAAGCTAGTGGGAAAATAAAATACTTTGAAATAAAAAAAATAAAAAATTATAATCTTGACCTAGGAGGACGAGGTTTATATGGAGTAGGAGGTTGAGGTGGCGGTGGATGTGGCGGTGTAGGTGGAAGCGGCGGCGGTGAAGGACGAGGTAGCCAACAGTGGTTCAAAAACACAACAATGACTGGGTAAGGCTGGTGATGTGTCGAATTTTGTCCCCCGTCGGATAGTGTCCGCCCTGTACAGCGCTTGCTCAGTACGTAGGACAAGGGGATTTCAAAACTCTTTGAAGACGATGCGCGGTGAGTCCAGGTTCAAGCCACATCATCCGAGGTTGAAGCCGAGCCAATCGAGGCCGTGCCCGAAGCATGGCAAGCGAAGTGAGCCCGTGAGGGGCCCTGTTACTATGTGCTACTGTATGTCCACTTGGATGGTGGGGCTTGAACCTGCACTCACTGCGCAGGTGCCGTTCATCTTCGGAGATTTTGTGAATCTCCTTGTCCTCCATACTGCGCAAGCGCTGCGCCTGCGCAGTAAGTGGCCGGACACTATCCGATGGCCGGACAGTTTTTGTCAGAACACCGGTACATGTCTATTCTGCACAAGGTACGGACAAGTCCTGTGGGATCCATGCCTGGTTCATTTTAATGAACGTGAGCTTGTCCACATTGGCTCTGGACAGACGGCTGCGCTTGTCTGTGATAATGCCCCCTGTCGTGCTAAATACACTTTCAAATAATACAATGGCTGCAGGGCAGACCAGCACCTCCAAGGCGTAAAGGGCAAGCTCAGGCCATGTGCCCAATTTTTATTTGAATAGCACAATAGAAGAAAAATATATCAATTGGGTATGTCACACCTGCACATATGCAGAAAAACACTGCAAAATTTTTTTTTTTTGCACTAAATGTGTGTTTTTGCAATAGCAGAATAAACCCAGAGTATGTACAGGGTGTATCTCAAAACCTGCAAAACTGCAGAAAATGCTATTAAAAAAAAAAAAATTCACTCAAATTTTTTTTTTTTTTGGAATAGCACAATAGAAGAAAAATATATCAATTGAATATTTCACTCCTGCACATATGCACAAAACACTGCAAAATTTTATTTTTTTTTGCAATGTTTTTGCAATAGCAGAATACACCCACAGTATGTACAGGGTGTATCTCAAAACTTGCAAAAATGCAGAAAATGCTATTCCAATAAAGTTTTTTCACCAAAATTTTTTTTTTTTAGAATAGCACAATAGAAGAAAAATATATCAGTTGAATATGTCACACCTGCACATATGCACAAAACACTGCAAAATGTTATTGTTTTGCAATAAATGTGTTTTTGCAATAGCAGAATACACCCACAGTATGTACAGGGTGTATCTCAAAACCTGCAAAAATGCAGAAAATGCTATTCCAAAAAAAATTTCACTAAAATTTTTTTGGGGAATAGCACAATAGAAGACGAATAGATCAATTTAATATGTCACAGTAACATATTCAGTGCTGGTGCACTGAGCTTGCAGATAAAAGTTATATTTTCTCTGGCACTGGGCTCATGGCAGTGTAAAAAGACTGTGCACTGCAACCCAACCAGGTAAATCTATGTAGATCGCTGACTTATTAGAATTGATTTCTGAATCTGGACTCCTATGTAATTCTCTCTCCCTCAAAGCAGACACAGGAACCTTTCCCTACACTCTCTATCTATGTAAATCGCTGACTAATTAGAAGATATTTCATGAATTTGGACTGACTCCTAGCATGTAATTCTCTCCCTCACAGCAGCCAGGTACCTTTCCCTACACTGTGTAAAGCAGAGTGACGTGCTGTGCTGTGTGCCTCTAGCTTATATAGAGGCTGGGTCACATGCTGCACTGGCCAATCACAGCCATGCCATTAGTAGGCATGACTGTGATGGCTTCTAAGGGCACACCAGTTAAACGAAAGTTGATTGGCTTCCCTGCAGCTTTTAAAAATGTGCCATTACATCGCCGAACACCGGACCCGAACATACCCGGACCCGATCCCAAAAGTCCGGTACGGACCCGAACTTTACAGTTCGGGTTCGCTCATCCCTAGTAGCAAGGGGTTCCTTAAGCAATGAGAAATGTCTCCTTCCCAGATAAATTGCCACAGACACTATTGATCCTTTTAGCTATCTGTAAGGTGGGAATTCTTCCCAATGGCCACAAGTTTAAAGCGAAAGTAAACCCATCCATAAAACAGTTTCATTTCCGGGACGTGCCAGAAATGTAACACCCCCATTGGTTGTGCTCTCAACCAAACTGTCAAACCATCCAATGGCTGGTGTCATAACTGATCACATGTGCAGCATCATGGCAGTTGTAGATTAAACAGAGGCCAAGATGGCGGCTTCCTTGGCTGAAACCGATAGGAGAGTTTACTTCCACTTTAAGGATCATTCTAAAGCCTGGTAAATGCTAGCAGTTTTTTTTTTCATTCAACCCAACGGGCTGAACAGAAACATTTTTAGCACTCGGGAGGAGACCCTGTACTAACAATTTGAAGTTAGTAAAGATATCTCCCACACCCCCCCCCCACACTTATTTAACTTATATGCACATCATGCACATCATGAAAAATGCCAGGATCGACGAATCCCAAGCCGGAATTAAGATAGCAGAGAAAAATATCAACAGCTTGAGTTATGCAGATGATACCACACTAATGGCAGAAAGTAAAGAAGAACTAAAGAGTCTCTTAATGAAGGTGAAGGAGGAGAGCGCAAAAGCTGGCCTGAAATTGAACCTTAAGAAAGCTAAGATCATGGCAACTGGTCCCATCACTCCTTGGCAAATAGGAGAAGAAATGGAAACAGTGACAGATTTTATCTTGCTAGGCTCCAAGATCACGGCAGACGGTGACTGTAGCCATGAAATTAAGAGATGCTTGTTTCTTGGGAAGAAAGCAATGACAAACCTAGACAACATTATAAAAAACAGAGACCTCACTCTACCGATAAAGTGCCGTATAGCCAAAGCTATGGTATTCCCAGTAGTAACCTATGGCTGTGAAAGTTGGACCATAAGGAAGCCTGAACACCGAAGAATTGACACTATTGAATTATGGTGTTGGAGAAGACTCTTGAAAGTCCCTTGGATGGCAAGAAGATCAAACCAGTCAATCCTGAAGGAAATCAACCCTGAATATTCACTGGAAGAACAGATCCTAAAGCTGAAACCCAAATACTTTGGCCACTTAATGTGAAGAGAGGACTCATTGGAAAAGACTCTAAAGCTGGTAAACATTAAAGGAAAAAGAAGAAGAGGACGACAGAAAAGAAAGGTGGATGGATAGCATCATTGAAACAATGAACATGAAGTTAAGCAAGCTCCGGGAGGCAGTGGAGGACAGAAAAGCCTGGCGTGCTATGGTCCATGAGATCACGAAGAGTTGGACATGACTAAACAACAACAATTTACAATGTAGCTAGTTCTGTAGTCATTCTATAAATACTCTTCTGGTTCTTTTGTTGGGATCACTAAGCTCTAAAGCTGGCTATACACTAGTAGGATTGAGTTCATAATTTTAGGAACGTTCATTATATTTTCAAATTGTTAGTGGGGTCAAGTAGATGTTCATTTTCCACCATGGTGACAAGGAAATCCGAAGAAGCAACATCTAAAATATTTCTTGAATTAATGAATTTCTAACAGTGTTTTTGGTTTTCATTCGGTGAAGTCCATTTATTCCAAAATTTTATGTTAAAAACACACAGCAATTTGAACTACTTTTGAACGACATTCGTCAAGCTGTAAAAAAATTTGTACACATTTTCATCCAAAAATCTAGTGTATAGCCAGCTTAAAACTGATCTACATCTTTTCGTGAAGTTTCAGTAGTTTGTCTGGACTAGGCTGGTTCAAATGAACTGTAAACTTCACTACTAGATGTGCTCACTGTGTGTGCTGTATAAACTGTATGTAGCCTCAGCTACATACAGTACACAGAACAGTGTTGTGGCAGTGGGATGCGAAGTTCCTTTCTTTCACCGAGAACACATTAGACGTCAGTCTTTCACAAGGAGCTTTGTCCTATGAATGAATATAAAACTTCCTCAGATTGGCTGTCAGAGATCGTGATGTCATCCAACTTCCTCTCCGCCTCAGCGAATTAGAGGAAACTTTGTATTCATTCAGAGAATACAAAGCTGCCTATCAATAGCTGAGCAGTGCTCAGCCCAACTCAGCTTTGTTTCAGGGATGGGAAGTGAAGTTCCCATCCCACTGCCAGAACATACGTGGCTGAGGCTACATACAGTTTATACAGCATATACAGCAAACACAACTAGTGGCGAAGGGGATAGTTCATTTGGATTAGCTTGGTCCAAACAAACTATTTAAACTGCACGAGAGAAAGATGGAAATCACAGAGTTGGTTTTCTCTGTTCTTTTGGTAGTTGAGATGTGAAAGCAGAAATAGAAACTACCCATAGGACCGTTGTTTTTTTTTTACTAGTGTTAACACTGTGTCAGGACTCTCCTGACCTCCTGTTGTCAATTTTAGAACAGGAAAGTGGAACAAAGCAGGATATCCTTCAGACAACTTCCTACTTATTTCACAGCTTCAAGACATCCAAGTGTAAGCACTGGGCACTATATTCATATTCAGTAGTTTAGATCATCAGCATCTTATTTTTACATGCAGGCACAGCTCAATAACATTTTAGAAAAGGATTCTGCTAAGACAGTTTTATCAGCCAAAAAACTGTTTGTGCAATCAATTTTACCTTCACACAGGTTTGCCTTATATATTGGCAGCCCCGAGTACCACAAAAAAATATATGGCTTGTGTTATTAGCTCAAAGCCCAGCAAAAGCACTCATTAGGAATCATCATATACCATACACTTTGGGTTCACCCTACGAGCATGTTCCTTTCACGTGTAGGTATTTGGAATCACGAGAAAGAACAAGCATGGAGACCCCACTTTTCTCAATGACAGAATAGTATTACAGCCTGGTCATCTCCCCACCCTCAAGGACTGGACTGGACAAAGAAAAAGCATAACCTTCCCAAAAGAGTTACATTCAAGGAATGCCATGAATGATAACTGTCACCAGGGCTGTTAGAAATCACAAAAAATACACTAACATCATTATTAGTGGACACAAACATAACATAACTTACAAAATTCCCGCTAACTATAAAAGATAAAACTGTATTGAGTAAGCAGAGTTTTCTGTGGTTCAGTTATGAATGAACACAGTGGGACTCACTCATGTGTTCAATCACTAAATGAAGGGGCCAGAAAATTACATATTTATCGGCCCCTTCTCCTGCTCTGCATCCTGAACATCCCTGTGTTTACCACTAGCAGCCAGCGGTAGATGGAAGACAGCAGCTCGATGGGGGTGGGGCAGGCACACAGGGGGCACACAGCAGAAAAAATCATATGGGGGTAGGACAGGTCAGTGCAGCAGGGGGGCACAATTACAGAACAATGCCTTGTGTTTGTGTCTTTCCCTGCAGCAGCTGATAGCCGTTGGGAGGAAGAAGGGGAGAAACCGGCTTTCAGCTACTGTAGGAAGAGTCATGGACACAGGGCATCATTCAGTCCTGTCCTGTCCAGGCCCCTGTGGTTCTTTACAGAAGGACTGGTGGTACCCCCTTTTTGGCAGCCCTGACTGTCAAATGGCTGATGTCATAACCGACCACATGTGCAAGAGTACTATGGCAACTGCAGATTAAACAGAGGCTAAGATGGCAGCTTCCCTAGGTTGAAAAGGATAGAAGAGTTTAGTTCCACTTTAAAGCAGTATTAAATCTAAAAACAAAAATGTATTACAGTATATTGCAGCCACAATTCCCACATGAGCTTTTTTTGAGTGTATTCAGGTGTTTTGCTCCCATAGACTCCCATAGAATTTATGTGTCTGTAAACACTCAATACAAGCGTTTGAATGTATTTTTGCACCTGGAAACTCTTCTCCACCTCCAGAGCTGCTCTCCTCCCATTGCCCAGCCCAGGAAGCAAACACCTGAAGCTTGATACACATGCACAATACACTTGCACAAAGCTGGTGAAACATATGTAAAATGTCCAAAAAAGTCCTTCAAAATCACTAGGAATATGCTCTGCTCAGGTGTGAAAGCAGGCTTAGATGTGGGGACTACATTTATTTTCTTTTTTTAAAGGTTTTTTTCCTTATTTTCAATTGCTGATTCTGCCATAACTTATTTTTCCACTTCCTTTAAAGTAGAACTAAATACAAAACTTTTTTCAATTTGGATAGAAATAACTATTATTATTTTTTTTTTTGCCATTTGTGTCCCATCCCGGAGATTTCCCTTGACTTCCTGTCCCATACCCCAAACAGGATGTGAGAGAAAATTCACCCAAAGAGAGAATCCCTGGAAGTTTTGCCAGGGTCACAGCAACTAGTTGTTCAGCATTAGAACATTTCCCCTTTATTCCTGCTCTTGAGACAACCCAAAAAATCAGGATTTTCTTTTCTTTCATCAATGTTGATGATAAGGGTAAACATTACAATAGAGAGGGTGAATCTCTTTAACGGGGAACAAACAGCAATAAAAATCTGACAGGTGTTTTAATCTCTCTCTGTGCTATCCAAAAAATAAAGTGCTTGAGGATCATGTTCTGACAGGGCTGTTCGCTAATAAGCTGTTCCTAAGAATCAGTCCCCCAGCAGATCCTTTCTTCAGTTTTATTAACTATATGTGAGATTAAATGAGCAGGACTGTCAATATAGGTAAGCCTTGTGTAAAACTCTGCTAAAATTTCTACAACACAGGACTTTAAAAAAAGAATATAAATGCCAATTGAGAAAATAAAGAGCTACGCTGCAAACATAAATTGTTCGATATTTACGCTATTAATATTCAATGTAAGGGTGACCATATATAGGCAGATTCTCCTTAAGAATTAGGTGCTTGGTAACACATTGCTATCTACATCACTGGTGGGACACCAGGGTCAGTCATGCTTCTGAGGTAACATATGACAGCATGTGCACTATGCTAATATTCTCTTTCCTTTTTTTTTATGGATTGGTATGAAAGGGCTGTCAAACTACTTGCATGGGGCAAATTGAGTGTGATAATGAGCTGCTCTGAAACCATACACAAACTTTATAACCTCAATGGGAGGTCATAATAGACTTGAATAGGGGGATATTTTGCTATAATCAGGTCAGTTGTAGCCAACCCCAAAGAGAGTGAATTTCTCTAGGAAGCTATTTTAAAACTGAATTGTCAGGACTGAAACTGATTACGTTTGTGTCACTCCTCTGACTCCTTAAGATTGAGTTCCACAATCAATAGGCTTGCTTCTTTCAGCAAAGCTAAAACTGAAACAGCTAACTATGTGAAAAGGTTGCAAGTGCTCCACCTGCTGGTTCAAAAGGAGACTAATAATATTATGTTCAATATATCAAATTATCTGACAGAAATGAAATAGATAAGGAAAAATAAAGAAAACATGTACAAAGCTGCTCTATATTCCCTTTTATAAGTACTGTTCACCTAAAATACCCCATCATCACTTGCCTCATGTATCATGAAAGAACAACGATAGGCAAAACCTTTTTGCGTTTTGAATAACGTGGAGAGGGACTAGAACACCTGTCAGTTTTTTTTTTATTGCTATCTGTGCCCCTGTTAGGCAGATTTGCCATCTCTATTAGTTCTGCTTACCATTCTCAACAAAAATGGTTGTCCCCAGAAGAGAAATAGTAGGTATACCTTTCAATGCAGACACTAGCTCTGGTGATCTTTGTGACAGTCATAGACTCCTTCACTTTAAAGAGATTTTCTCTCACTTCCTGTTTTGGCTATGGGACAAGAATGAAGGGAAATCTCCCCATAGGAACACAGATGAGAAAAATTAATTTTACAGGGGCTATAACCCTCCCTTACTCTATCCAAAATGAAAAAAAAAGTTTTTCCTTTAATTCTATTTTAATTAAATCGTTCATGCTTTATAAAAGATAGAGCAAATTTTAGTTACAGAGCTAAAAAACAAGAATTGTCCCCCCACTCTTCATTCTCACTTTGAAGAACTAAAGGTATAAAGACTTAGGAACTTCTGTCCGAGACCCTGACAACCTCCCTCTTTTCTTAACCTTACCCCTTCTGATCTCCTCCTTCCTCCAAATGCATTCCAGTCTCCGCTATCCCCTAACTTCAGGCTGGGATTACCTCTCCTTCTCCCCTCCAAACCCATCAAACTTTAATTACAGAGATTAGAAAACAAGAATTGGCCACACTCTTCACTCTCACTTTGAAGAATTAAAAGTTCAAAGCCTTAGGAACTTCTGGCTGAGCCCCTGAAAACCTCCCTCTTTCTTTACCCCTTCTGATCTCCTCCTTCCTCCTAATGCATTCCAGTTTCCGCTATCCCCTACACTCAGGCTGGTATTACCTTTACCTCTATCCCTTCCGTCTCCCCCCCTCGTCCCCTCCAAACCCATCTAATTTTAATTACAGAGATTAGAAAACAAGAATTGCCCACCACTTTTCACACTCACTTTGAAAAACTAAAAGTTTAAAGTCTTAGGAACTTCTGGCCGAGCTCCTGACAACCTCCCTCTTTCCTTACCCTTACCCCGTCTGATCTCCTCCTTCCTCCTAATGCATTCCTGTCTCCGCTATCCCATACACTCAGGCTGGCATTACCTCTACCTCTTCCCCTCTGCCTTCCCCCCCTGTCCCCTCCAAACCCATCTAAATATCACTAAATTAACTACAATATCCCTCACTATCGGCAACTACACCCAGAAATGTCTATCTGTACACTTCTTAGGTCTCCGGTGCCCAATATTTGTGTGCTTCATCCTGGTTGTTAAAATCCTTGAAAAAACATTACATTATATGTGAAAAGAAAACAAGAATTGCCAGTCACAGCCCATTGAATTTCGTCTTTCTTTTGCTGGTGAGAAATCCAAAATCTGCATGGCTGCAATGGGCAGTGTTTAAATTGAACTCTCATATGTATTTGATTATCCATAGTGGATCCTATTTATCAAAGTATCTAAAAGAATAACTGTCTGTATTGTTTCAAAGCAACCAATCAGATTTAACCTTTTATTCTTTACTTATCATTATGCAGTACAGGTTCACATATGGCAGTTGTGGTGCAACGAGAACAATTCTTGTCTCAGACAGTTTGATAAATGAGGCCCTCCTTAGTTTTCCCATAATCATTATATTCATTTTACTTGGGCTACTCTGGGCTTTTTTGCCAAAACAGATACAATATCTGAAAAGATCATCAGATGCATAAACAGTATAATAAAATAGATATCCAGATTATTGTTTCAGGTGGCAGAGACTCACATAATGGTAATGAATATTATTATAGCCAAGGGAGGCAGCCACGCATTTCTGTAAAATGTGACATTTTATGGGAAATGAGACTACAGAACGTCTTTGGTGTCATCACTGTAATTTAACCTGCCAGAATGACAGAAAATGAAATGTAATATCCTTCATGTTTTTCTCTGAAGCAGTTAACATATTATAAACTATCGGCACATAGCTATGTATTCCTTTATGATATGACAGCCCTGGGACATATCAAATGAAAACTATTCATATTCTCTTTATTAGTATAACGATTTACCCTTTTTTTTTTTTTTTGGAGGTTTCAGCTTTGGGAGGTTGTCTAGTCTGAGCGAGAAGTTTTTATAACTCTGTAAATTCATAAATATTCCAGAAACATGCTGAAGAATGTTAAGGAGTCATTTTCAGGGGAGTTTGGCTATTTCTTGGAAGCTGTTTCTTTTGAAGTCAGATCATGGGCTCATAAAACAAAGGGTGACATTTATTGTTTCATATTTACCAGCACCGCAGGCTCTCATTACTATTTATACATGCATTGTGCTACTAGCAATGCAGATGTATGGTGGAGCAGAGCTATAGTAAAGGAGGATTGGTTGTGGATAAAAGTAGAGGTAAAACTCTGAAACCATATATTAAACATGTTAAAGTTGAAGACAAAAGGTCTAATACACACGGTCGGACTTTCCGATGGCAAATATGCGATCGGAGCTTGTTGTCGGAAATTCCGACTGTGTGTAGGCTCCATCGGACAGTTTCCATCGGAATTTCCATCACACAAAAATTTGAGATCTGGTTCTCAAATTTTTCTGACAACAAAATCCGTTCTCGTTAATTCCGAGCGTGTGTAGACAATTCCGACCCACAAAGTGCCACGCATGCTCAGAATCAAGCAGAAGAGCCGCACTGGCTATTGAACTTCATTTTTCTCGGCTCGTCGTACGTGTTGTACTTCACCGCGTTCTTGACGTTTTGGAATTTCTGACCAACTTTGTGTGACAAGACAAGTTTGAGCCAACATCCGTCGGAAAAAAAAACATGGGATTTTGTTGTTGGAATGTCCGATCGTGTGTACGCAGCATAATACTTCCCATATGATCATGGATTTTATTCAGACACATACAGTGGGGTTGATTTGCTAAAACTGGAGAGTGCTAAATTTAGTGCAGCGGTGCATTGTAGCCAATCAGCTTCTAACTTAAGCTTGTTCAATTAAGATTTGACAAAAAAAAAATGGATGCTGATTGGTTTCTATTCAGAGCTGCACCAGATTTTGCACTCTCCACTTTTAGTAAATTAACCCCAGTATGTTATCTGAATTTTTTTTTTTTTTTTCTTATCAAATTCCTTCTGTGTGTGCAGCTTTTCTTTGATTTGGTGTTATTTCAAACAGCTTATTATTACCTAAAGTACTAATAATCTACTGAGACTGCACTGTGCATGACAGATGGCTAAAGTCGAGATAGTGATATTCCAGGAGAGATTTCCCCTATACATTCATGAGATGTGATGGGAGTGTAAAAAACTGAAAAAAGGGGAAAAACTGGAGAGGACTGAAGAAATGCAGTAGTATGAAAAGGAAGGAAATAACATATAAACATATTTGTTTAGCAGTTGGATCCACATGTTTCTTTTCTGTTTGCTTTTTGCAAATTAGGCTAAAATTGTTTCTGGTCTATAATTTAAAAAAAAACAAGGGCCATTCACAAATCGTGTAAGGGGAATGAGCGTTCTCACTCACTATTTTTGTTGCTCGATTTTAACTTTGTGTGTAATGCATTAGGGCAGCCCATATAACTTCAATGGGATGCCTTATGCGCCCTACAGAAGTAATATATGTGAAAAACAGTGCTGTGCTACTCCTTTCCAATAATGCTTATACATATAAACTTGTGATTAATAACACAATACAATATTCCAATATGATAATAAAAAGCATATAGTATAAAAAAAAATAAATATCTCTCTGTTTCCTTAAAAATCACTCCACTTTATACCAGGCATGTACTGGACATTGGGACTACTGGGAGTTTCCTGGTGGGCCGATGGCTCAGTGGGACGGTCAGGCACAGTCCTGGAGCCGCTCCTCACTGGGGACACTCTGATGTAAGGGGGTGCTGATGGGGACCGGTCTGGAGGAATTCCAGGGCCACATTTGTGTCCCAGTCCAGCCCTGCTTTATACCGTTATATCATTATTAAGGCCTCATGCACACAGGGCGTTTTTTTAGCTCTCCTAGAAGCCAGCAGAGTTTTTGTAGAAAAAATGCCAGACGCTTGTAAAAGTGTCTAAAGCTTTTACAAGCGTTTAGGAGCTTTTACAGGTGTCAAGCTCTTATAAATAATTTATTCTGACCATTGAAATTAATTATTGCTCAAGCACTAGCATTTAGGCGCATTTAGCAGCTTTTAATAGCGTCAAGCATTTTTTCTGCCCAAACTCTGCTGCTCCTGGACGCACTGGCAGTTGGGTGTTTTCCTGACTCTAAAAGCTCCTGCCACTAAATGCTGCTAAAAGCCTCTGTGTGCATGGACACATAGGCTAACATGGAGAGGCAGTAAAAAAGAGAGGCAGTAAAAAAAAAAAAAAAAACACCAGATGGCCCTAGAAGCAGACAACTAGTAGATTATTAGCCCTAGAAGCAGAATGTCCAGTGTGCATGAGGTCTAAAGATGATATATATTCTTTTTATTATCATATTGGAATATTGTATTGTGTTATCAATAACGGGTGTATATGTATAAACATTATTGGAAAGAAGTGGCACAACATGGTTTTTCACAGAAAAAGATGTACAACCCCAATTCCAAAAAAGTTGGGATCGCTGTGTAAAATCTACATAAAAACCTTTTTTTTAGGGCTGTTACTGATTAAAATTTTCGTGTTCGATTAATAGATTTTTTTTTTAATTGATTAATCGACTAATTTTGATTAATTATAACGCACATACAGATCCAACTACTTTTAGCTGATCTCCTTGCATTGCAACTCTGCATTACTCAGTGGTGAATGTGGTATACACTATATACAATCACCCGACACTAGTTAGTTTCCACAATCCATGACTTAACTTCACAGTTCACACAAATACGTTTTAAATTCAAACTGTAGCCCTGACGCAAGTGATTTTTTTTTCCACAGTAGTGTGACAATCCCTCCACCTCCGGTCTAACTAATCACTCTCACCTTATGGCATGGACCCCTGTGCAAACAGGTGGTCACGCAAGCGGGTATCAAAAGGGTTAACACGGACAATAAACTTCTCTCACGTATCCTTAGATCTCAGCAAGGACACCAGGTCATGGGTAGAAAGAAAAGATATAAGTGCTCACCGCTTAAGAATAAGATTACATTTTTATGTTCAAACACAAACTACTCACATAAAGATGATAAAAACACAGCATGTAAAGCCGACAATCGTGTTAGTTCTGTAGGGCAGCAGCGGGTGACGTCATGCATAGCTCCTCCCCCGTACGCATTACGTTCAATCAGAACTTTAACGTCAACGTTGATGTCCGTGACGTCACCGGATCTCCGACGGAACTCCCTGAAGACCCGGAAGCCGGCGGATAGGTGAGTACCGAACAAAAGAATTTTGATTGATCAAAAAAATTGATCGATAAATCAAGGAATTCATCTTTAATTTCCACAGCCCTACTTTTTTTTCCTTAAAATAGTACATTTTCTCAGGTTAAACATTTTAAATGCAAGATAAAACTGAATAAATAAATGTTCGTTTGGTGCAGAAAATAGTGGTAAGTGAACAGTTCAAAATCGCATCAAAGTGACTTCCTCTATGTTCAATGTAGACCAGGTAATATCCCGCGTGACTTGTTTCACCACGTGCGGAGAAAATCCCCCTTAGGGGTTCAAACTCACCAGAAATACAAATTAAACAGGCATGTCAGGTAAAGGTCATCAAATGGTTAAACTGCATCCACTATTCCTCAGCAAAGATGGACACCAATCAGCCTGGTAACCTTCTTAACCTCTCAGCATCACAAAACACCACTGCATCAGGGGTCCAGGGGGGAATTGACTCCAAATAAATTTGCCATAAAAACAAATAAAGTTTTGCACATAGCGTAATTCCGTTTATTTAGTAAAAATATGAATAAAACCACCCATAAAATAGCCCATATGTATAGCAGCGTACATTTGTAATTCTTTCAGTTATGCAAAAAATCAATCACTTGCGTTTTGGGTTGTTAGAAAAACCCCTCAGCGGCATCCATAGCGCTTCCTGTGGTCTGTGATGTGTCTCTCTAGACACAGGGACAGCTTCCTGGTGGCGGTGGAGCGCAGCTGGAACGCAAGGCGTCACTTCCGGTCAGCGTCGTGTAGGCCACGCCCTTACGCGTTTCGTCACTTCCGACTTCAACAGAGGGCGTGGCTACACGACGCTCAACGGGGCTATTTGTATCCAGCCCCTCTGGGCAGTGACCAATCAGGGAATAGACAGCATCTCTTCCTAATGACAGGATAGGAGAACCCTGATAGTTCTATGCCCGTATTGAGAGCAGGAAATGCAGTCACGCAGTAGTTGTGTTAAATGAACTGCGTGCAGGAGAAACTATTGAATCAATCGGCAAAAAAAGCTTATTAATTCATTCAGAGAAAGTGGACTTTGTACATCGGAACACACATGGAGTACCCTTTATGGTTCAAACCAGGCACATGACGTTTATAAACTAGTCATATCATGTTAAGTCATAATGCGGTGTGCACAAGTTAGTAATGCTATCATTGCAGGGTAATTCAAAATACATGAATAAAACACAGAGATATGTATATATGTCAGTATTGGGCAATATCTACATGCCGTTCTTAGCAGTTGTGTATCTTTAGCAGGAGTTCAGAGCACTCCTGAACGTTGTTAATGAGCGGCATAACAGAGGGAGTGAGCGGCTTACAATGATAGGACATGTAAGAATCACTCAAATCGCATGTAAGTGGGGGTGTTCATACGATATTAATCCAGTAATGATATAGTAGTGGTATAATATGTGTCAGTCCTATGAGAGGAGAGTCATGTAATATAATATAACCACAACAGTGGGTCATGATAAATATATCACACTTAATGTGACATATAAAACAAAAGGTAAATAATAACGTCCGTATAATAATTATAGGGCAGCCTCATGTGATTATATGGATCATACACTGAGAGAAGCGGGGTTGGTAATAAAAAAATGAATCACGGTTATGAATCAAATATAAGCTCTTTTATGTGTATAGGTTTATATTTATATTACTTATATTTTATATGTATATATATATATATATATATATATATCTTACATGCCTTCCGCTTTTAATCTTCTATATTTATTGGTTTTTTATAAACATATATTTTATGGGTTTTTACAAACTCACATTATTTATACATTTATATGTTTTTATGTAAATTTTATCCAATTTTTTAGATGCGACTTTTTTATGCGACTTTCTATGCGATTTTTTGTGGTTTTATCGCTTTTAAGATCGCTATAATTAATTGATTATTTATGTATATTTATTATATTTTATATACATATATATATGCTCGCATTTATGATCCCGTCGATTTTCATGCATTTTCTGTATTACCAAATATGTATTTTGGAAGTTCCATACATGCTCCTATACATTTATAGATTTAAGTACACTGATTTCGTTCCTTATGCGCTTTTATTGATTTTCTTACCAACCCCGCTTCTCTCAGTGTATGATCCATATAATCACATGAGGCTGCCCTATAATTATTATACGGACGTTATTATTTACCTTTTGTTTTATATGTCACATTAAGTGTGATATATTTATCATGACCCACTGTTGTGGTTATATTATATTACATGACTCTCCTCTCATAGGACCGACACATATTATACCACTACTATATCATTACTGGATTAATATCGTATGAACACCCCCACTTACATGCGATTTGAGTGATTCTTACATGTCCTATCATTGTAAGCCGCTCACTCCCTCTGTTATGCCGCTCATTAACAACGTTCAGGAGTGCTCTGAACTCCTGCTAAAGATACACAACTGCTAAGAACGGCATGTAGATATTGCCCAATACTGACATATATACATATCTCTGTGTTTTATTCATGTATTTTGAATTACCCTGCAATGATAGCATTACTAACTTGTGCACACCGCATTATGACTTAACATGATATGACTAGTTTATAAACGTCATGTGCCTGGTTTGAACCATAAAGGGTACTCCATGTGTGTTCCGATGTACAAAGTCCACTTTCTCTGAATGAATTAATAAGCTTTTTTTGCCGATTGATTCAATAGTTTCTCCTGCACGCAGTTCATTTAACACAACTACTGCGTGACTGCATTTCCTGCTCTCAATACGGGCATAGAACTATCAGGGTTCTCCTATCCTGTCATTAGGAAGAGATGCTGGATACAAATAGCCCCGTTGAGCGTCGTGTAGCCACACCCTCTGTTGAAGTCGGAAGTGACGAAACGCGTAAGGGCGTGGCCTACACGACGCTGACCGGAAGTGACGCCTGCGTTCCAGCTGCGCTCCACCGCCACCAGGAAGCTGTCCCTGTGTCTAGAGAGACACATCACAGACCACAGGAAGCACTATGGATGCCGCTGAGGGGTTTTTCTAACAACCCAAAACGCAAGTGATTGATTTTTTGCATAACTGAAAGAATTACAAATGTACGCTGCTATACATATGTTGAAGTCGGAAGTGACGACATTACGCTCAATCAGAACTTTAACGTCACCGGATCTCCGACGGAACTCTCTGAAGACCCGGAAGATAGGTGAGTACCGAACAAAAGAATTTTGATTGATCAAAAAAATTTATCGATAAATCAAGGAATTAATCTTTAATTTCCACAGCCCTACTTTTTTTCCCTTAAAATAGTATATTTTCTCAGGTTAAACATTTTAAATGTTTTCCATTTTTTATTTTTGTGAATAAAATATGGGTTTATGAGATTTGCAAATTATTGCATTCAAATTTTACGCAGCATCCCAACTTTTTTTTTAATTGGAGTTGTACATTGGTGTTAGAATGACACTGAGTGGTTGCAGCAACTCTGTAGTTACTGTATATATAAGGCACTTATAGTTTAGGGTATAGCTGCACAGGAGTAAAAAGGGTTTGCCCAAAAGAGGTTCCTGTTACTTTCTGGCCAACAAGCTGAGCACAATTTTTGCCGCAATTTTTGCCACAATTCTGCCATGTGATTAGTAATCAGTGGTTTTATCTAATGAAATGTAATAAACCTGTTCATTACTACTACTCATTTAAAACCCTGAGAGCGCAAAACCATTTCCAGTTCAAGTTGTACATTTACATATATGTGCAACCAGGTCTGTTTATACACATGAGTACAGGGACCACTATCTCATTTTATATTTTACATGCATTATGTTTTCATTGACTTGCTGTATGAATATCTGTATTCTCCACTCATATCCTCTTTGATATTTGCAGCTAATTATTCTACAGACCCAGCAGATGTCTCTGACAGCTGCACTGGAGAGGCAGAAAAGTGAACGGAATCCATTTTAAATATGCTTATTATTTTACTGCCTAAATTAGTTGTCATGCTATTAAACTAAATAATGATTAACAAGTGTACACAAGATTAATAGACAAATCTACAGCAGTTAAAGGAATCCTTTTCTGAGACAAACACAGAGGCTGTCACTGTTGACTTGTCATTGTGAGATATGATAGTTGTCTGGCTGTCATGCTGACCCTTTGGCTTCAATACAACAGTCATTAGGCCATAATAAGTATGTAGATAAAAAGTTCTGGCTTTATGTTGACTTTCCTGATCTGCATACCTACTGTGTCTTTAATTTTGGCAACAAGACACCAGTAGGGCTTATTTTCGGGGTAGGTCTTACCATGTAATGTGCTGTCTTCTCTCTCCCTGCCTGAAAGGAATCTCCAGCGTGAACTGAGTTAAAATGCGTGTAAAATCCTATCATCCACTCTATTACCGTAGTATATAATGTACAATGTGTGCGTTTCTGTAATATAATTGTGCCAAATACCTTCATTATAGCCCCGCTCTGCACTTCTGTGACCTTCTGGAGCTCCCTTCCCCGCAATTATATTACAGAGACGCACACATTGTATATTATATTCTACTGTAATAGAGTGTATTATAGGAGTTTACAAGCATTTTAAACTAGGGCTTATTTTCGGGGTAGGGCTTATATTGCAGACCTCCTGGAAAATAACACTAGGTCTTATTTTCGGGGTAGGTCTTATTTTCAGGGAAGCGCGGTATTCTTGGACAGTGACTCATAATTTATTGAAGGCAATGGGTCAGTGTAACAACCAGGCAAATAGCATGGCATCCTCTTATCTGTTTAGTAAATTTTCACCTTAATGTACAGAAAAGGAAAATCACTAGTTCAGGCTTTGCAAATTACTTTTAAAAGAAATGTGACCAACAAATGTATTTAATAAAAGTGTGAAGGCTGGTATTAATGTTAAAGCTGGCCATAAGTGGTTAGAATCTCAGCCAGTTCAGCAGGACCGGCATAGTTTAAAATCACTTATGGTCAGGTTGAGGGTATGCAAGTCGATCCATTGGTACAACCAGGATGTCGGATATTTCTCCTGACAGGGACAGCTGCCCGCCACTGACAATAACCGCATCCAAAATCCAACAGGCTGGTTGTATCCAACTTGATTGATTGATCAACTTGGGTACAATCAGCCTGCCCATACATGATTCGAACCGTCTATGGCTGGCTTAACACTTAAGCCACAGAAATCTGCAGAAGCCTAAGCTGATAGCCTAGAGACAGCTGCTTTGCCAAGCCCACATATTCCTGTGAAATTGTTCTTCTTCTGCTAAACTCTTGTGTAAGAGTTTTACCAAGTCTATTAAGGTTTGTGAAACAAGTGCTGATGCTAAAACCAGATGCAGCAAGGATCCTGCAACCATGACCACAGATATAAGCTGGTAGGTTAATCGGATCCTGTCTAAATTGGCCCTAGTATCTGTATGAATGTGTGTTAGGGACCTTAGGTTGTAAGCTCCTTGAGGGTAGGGACTGATGTGAATGTACAATGTATATGTAAAGAGCTGCGTAAATTGACGGCGCTATATAAGTACCTGAAATAATAATAATTTAGCCACAATTTCTGCATTTCTATCTGTAGTATCTATAAAGGAAAGAGAATTCTCCTTGGAAATAACCATGTTCTAATTAAGATCCCATCGGATCTACTACAGGCAAAAATGGCCACTTTTAAGTAAGCCCCTCCTCAAAAAAATAATGCACCAAAAATGCCATGGTAGAACAAATGGATGAGTAGTTTGCTTTCACTTTTTATAAATAAAATAATCATAAAGAGTATTAGGAAAAAACTTTAGCAGAATGTTTCAACCTATGTATCCCAAATCATACTGGCGTGTCAGATGCCACAGCAGGAGAATCTACACCTTCAAATCACTGGAACGATGGACAGAGACCCTGGAGGGCTGAGCAGCTATGTGCAGCAGCACACAGGAAACATTTTAGTGTGGAAAGGCAGTTTGCAACACACATGGAGTGTTCCTGGCAGCATACATGCTGCAGGACCAGGCTTTCTCAGCCTCCATCCAGCTGACATAGTGCTCAAGGTGGAAAACCAAAACAAATATGGCCCTGAGGTTCTCATACTCCCACTGAAACCATGGCACTACCTTTCTCCACACAGGACAAAATATTCTCTAATAGCAGCAGCTATCCATGGTTCCTGCACAGCTCACGGGACTCTGCTGCACTCACGGGCCTTCCCTAAACATTAGACACCATAGTATTTCTTGCCTATTGCTCCCCACCCACGGCCAGTACTGTTAAAGGGGCAGTGTTTGCAATATGAAAAGGACAGTCCCACTAGCACCCACCATTAACCTTCAGTTCCCCCCTGCAGCAACCACCAGACAGAGTGGAAAAGGAGGGATGAGGCTGGGGACAGACTAAAGGGAATACTACGTATCCTACTCAGCAAACAAACTTGCCAAAAGCTACAGTCATCCACCACGGTTAATGCAGAACATCATCGGTTAGAAAGCTATGGTGCTGCTGACCTGTAATGAGGACATTATGATAAACCACAAGTCTGGCCAGTCATATGCACCCCTCTAGGGCAAAAACACTGCAGGCTGCCTAAAAGAAAACTTGGCAGTTGCAGATAACCCTGCACATGACAAAAAATTGCATGCACTCAATGGCTGCAACTAAGGAGACTATCAGGATGCTACTCTTGCAGGTGGCACCATACCCAGCTGGTGAATATCTAAAGCAGAGCTGTGTCCTCCAATAAACAAAAGAAAAATACCCATTTTTCCAGGTAATCCCCAGTTCCCATTCACATGCTCTGGATAACATTTGTGTTTAAGGGGATTTTAAGAGATACTGTAAATGTCTTTTAGTTTTGTAAGTACTACACATAAGCAATAGGTAAAGTCATAGGCTCGATTCACATCTATGCATGTTGCTTTTGAGCGTTTTCGAAGTGCATTTTGCGGTTCTTGCTGCGTTTTTGGACACGCGTTTTTGCCGCATTTTGCGCTTTTTTTTTGTTTGTTTTTTTACACTGTGGTTGCTTAGCAACCAGCTATATACAGTGTCAAAAACTGAAGAAAAAAAACGCAAGATGCGGCAAAATCGGCCGCCCGAACCCTTGGTTCTCTCCCTCTCCTCTCCCAGAGGCTGGCATCACAGGTGTGGGCACCCGGCTGTGAGAGCTTGCAGCTTTACAGCCATATGTGCACTGCCCATGCGCGAGTTGGACTGCGCCTCCTTAATGGTCGGGCAATCTTTTAGGACCTATGATGTGTCCCAGAAGATTGCAGGGAGGGAGGGGAAGAGGAGAACTTCCGTTCAAGTCGCCTAGGCGGCCTGAGCGGAAGTGGGAGCTGGGTACCAAGGTTACAAAGTTATACACCCCCCCCCCCCCCCCCCAAAAAAAATGACATGCCAAATGTGGCATGTAAGGGGGTGAGGAGCCCTTAAATCAGAACTTCTACTCTTGGGTGGAACTCCGCTTTAAGATGGCCACGATAGGAAATGATAAGGGTTTTTTCAAATTGATTTCTCAACAAAATAAAGCATGAAGACATGGTTGGATGGTAAAGTTTGCGTTGAATATTAAAAATGAATTAAATAGCATTTTTGGTTTGTGGTTCTCAGATGCAGAGCAGTTTTGCTTTAACAAAGATTGAATATATATTATATTACATCAAGCACTGGAAACAGTTCTGGGATGTGGGTTGCTGGGAGCTGTAAAATGTGAGGACTCCTTGTTAGCACACCAAAATGCTCTTATCATATAAGGGGTTTTCCCATACCTCCCAACATTTTGAGATGGGAATAACTACTAGCAGATGTATGTAGGCATAGGACATGCCCCCTGCCACGCCCCCTTAAAGGATAATTAACCAAAAAAAAGGTTAATTAAATACACAAGGGACTTTTTTTTATTGGCATTTAAAATTTACAAATGCAGCAATTTATAATTTGGATGAAAGGTTTAGCACTGAGAAACACTTTTTGAAAGATAAAAAGTGCATTTTATATACAACTATATAGATCAGACCAAAATGAGGGACAAATGAGGAGGAAAGAGGGACAGAGGGACATTGATCGAAATCAGGGACAGTTGGGAGCTATGGTTTTCCCTACCTCCCAACTTTTTGAGATGGGAACTAGGAACACCTATTAGCAAAAGTATGTAGGCATAGAACACACGAACAAACGACTTTTCCTTTATGTTGGCTTTTGAAATTTACAAATGCAGCAATTTAGAAATTAGATAAAAGGTTTAGCACTGGGAAACACTTTTTGAAAGATAAAAAGTGCATTTTATATACAACTATATAGATCAGACCAAAATGAGGGACAAATAAGGAGGAAAGAGGGACAGAGGGACTTTGTTCCAAATCAGGGACAGTCCCTCAACCTCAGGGACAGTTGGGAGCGATGGTTTTCTACGTGCTCTAAAATTTCCTTTAAGAAATCCTGGAGTGGTATACTTGCAGCTGCGGTTATTGTGAAATCAGGCAGCATTCATTATAGAATACGTTGGTGATAATCCCCTGGAGTAATTACAGTAAATGAGGAAAATCTCTGATCTGCTGACAAGACTCAGTCAAGTAAAAGTGTGCTGGTCTTCCAGGGAGATGACTGAGCATTGCAGAGTCTGTACACAGTCTGCTCATAATCCGTTCTAATGAAGCACACAGTCACTATCTACTTCACATAGCTCATCCAGAAATATTTCTCATAAACAGGACCCATGGGTTACACAAAGCCAACTAAGTCAGCTTTGCGGCTTGTCTCTCAACTGCACACCCATTAGTACAGTCGGGCCTGCTATAATGTGGCCCACAAGGGAAGCAGAGATAAGCTAGGAGAAAACATTTAATAACAATTCTAAAAAGCGTAGCAGACACTTGCATGTCATTTGATGAGTATAGATGCAATACGTTCCTTCCATTTAGATCTGACATGTCACCTACGCACAAAAGCAGATTAAATGAGCTCACCCAGTATTTATGGAAATCCACTACTGTACTGAAGATTTAATAGAATTAAGAAGGTAATCAAATACACTTAGTATAAAAAATGTTTTCCACCTTCATTATCCACTGGGGTATATTTAGCTTCTATCCTGCTCTTAGGCCCCTTTCACACTGAGGCGGGAGCCGCGGTGTCGGTAAAGCAGCGCTATATTTAGCGCTGCTTTACCGTCGTTTTAGCCGCGGTATTCGGCCACTCGCGGTGCAGTTTTACCCCCCGCGAGCGGCCGAAAAAAGGGTTAAAGACCCCCCGCAGAGCGCCGCCGTAGCGGCGCTTTGCGGCGGTATTGCTGCGGTATTACCGCGGTGTCCCATTCAAATCAATGGGAAGGAGCGGTATAGGAGCGGTGAATACACCGCTCCTATACCGCTCCAAAGATGCTGCTAGCAGGACTTTTTTGACCGTCCTGCTAGCGCACCGCTCCAGTGTGAAAGCCCGCCGGCTTTCACACTGGAGTGAATGGGGCCGGATTTTTTCAGGCGGTATACAGGCGCTATTTTTAGCCTGAAAAACGCCCCAGTGTGAAAGGGGCCTTACAACACAGACAATTTACCCAAAAATTGTAAATCCAACTTTTTATATTCCCGATATGTGCCTGCTGTACCATGTACTTGTATGAAAAAGTATCCTGTTCTCTTTGTATTGCTTCCTTTATATGAAATACCTGGTGATCTTGCCAGTCCTGCTAGTAACATTTTTTTCCATCTTCATTATCCACTGGGGTATATTTAGCTTCTATCCTGCTCTTACAACACAGACAATTTACCCTCATACACGTTCAATCACATTCCACATCAACCAAGTTATGCATAGTTGCCAACATTGTAAAAAAAAAAAAAAATAGGAACACTTTTTTGCCTGTAGGCAGAGTCTTATTATAATTAGGGGGCGGAGCATTCATTTATAGGCGTGGCATAGTGGGGAAAGAAAAATGCAGCGCGCGAAGTGCGCCGCGGCGAAACAAGGACGTGGTTTAAGCAAAATATTGGGCGTGGCTCAAAGGGGTGTGGTTAGCATCTGAGATAAACGAGGGATGGAGGGAGAGAGAAAGAAAGATAGGGAAGGAGGGAGGGAAGGAGAGAGAAGGAAGGAAAGAAAGAAGGTTGGAAGGACAGCAGGCCCAGATCCTAAACCACAATAGAAATATGTGTATTCAAGAAAGTTTAACAATCAGCAGGAAAAAGATACTCCAAACACATGGGGTTAGCGCTTCAATCATCCCGACACCATGTTTGTTATGATTGAAGTGCATTATTTCTATCATTACATTGTAATATAAAATGAAATCATTCAACTCACCGTAATACAGAATCAATGGGAGCCCTGAGCGTGTCACCTGCCACGTCGCCTGCCACCAGATACCATCAAGTGCACCCCACAGAGTCTGTCCTTACATCAGGTGCCCCCAGCAGAGTCTGTCCTTACATCAGCTGCCCCCAGCAGAGTCCGTCCTTAAATCAGATGCCCCCGGCAGAGTGCCTCCTTACATCAGTGTCCCCAGCAGCGGAGCCCCTCCTTACATCAGTGTCCCCAGCAGAGTGTGTCCTTACATCAGGTGCCCCCAGCAGAGTCTGTCCTTACATCAGGTACCCCCAGTGGAGCCCCTACTTACATCAGTGTCCCCAGCAGCGGAGCCCCTGCTTATATCAGTGTCCCCAGCAGCAGAGCCCCTCCTTACATCAGTGTCCCAAGCAGTTTGCCAAAAACATTCCCGATTTCCCGGGACAAAGGCAAAATCCTGGGAATTTAATCGGGACAAGCTCCAATCGGGACAAGGGTCCAAAAATCGGGATTGTCCTGTGAAAATCAGGACCGTTGGCAAGTTTGAGTTATTGGTATATAATTGTGATTCACAATTATATACCCATAACTTGGTTGATGTGGAACGTGATTGAACGTGTATGAGGGTAAATTGTCTGTGTTGTAAGAGCAGGATAGAGGCTAAATATATCCCAGTAGATAATGAAGATAAAAAAAAAATTTACTAGCAGGACTGGCAGGATCACCAGGTATTTCACACAAAGGAAGCAATACAAAGAGAACAGGATACTTTTTCATACAAGTACATGGTACAGCAGGCACATATTGGGAATATAAAATGTTGGGTTGTATCTATATATACACACACAAGTGTTTTGCCTTTCATTTCTATTTTCAACTAAATGGGCTGTTTTATACCATAAGGGTTTACTTATGCTTTAAATTCAGAATTAATTATTTAAAGCAGGGTGTAGTTTGCCATACATAAAGATTTCCTACAATTTACCGTTCTGTAACTTGTAGAAAATTGGGCTAAACATTTGAGCTACATGTAGTCTTGCGATCCTTCCTTACGCTCATTCCACTGATCAATTTACCCACAACTGTCCAGACAAAAAAAAACAATCAATGTGTTTCCCATTTTTCCTGGGCACAGGCCCACAAGTGCTTTATGGTAAGCAAAGCTCCATACTCTCCATCACCACTAATCTGGCAGCCAACATCTCATTTAAACAGCTAGCTTGGCACACTTTGATGGTTGTGAACTACACTGTTCATGAAGCAACCTAAAAGGCTGTTATCCTAATTAATGTTTCACTAATTACTAAGTTGGAATAAGCATGCAGTCAGTAACATGTCGGGATATAAAAATTCAACAAAGGCAGCTGACATATATTTCTATCCTCACACATTCACTTTAAAGAGTAACTCCACTTTTGTTGAGAAAACCCATTCCCCTCTGGGTGATCTATGTACATTGCATGGATTTTATCAAACTTTGTAGCAGTTTCCTACATGTATTTATACTGAAGGAATAACTGTTTGTTTGCCTGTGTCCTTGTTCAAACTGAGTCTAATGGGACTGATTTTATAATTATCAATCAGCTGCTGCACCTGCAGGGTTCTAATGAGGAAAGTGTCAGGGACTGCATTCCTTTAGACATGATTTTTCCTTTGGGAAAAACTCACCAAAGATTACATTTTTGTTGCAGGGGATGCCAAAAATCTGACTTGTATCTTTGTTCAGAGTTGCATTTTTATTTCAGAGTTTTTCAGCATTTTTAATTGTTTAATTTAAGTGTATTGCAAGCATTTTATAAGTGTATTACAACATTTTACATCTTCAGGCATTTTTGTTTAGCCGATAGAAAGCACTAGGGGAAAGAGAGGGAGAGGATATTACGGGGGGAAAGCTGCTGTTTGAGCAGAAAACGTGCAACAAAAATGCTAGTAAAACGCTCAAATCAGGAATTTCTATTGAAGTCTATGGGGCCAAAACCATTTGTAATCTGCCAAAAAGAAGCTCACTTTTTTGAATGACAGGCGTTTTGCTTTAGGCGACAGAACACTCCTAGGTGAACATGGGCCATTGAAAGGAATGGGATTTGGCTTGTTGAGCATTTTAGAGCTACAAGCAGAAAATCGCTAAGGTGTGAATGGGGCCAAATTAAAATTTTCAGGGCGCGTTCTGTACACCGTCCGTGTACAGAATGCCTCCAAGAAGTCATATTGCATTTTTACAGAAAATTACAAAGCTGCAGACTGAAAAGGAAAGGTCATTTTTAATAACATTCAATTACAATATGACTTGAGTCGCAATTGTATATGCTATAATATATATATATATATATATATATATATTATATGTATGTGTGTATATATATATATATATATATATATATATATATATATATATATATATATATATATATATATATAATATTAGGGTTGTCCCGATACCACTTTTTTAAGACTGAGTACAAGTACCGATACTTTTTTTCAAGTACTCGCCGATACCGATTACCGATACTTTTTTTTTTAATGTCATGTGACAGTTTTCAAACCACAATACAGACTAATGATATCTTCTTAATCTTAATGCACTGATGGGCACTGATAGGTGGCACGCACTGATAGGTGGCACGTACTGATAGGTGGCACGCATTGATGGGTGGCACACACTGATAGGTGGCACGCACACATGGGCACTGATAGGTGGCACGCACACATGGGCACTGATAGGTGGCACGCACTGATGGGCACTGATGGGTGGCAAACACTGATAGGTGGCACGCACTGATGGGCACTGATGGGTGGCACACATTGATGGGTGGCACTGACTGATGGCTGGCTGCATGGGCACTGGTTGCATGGGCACTGGCTGGATGGGCACTGATTTATGGCTGGCAGTGGCAAGAGGATTTAGTTTTGCTCTGCAACGCCCATCTTGGTACACCTAGCACTCAGCCTCAATAAAGCAGCAGCGGACATCTTGTTACACCCAGCCCCAACTATATGGGCTGGGTGTAACAAGATGTCCGCTGCTGCTTTATTGAGGCCGAGTGAGTGCAGGGTGTACCAAGATGGGCGTCGGGATTATCAACCACGTGGCATGTAACGGCAACACGGAGCGTCACTTGCATTACTGAATGTGACGGCTCCGGTCGCCGATCAAGTAACATCCCTACTGGGAACACAGAGACACGGAGTACTCCCTCTCCGCTCTCCGTACTGTTCTGCCCTCCGCTCCGCCCGCTGACTCCGCCCTCCGCTCCGCCCGCTGACTCCGCCCTCCGCACCGCCCGCTGACTCCGCCCTCCGCACCGCCCGCTGCCGCTGTCAAGGTATCGGCTAAGCATCGGGAGCATTTGTGCGAGTACAAGTACTCGTGCAAATGCTTGGTATCGGTCCCGATACCGATACTAGTATCGGTATCGGGACAACCCTAATATATATATACAGGGGGTCCCCGGGTTACAAACAAGATAGGGACTGTAGGTTTGTTCTTAAGTTGAATCTGTTTGTAAGTCGGAACAGGTACATTTTTTAAGTGTAGCTCCAGCCAAAAAATGTATTTTTAAGTTTTGTAGATAACATGGAGAAGGGTTATCACCCCTGTAACATTTGTTTTGCTGTCTGTGCCCCTGTTCAGAAGATTTCACCTCACCTTCTGTCCCAATGACAATTGGATTTTGAAAATTTTGGGTTGTTGGGGAAACATGGACTGGTGATAAAGCATCAGTGGAGACACCTTTTTCCCATATTTACTCTTACAGGAGTGAATTTACCTTCCTAGGGGTGGATTTCCTCTCACTCCCTGTTGTCTCCCTCCGTTTGTAAGTAGGAGTCGTTTGTAAGTCGGATGTTTGTAAGTAGGGGACCCCCTGTATATATATATATAACAATTTTTTTCCACAAAAGTGGAGTTAGCATTTGGCTTCTAATCTGTGATATTGTCCACATGCAGATGAGTGGCAGAGTCATGAGGACCTCATATATGTGTGTGGTTGTCTATTCTATATTATTACTGTAGTGGCTTTTTCAGAAATTATACTGGAACAACATTATGTGGCTACTGGGGATACATTAGGTGCAAACTCCTGTAACACCACCATGAAATGACCTTTAGTCTACACTAACAACCACTGTTAAACGCATATGCGACAGAGTTGAAGAGGCTAGAGCCTTGGAGCTGATATTTCCCAAGAAAGGTATGTGTGAAAATAATTATTCAGTGCCTGCAGCTTTTATACCAGACGTAGTACTGGGTGACCCCTATGTCTGTATTCAGAAAGCATTCATTTCATATTTTGTGGTAACATTTGTATGAAAGTAATTTTCTGAAGAAAGCTGGATACAATTGGCTTATTTTTAATCAGCATGCACTATTTAATACACAGTGGTCTCTTTAATTGCATGTATACGCTTTACGCCCGTTCACATTTTGAGCGACGTTAGCGTGTTTTTTTTTAGTGCATTTTTAAAGCTGCACCATTCATTTAAACGGGTGTCTATCCACTCCAAAAACATGCTAAAGAAGCTCATGTACCAAATTTTAGAATTGAGCCAAGCTCGCTTCGTGGAGTGCATTTTTTTTGCACAGCAAAAGGCATGGCGGGCTACCCGTGGTTGGGGTGCCATTAATAAATAATAATTAAGAAATAATTGCATCATAAGCATAAACATGCAGAAATGCTCATGCTCATGTACACCGGTTTCCTCCCACACTCCGAAGACATGCTGGTAGGCTAATTTACTCCTATATAATTTGGCCCTAGTATGTGTATGTATGAATGTGAGTTAGTAACCTTAGATTGTAAGCTCTTTGAGGGCAGGGACTGATGTGAATGTACTATATACAGGAGTTGGAGTTGGAAAATAATTATTTGATCCCCTGCAGATTTTGTAAGTTTGCCCACTTACAAAGAAATTAAGGTTCTAGAATTTTTATCATAGGTGTATTTTAAATGATAGAGACAGAATATCAAAAATCCAGAAAAAAACACATGATACAAATGTTATTATTTGAGTTGCAGTTCAGTGAGTAAAATAAGTGTTTGATCCCCAAGCAAAACATGACTTAGTACTTGGTGGAGAAACCCTTTCTTGTAATTAGTGACCAGGTTTGCACACATCTCAGTAGGGATTTTGGTCCACTCTTTACAGATATTCTCTAAATTCTTAAGGTTTCTTGGCTGTTGCTTGGCAACTCGAAGTTTCAGCTCCCTCCATACATTTTCTATACGATTAAAGTCTAGAGACCACTCCATGACCTTAATGTGCTTTTTCTTGAGCCACTCCTTTATTGCCTTGTGTTATTGTCATGCTGGAAGACCCATCTATGACCCATCTTCAGTGTTCTGGCTGAGGGAAGAGATTTTACAATACATGTCCCTGTCCATTGGCCCCTCAATGTGGCAAAGTCAGTCTGTACCTTTAGCAGAGAAACAGCCCCAAAACATCATGTTTCCACCTCCGTGCTTGACTGTAGGGATAGTGTTCTTAGGGTCATAGTCAGCATTTTTCTTCCTCCAAACACGGCGAGTCCCCCTCCTCAAGAAGGCACATGTACAGTCATGCCAATAAACATCGAAATGATTCAGAGAAGGGTTGTGAAAAAGTGCTGTGGTCAGATGAGACCAAAATTGAGCTCTTTGGCATTAACTCGACTCGCCATATTTGGAGGAAGAAAAATGCTGACTATGACCCTAAGAACATCCCTACATCCCTACAAAAATTTCTGCAGCATTGAAGGTCTCAATCATTGTGGCCTCCATCATCCATAAATAGAAGACATTTGAAACCAGTAGGACTCTTCCTAGAGCGAGCTTGCTGGCCAAACTGAGCAATTGGGGGAGCGCCTTAGTCAGGGAGGTGACCAAGAACCCAATGGTCACTCTGACAGAGCTCCAGCTTTTCTCTGTGGAGAGAAACCATCTCTGCAGCACTCCACCAATCAGGCCTGTATGGTAGAGTGGCCAGATGGAAGTCACTCCTCAGTAAAAGGCAAATAACAGCCCACCTGGGGTTTGCGAAAACGCACCTGAAGGACTATCAGACCATGAGAAATAAAATTCTCTGGTCGGTTGAAACAAAGATTGAACTCTTTGGCCTGAATGGCAAGCATCATGTCTAGAGGAAACCAGGCACCACTCATCACCTGGCCAATCACATCCCTACAGTGAAGCATGGTGGTGACAGCATCATGCTGTGTGCATGATTTTCAGTGGCAGGAACTAAGAGTCTAGTCAGGATCGAGGGAAAGATGTATGCAGCAATGTACAGAGACATCCTTTATGAAAACACGCTCCAGAGCACTCTGGACCTCAGACTGGGCGAAAGGTTCATCTTCCAACAGGACAAGGACCCTAAGCACACAGCCAAGATAACAAAGGAGGGGCTACGGGACAACTCTGTTAATGTCCTTGAGTGGCCCAGCCAGAACCGAGAATAAACTTCTCTGGAGAGATCTGAAAATGGCTGTGCACCAACGCTACCCATCCAACCTGATGGAGCTTGAGAAGTCTTGCAAAGAAGAATGGGAGAAACTGCCCAAAATTAGGTTTGCCAAGCTTGTAGCATCATACTCAGAAAGACTTGAGGCTGCAATTGATGCCAAAGGTGCTTCAACAAAGTATTGAGCAAAGGCTGTGAATACTTATGTACATGGGATTTTTTTTTTGTTTTTTTTATTTTTAATAAATTTGCAAATATTTCAAACAAACTTCTTTCACATTGTCATTATGGGGTATTGTTTGTAGAATTTTGAAGAAAATAATGAATTTAATCAATTTTGGAATAAGGCTGTAACATAACAAAATGTGGAAAAAATAAAGCACTGAATACTTTCCAGATGCTCTGTACACACACACACAAATGTTTTGCCTTTCATTTCTATTTTAAACTGAATGGGCTGTTTTACAAGGTAAGGGCACACATATACTTTAAGAATAAGCTAGTGGAATCGTCAACTTTCTTATGCTCTCAAGTTACAAGCCGCACTACGTTGGAGCTCTGCCAATTGTGGAATGTTAAATATCTTGTATGCAAGTTAGCTGGAGAGCCTCCTAGATTTACAGTTTGTTTGGTGTTTTCATTAACTTGCTTGTTATAGAATTACATGTGGCGAGTGTGGCGAGTGTGGCTCATTTCCTTCTGCATAGTGTTTGCTTACAGCAACAGAAATATGCTACTAACAGCCAAATGTATACAGTCCTAATGTAACGGGCTTAATAAATTGAGTTTTGCCAATGGTCAGTAATTTCCAGCAGCAGTCATGTGTTCAAGATATGTGCCTTGAATTGTTTGATCTGAAAATGTTCAATTGGTGCCAAAGTTGTAATTATCAGGCAAACTGGGTCATTTTAGGCCTTATCTGCCAATAGCTGAGCTGCATACGCTCTAGCCCCAGCTTTCACAGGCCAACAGAGCTGCTGTATGATTGTATAGTTGACAGTTGATGTGAATGGTTGTTGGATGCTTTGGCATATATGTGAAGTCCATTTGTTCCTATGCCTCAAGATATACTATACCTTTTAATAGAATTTTTTTTTTTCTAATGAACAGAAAGGCTTTCAGTAAATTGCTTTGAAACGTTGCATGCACTGATAGAAAGATAAGTGAGAAACTATACACGGAAACCTCCTTAGGCCAGAAAAAGCTGAAGCTGCTCCCTGATAAAACAAGGTGAGATTCGGCGGGTGTGAGGTGCTAAGCTGCAAGATTACAGCCTATTTATGTTAAGATTCTTGCAAATCCCTCCAGTTTCAAAGTTTAGTACAGGAAATTTGGAATGTCCAATATATTACCCAACAGAATAGTCAGCTAGCAGCAATAAACTAATGCAGGCTTTCTGTATCAAGCTGGGGATTTGCTGTCCATAAAAACTAGATGGTGAATGAACACGTGGGCAGAATCTGACCGCTGGAAGACATTCATAGGGATTCTGCAACAAACATGTACACTCAATATGAATTAATTGATTTTGGTGCAAGTATTTTCCTGATGAAAATGCCTTATTTATATACAGTTGTACAAGAAAAACAGGGATGGAAGGCTCGCACACCTAGTGCATTACCAGAGATAATTTAATAAGAAATTTTTGTATAAAAGTGGGTACTCACAAAGGCCATAAACACAGTGCATGGACATGCACAGAACATGGGGTACAGCTTACACGTTTCAGGGGCTGCACCCCCTTCTTCAGAGCTAGGCACACTAGGTGTG
>CM053026.1:664444250-664662738 GCA_028564925.1 Lithobates sylvaticus | reverse complement strand
GTTGCCCCATTTAAAGCTATAAAAAACAATGCAATAGATTTTGTTCTTCATTTATCGGTAGTCATGTGACTGGTCGGTCTTTTCTTTTCTACCCTCAGCTCCAGGGGCTGGGCGTGTGGCTAACATCACAGGTTCTAGGCGCTTGTTCACTTCATGGAGACATGTTTTTAGGTTGTAGGCGGGAATAAAGGTATACCTGGGAACTTGCCATCTCTTTACACAGTTCTTAGTCTTTCCCGTACATGATGGGGATGACTGCAATGTAACTCCTCTCAAGCAGAGCAGAGACCAATATTACTGCTTTGGAGGGTTCTGCTTTATCTTCACTCCAATAGCAAGGTGGAAGAGAACAGGGACAGAAGGTGCTTGCTGAAAAGACACCTCCTTCTCAGAGTAGATGCCTGCTGGGGAGTTGGACTGCCCTTCTTCCTCTGTCACCTTGTCATGTGACATATCACATGACCATAAATGGGGCGAAGAAGCTGCCTTCATTCCTCAATTAACCACACAATATTTCTGGCAAATTCAATGCCAAATCCTGTTTATGAAAATGGATTAATGTTTGTGTGTTATTAGAAAATCACTAACATCTCGAGTGCATATCTTGCAGATAAGTAAAAAAAAAACTACCAGTGGCCCAAACAACCGAAAAAAAAGGGGAGGGGATGGGAAAAGGATATCTGCTGCATTCTATACACAATGTAGTATGAACACTGAGAATGTAGCTGTAAAACAAAGCAGAGTAATATTTTTGACTGGACTTCCTGAATTGTTAGGTCCAGGGACAGCAACACCCTTCATGCTTCTTTAACTTAGTCCCTAGGAAAGAAGGGAAGGAAATGCTAAACCAGATAGGGCTTACAATTCTCAGTTCTACATGAAGCAGCAAGTTTCATATTTGATTTAGATCCCATAATGCAGAGATCGTTTGATGCAATGCATGGAAACAGTCAGAAAAAAAGAATTCCTCTTAGTATAGAAGCATTCTCCAGTGGCTGAAGCCCAAGCACCGCAGCAAACATAAGCAGGTAAACAAGCTTTGCTGAATTAAGCATATTATTGGTCCACTTCTCAGTGATAATCTCTCTTATTAACCTTTTTGTATTTATAAAAATATGCATAAGATAGATGGAATTTATTCATTCAGTAAAACAACAGACCAAAACATGATGATTCCATTATAGGAATAGGCATCTAGTGATATATCTTTTAGCTCTAAAGTCTCTGCTTACCTACCTCAGAGGGCCCACTGACCCTGTGGTATTCCTACTTCCCTGAGAGATATCAAAGAACCATTTTAATGTCTAACAGGCCATCAAAGTTGGCAAGACATATGCCCAAGTATGGCCCCCCTTAACCTCAATGGCGGTATGATAATAATAATAATTTTTGAAGCTCAAAGCGGTAAATTGTTTCGCATAGATATTTGGCATTTTATATTGTAGGCCTGTAATTCTTAGGAATAACTCACTTAAATCTGTCCAAACAAGAGTCTAGTAGACATCCAGGGTATGATAAAGTTTGAAACACTAAATCATAAATGATAATATAATAATCAACTATAAATAATTATAACAAATAATAATATAACAATAATACATTTTATTCAATAATGTAATCAAATCAAAAACACTGAAATTTGTTGCAGAATTGTCACTGTCGTCACTTTCAGTGTCTGATGACGAATTTCCCCACAAATCACTATCACTCAATTCTGCAAGTGTTTTCTAGCTGGTCTAAAACCGCTTTTGATGTAGAGGGACACTTTTTGGATGCCATGGACGTTCTCAAGTTTCCAGGCAGAAAGAACAGTATATATAATATAAAACTGCATGCAGGGCACTGGACAAAGCACTAGAGACAAAAGGGAAGTGAAATGATTTGATACAGTAATGTAATCTTACAGATTACAGTGAATTGTGTGTGTTCACTTTTTTAAATTTGCTGCCGGCACAGTGTTGAAGCGGGCGGAGGACGCAGCCTGCGGATACAGCAGGAGGACATTACAGGATCCCTGGGGAAAGGTAAGTAACCTGCACCAGGATACTGCCATGCAATCCCGAGTGTGGCATGGGGTTACTGCTTTTGGTAAAGAAAATTCACCCCGAGCCATACCCGGGAATACCGCTAGGTAGGTTAAAGAGTTTGTATAGGTAAAATTGAGTTACAGAGAGGGATAATGAGATAAAGGCCTAAGGGCCGGAGTGAAATGCATTGGGGGCGTGGCCTGGCTGGAGTCTGGGCTGAGGCTACCATCCATCTCACTTCATGTACATGGGTCTGCTTCATGATGTGCGGCTTATGGATCTTTTCCTTTGACATTGCTGCAGCTTGGAGCTAGGATGAGCTCCCTGTCCCTACCTGCACTCAGAGCGGTCAAGTTGGACTTTACCCCTCTACCTGAGCAGCACCTAAATTTTGTCTTTTTGGGTCACAGCCAATGGCTCTGCTGCTTCTGTGAGCAAAAAGAGGGCAGATGGGCACATCACTGGATCAAGATAAGGGGGGTGAGGAGGGGATACAAACACTGAAACATTTTTATCTTAATGCAGGGAATGCATTAAAGTAAAAAATTTCCAGGCTTTAGAACCACTTTAACTGTTTCCTGCCCACCATATAGGAAAGGAGGACAGGCAGACGCACTCACATTCTGGGAGGACGTCATATGATATCCTCCCATTCTCAGCATGCAGCATGGCGATCGGTGGTGTGCCTGGGACACAGGGCATCACCGATCACAGTAAAGAGCCTATGAGGCTCAGTGCCCACCAGTGTTGCCAATCAGTGCCCACCAGTGCTGCCAATCAATGCCCACCAGTGCTGTCTGTCAGTGCCCATCAGTGCCACCTATCAGTGCCCATTAGTGCTGCCTATCATTGCCGCCTATCCGTGCTGCCTATCAGTGTTCATAAGTGCTGCCTATCAGTGCCCATCAGCGTTGCATATCAGGGCCCATCAGTGCTGCATATTAGTGCCTCCACATCAGTGCCCATCAGTGCCACCCCTCAGTTTCCATCAGTGCAGCCTCATTAGTGTCCATCAATGCAGCCTATTAGTGCCCGTCAGTGCAGCCTCATCAGCGCACATCAGTGCAGCCTCGTAATTTTCCATTTGTTTAGCAAAAAAAAAAAAAAAAACCCAGTGGTGATTAAATACCACCAAAATAAAGCTCTGTCACAAAAAAATGGTAACTATTTTGTTTGGGTACAGCGTTGCATGATCGCGCAATTGTCATTCAAAGTGCGACAGCTAAAAATTGTCTTGGGAAGGAAGGGGGTGAAAGTGCCCAGTAGACAAGTGGTTAAGGTTCAACCCATCATGAAACACATCTAGTGTTAGTGGTCAATTTCCATTCAGGGAGCCCTAACCAGTCTGATACCTAAAAATAGGAACCTATTCCACACTCCTTGACAATATATTTTACTGCAAATGATTGTAACCTCTGTATCAAATGCTAAAGTGGTCATCAAATTCTGGACCATTCTATTCTTTTTCAAATGTCTATTACACCTAGAGCTGCTGCACACCTCTCTAGTGTCCTGAAATAAAGACTAATGGCTGCATTGATTTTCTTCAGACCTACTGTTCCACTTAAAAGACAGAGAAGACAGTACAAGTTTTGTGTGGATAAAAAAATCTTAAGTAGCTGGAAGATTTCCTAGTTTTTATCTTCAGTTAATAGGTAGTTGTAGCTCTAATCTATCTGCCTCTATAGTATATTCGCTTCCTTTTTTATGCTAAATAGAGCTTTATTGTCAGTTTAGACCCATTTGCATGGTTATCGTGCTTGCTTTTGGGAAGCACAATGGAAAGTTGTAATGAACCATATAAAAATGGATCACGAAGAATGAAGAACTTCACAAAACACATAAAATATACAGGAAAACAGGAAGCTAGAGATAGTTGATGCATGCATAATGTATAAGCAATAAACCCAAAATAACATTTAGTATAGTTTGCCTGCTCCATTTGTAGACAGCATGAATTGTGCCCAATGATTTAGGACCAAAAAACTTACTGTAGCCATTACACAAGTCATCTGATATTCCCTTATTGTGTGATACCAAAATTTCTCTGTAACGCCTTGACATGAACAGTTCTGGCTATTTTGTTCAGCTATGACTTTTGATGTACCATCCCAATACGATTTCACTAATCCTCTTGGCTACATAAGCTCCTTAGAGTGCAAACTCTTTAAGTGCCATATAGCTCAGTTTGTCCTATATCTCATTAGTACAGAGTGAATCCTCACATTCACAGGGATTTAGGGTTATATTTATTTAGGAATACTAAGCTGTAAGGCCTTTACAGCCTATTAAGTTAATAAATGAAGGCTTTTATTCTTACAAGTACTCGGCAGCATGCTGGCTTTCTCATTATACAGTAAAATGAGTCTTCCCTTGCCACACACTTCTAGAAGACAAAATCTAAAATCCACATGCAAATGGCAATCTTGTTGTTCTCTTAACCACTAGTGCAGGGATATGCAATTAGCGGACCTCCAGCTGTTGCAAAACTACAAGTCCCATCATGCCTCTGCCTCTGAGTGTCATGCTTGTGGCTGTCAGAGTCTTGCTACGCATCATGGGACTTGTAGTTCTGCAACAGCTGGAGGTCTGCTAATTGCATACGCACTAGTGTATATGGTGGAATAGCCTAATAAATTAATTTTGGTATGGATTATTTTTCTCCATTTCACTGGTTCATTCACAAGGAGCTGCATTCTAATGGACAATGAGGAAATCTGTTAGGTAGCGCTTATAAGTGGAATATTAGATTGTTAAAGCGGTTCTGCACTGACAAAAAAAAATAAAAAATTCCGGTCAATGAATGTAAACGATATCAATCTAAGAATATGCTTACTTCTTTTTCTGCTGCACGATTTATCCATCCGTTTTTATCAGGAAAGATCTCTTTTAAAAAATTCTCTTGTCCGATGTCATTTTGCTTGTGGGCATTTGAAGCCCACAAGCAAACACTTCCTCCTTCCCTTCCTTGTGAATAACCAGGATTCATTGCCGGTTCCTGCGCATGCTCAGTGGCTTCACAGCTACGAGCAGCGCCATCGAAATAACGCGAGATTTCGCATATGACCTCCGCAATGTCTCCTGGGATTAATTACACGAGATCCCAGGAGACACAGCGATTTACACAGGAAATGACGCGGATCCCCGCTTAGAGCCCGCCCACCGCCGCAGGGAGAAAAATAAACATGAAGGCAGGATAACAGGTAGGCTTGCTAGATACACAATTGAACCAGCAATTAGCTGATTTAAGATGGAATAGAAGCGATAGAGAGCAAGTTGCTAAGATGAGTGCAGAACCGCTTTAAGCTCTTGCGAGCAGGGCCCTCTTAACCCTCTTGTATTTATTGTATTGTAACTGTACTATACCTTTATATTGTACAGCACTACACAAACTGTTGGTGCTACGTATATAATGTATAATAATAATAATATACTGCTGTGTGTATATGATGGGAATAATTGCAGGTTGGGACAAATGTGTGCTGCAACATGAATATCCTGTCCTGCTGCTGTATTCAACTGTAGTGACTTCATGGTCACCTATAGATAATTCCTCCTCTGCAAAGACACACACACAAGTATTCAAGTACATATCCTGTATAAGTAACGTGGAAGAATGCAGAATGTTAGTGCAGAGGCAGAATCTGCATTTCCTTTTAGTGTTCTTTCATGCTGACACCTGAAGTCCCCAGAATTCAATGCAGCCTGCCAAAGGCCTTATTTATCAATGCTCTTTTATTATTAATATTATTATTATTATTATTATACAGGATTTATATAGCACCAACAGTTTGCGCAGCGCTTTACAACACGAGAGCAGACAGTACAGTTACAAAACTATTCAATACAGGAGGGATCAGAGAGCCCTGCTCGTTAGAGCTTACAATCTAGGAGGCTGGATTCATTCCTTTCCTTGTGAATTTTTTTAAATGTATTTTTTCACACATTATAATCAATTATGGATTTGCATTGCTAGCAAAATGACCTTACAATGAGTTTCAATGAATCAAGCGGGCAATGCATATCCAGGCATCACACAGATGTGAACTAGCACCCTTTAAAGTGGTTGTAAACCCTTTACAACCACTTTTTGCTACAGGTAAGCCTATAATTATGCGTACCTGTAGCTACACTGGATATCTCCTAGATCTGCACGGTTTAGGAGATATCCCCTGTATTTGCATGTGCCAATGTCATCGGCACATGCGCACTGAAGCAATGGCATGTACGTACCATTGCTTCAGTTAGACTGTGCCGTTACCGGCGGCTCCCGTGCGCATGTGCGGGATGACGTCATCGCAGCTCCGGCCAATCACAGCTCCGGAGCCCGCCATACCCGGAAGTAACTCTGGGAGCGATGTTGGCCGCTGGAGCGGAGTACGAGGACGGCTGCAGGGGCGTCAATCTCAGGTAAGTAATTCATAATATGCATACTAGCTCATTATGCCTTTGTCTTGCAGGTTTTTTTTTTTCTAGGGTTTACAACCACTTTAAAACAATGTGCACATGCATTGTTATGCATTAAAATCCATATGTTAAACTACATAGGTGTGAATGGACCTTTAGACAAACTGATTCATGCTTGCTTTTTCCAATAGCATAAGCAGGTCTAAATCTAACCGTTTACTGTTAAAGTGGTTGCAAACCTCAGACAAGAAATATAAACAAAATATATCCTTCTATAGTGTGTACTTGTTATTGTGCAGAGTATTGCAATTAAATGCTGGAAGCTTCTTGGATACCACAAACGGCTTTACCTTTATGGAGGATTGGAAACGCATGTCTTACAGCATTAGAAACATGAAACAGGAACAAAGAGCATACAAGTACATACACTGAACATAGACAGAACATCCTGTGATCACATTACCATACAATAACACACTATAACACTGCAGTGCCACCTGCTGGATAGATAGGTATAATTCATATATATATATATATATATATATATATATATATATATATATATATATATATATATATATATATATATATATATATATTTCACAATATAAAAAGCTACTTGCTGTTGCTTTTCTCAATTAGGAGCACTAAATGTCATTTCTGTCTGCTGCCTCATTCCTCTGCTATCAACATGAATCACTTCTGACAAGTTTTCCTGACACCAAGAGAAAAAAGGTGACAGGGGAGCGATTGCCAACAGATTGACAGTCTCAGCTTTGTTCCTGTGAGCTGTGTGAATGGGGGTATATCTCTTTCCTCCAATCAGGTCTCAGAGTTCTCCTCATTGAGCTCTGCAGAGTGTAATTTCAGCTCTCTGCACCCTTTTTTCTGAACTCTGAGACAAGCTATATAAAATCTGAACTTTGAAGGGCTTTAGAGAAGAGAAGGCTGCAGATAAACAGGTACAACTCGTGTAGGAAATTGTGTTTCAATCCTGTGTATGAGACTTGTCACTTCACTTTGTATATGTAAGGGTTTACAAAGTAAGGTAAAGCATACAGTTCTTAAGAAAGACACTTAAATGCTCCTACACATGGTTATTATAAACTGAGCCTAACTGCAATGGTAACTCAATATGCTACAAATAGTTTTTTCTTTTGGACCAAAATTCCTCTATCCTATTTTAACCCAAAACTGGCCCTGTTTTGGTTAAAAATATAAACTGAACAAATAAAATATGCCAAACAAAAACAATTATGTTGTACTTAAAACAACAGTGTGCTCATTTCAAAACTCTAAAACTTAGACAAACATGTAAAGAATGCAGCAAGCAAAGGATGTCTGCCTGTGTCTGTCTTGAATAGTTCTTTAAGAGCCCTGAAGCCCAAGGAACACTAACATGCAACTTCAGACTGCTATTATTCCTATCCCTTCGATGCTTCACTGTTGGTCTATCAGTAGGACCATTGAAGGACAACGTAATGTGTCACGGCGAGGTATGGGAACTTAAGTCACAATTTGCATATTAGAGCTCCTTGGACTTCAAGGCTCCTGAGGAGGTATAAGACAAAAGTATTGGTGTGCCTGCCTTTACACACACATGAACTTTAATGGCATCCCAGTCTTAGCCCGTAGGGTTCAATATTGAGTTGGCCCACCCTTTGCAGCTATAACAGCTTCAACTCTTCTGGGAAGGCTGTCCACAAGGTTTAGGAGTGTGTCTATGGGAATGTTTGACCATTCTTCCAGAAGCGCATTTGTGAGGTCAGCCACTGATGTTGGATGAAAAGGCCTGGCTCGCAATCTCCGCTCTAATTTAATCCAAAGCTGTTCTATCAGGTTGAGGTCAGGACCAGTCAAGTTCCTCAACCCCAAACTCACTCATCCATATCTTTATGGACCTTGCTTTGTGCACTGGTGCGCAGTCATGTTGGAACAGGAAGGGGCCATCCCCAAATGGTTCCAGCAAAGTTGGGAGCATGAAATTGTCCAAAATGTCTTGGTATGCTGACACCTTAAGAGTTCCTTTCACTAGAACTAAGGGGCCAAGCCCAACCCCTGAAAAACAACCCCACGCCATAATCCCCCCTCCACCAAATGATTTGGACCAGTGCACAAAGCAAGGTCCATAAAGACATGGATGAGCAAGTTTGAGGTGGAGGAACTTGATTGGGCTGCACAGAGTCCTGACCTCAACCTGATAGAACAACTTTGGGATGAATTAGAGCAGAGACTGCAAGCCCGGCCACCTTCAGTGCCTGACCTCACAAATGCTCTTCTGGAAGAATGGTCAAACATCCCCATAGACACACTCCTAAACCTTGTGGACAGTCTTCCCAGAAGAGTTGAAGCTGTTATAGCTGCAAAGGGTGGGCCAACTCAATATTGAAACCTGCACACTAAGACTGGGATGCCATTAAAGTTCATGTGCATGTAAAGGCAGGCACCCCAATACTTTTGACAATATAGTGTATGTGCATACATACACTATACATAGTCCACATTTATGCCTAAGTGTGTCACTTTAACTGACAATTGCGCGGTCGTACGATGTGGCTCCCAAACAAAATTGACGTCCTTTTTTTTTTCCCACAAATAGAGCTTTCTTTTGGTGGTATTTGATCACCCCTGCGGTTTTAATTTTTTGAGCTATAAACAAAAAAAGAGCGACAATTTTGAAAAAAAACGCATTATTTTTTACTTTTTGCTATAATAAATATCCCCCAAAAATATATTAAAAAAGTTTTTTTTCCTCAGTTTAGGCCGATACGTATTCTTCTACATATTTTTGGTAAAAAAAATCGCAATAAGTGATTATTGATTGGTTTGCGCAAAAGTTATAGCGTTTACAAAATAGGGGATAGTTTTATAGCATTTTTATTAATAATTCTTTTTTTTACTAGTAATGGCGCTGATCAGCGATTTTTATTGTGACTGCGACATTATGGCGGACACATCGGACATTTTTGACACATTTTTGGGACCATTGTCATTTATACAGCAATCAGTGCTATACAAATGCGCTGATTCCTGTGTAAATGACACTGGCAGTGAAGGGGTTAACCAGGAGGTGGCAGTGAAGGTGTTAAGTGTGTCCTAGGGGCGTGTTGCTAACTGTGGGGGGCGTGGCTGTGTGTGACAGTCACTGATCTCTGCTCCAATCACAGGGAGCAGAGATCAGTGTCACTTGTTGCTAGGCAGAACGGGGAGATGCTTGTTTACTTCAGCATCTCCCTGTTCGTCCTCCCCATGAGGTATCCCCGCGGCGATCGAGTCCGCGGAACCCGCGATCGGATTTACGGAGGTCCCGACCAGTGTGTGCCGTGTGCCGCCAGCGCCGTGCACGCGATAGCACGGCGGCAAATTCAATGGGACGTACCTGTACGCCCTTATGCCTGTCCGTGCCATTCTGCTGACGTACATCGTCGTGCGCCGGTCGGGAAGCAGTTAATTTTAAAAACTAATAAGAAACAGTAAGGATGTTGCATATTAAAATCAGTCTGCTTGGTTTATTCTCCATAAAGCTGGCCATACATTATATAATGTTCTTATTCAATTTCCTTTAGATTTATCTTCAACTATGTAGTGCCAGGGCCTGCTCGACTGAATACAAATTGAAAGTTTGACCTCATATTATATGGTTTTGGTAAATCTAGAGGAAAACTGTACAAGAAAAATGTATAATGTATGGCCAACCTAACACAAGTAACTATCAATTATTAATTTAGCTTCTATGGACAGCACAACAGCTATATTGGGCAATGGGCAGTGTGCAAATGATGCGTGCTTCTGTAGAATCTCTCCCGCTATCTCACGTGAGACCATGCATTCTTCAATTTCATGTCTGGATCATCATTTCTATTCCCTTGGTGTAAAATGATCTTTCTCTGCACTAATTCTACATGAATTGTACCGTCGCTCCCCGTGATATAGTGGAAGGAAAGAATAAAGATGCATAATTGTGTTTGATGTTGGGTAATAGGTTTGCTTATAATTAAATAGCTTTTTATTCAAAAATTATATCCTGCTTTTTAAGAAGGTTCACAGTAAGTACTGCGTTATACATAAATATACGGTTCTAAAAACCAAACCAGTTACAGTAGAACAAGAAAAAAAAAATCAGCTTTCAGTTCTCTATTATACGGAGCCATTTTTGCCAGCCAATGGGTCATTTTTACTGCATACCTTGTTACCTAGCAACAAGCTACACACCCAGCTGCACAAAGAATGAGAGCTATGCGGAGAATTTGGCTTGTAGGCACTCAGAAATGAGCATCACCTCCAGCCACCGACTCTGAAACCTGGCGTGGAGAGATCAGACATAACCATATAATGCTGCAGAGGAAAGAAGAAAAAAAAAAAACATATCATCCTACAGCAAAATAATTCCGAGTCATTATGAGTCTATTATGAAGAGACATTTCTGACCTAAGAAAATGCAATAGTAATTGAGCTAAAAGCTGTCTGTTCTGAGATCTCCTATGGCATTGCCTTAATCAACTGGTATGACACAACACTGTGCAAATTCAGACCAATGTGTACTGAAGGTATAGAGCTGATGTCCATTTGTTGGCCACTAAGATCCTTATATCAATGTAAACAATGTATATGTCATTAATAATGAATTCAAGCCTTGGGAATGGCTGTTTTTAATAATATCTTATGACATTCATCCTTTTCTAGCTAGTTTGAAGCCAGTGGACATTTAAGCACAGTGATACTGTCTACATTAGAGGAGACCATTGCGTTGTCAGTCTGTCAGCTCCCAGGATGTAGCTCGTTCAGTTACATGATGGTGTATCTCTGGAGTATGTCAGATGTGGGTTTCCTTGCAGCCATATTGTTCCTTGTTTCTATAATCTAATTAATCATCATCACTTGACTATAACCTGCACTGACATACTACAGTCTTCTTTTAGACTGCACCTTGACATTGGAGTATAATCCCTAACGTCAATCCCTCTCTTTCGGTAGGTCTATTTTTCCATCTTGGTTTGTTTACTTGACAGCAATAGCTCTGCAGTTCTGTAATAAGAACTGTTAAGTGATCAGAGGTTTCCAGTCCCAATTGATGCTATGCAACAACAAATACATTTCCAGTCCCCATTGCCACTATGACAGAGTATAACAACATTTCCAGCTTTTATATCTCCTCGGTAAAGAGTACATGTTTCAAGTGAAAAACCTTACAAGGAATAAACCAAGCTTCTTGTAAATAGTTTTCCACTTACAAATTTTGTTATTGTTCTAAATGAGGCAAAGGAGCCTCCCCATAAGTCGTCATCTGGCACATGTATAAACTGTCATCCTTCCTTCCATTGGTAAAAGAACAAGTTGATATACTTTGGAGTTGGTTTCCTAAAGACAAATAGAATTTTCACTCTGCAAAAGAGGTTTCTGTTGGGGTAAAAAAATAACTTTGTCAAGAATACCCTGTGCAAAGAATATGTACACGATTGGATGATGCTTCACCTTACTCACTAAGCTTATGCCGCGTACACACGAGCGGATTTTCCGTCAGAAAAATCTTGGATGTTTTTTCCGACAGAATTCTGCTCAAGCTTGGCTTGCATACACACGGTCACACAAAAGTTCGCTGAACTTTCAACCGTCAAGAACGCGGTGACGTACAACACTACAACGAGCCGAGAAAATTAAGTTAAATGCTTCCAAGCATGCATCGAATTGCTTCCGAGCATGCGTAGGAATTTTGCGCATCGGAAATTTTCGATCAAATCTTTTTCCGACCGAAAAATTGAGAACCTGCTCTCAATCCTTTGCTGGCTGGAATTACGCCAGCAAAAGTCAGATGGAGTCAGATGGAGCATACACACGGTCGCATTTTCTGACCAAAAGCTCTCATCGGACTTTTGCTGGCGGAATTTCCGATCGCGTGTACGCGGCATAGGGCAAAATTCCTTTGCAAAGTCAACAGTTTATTAGCCTTTAGAAAATAAAACCTTTTGCCTGGTGTGATCCATAGCATATCCTGACTGAAGTCAACACAGTGGTGCATTTTGAAGTCTGGGTGATGATCAAGGACTGCTCTACCTGAAGACCAGCCAGTGAGGTAGCAGGACTTTAAATGACAACTTTCAATGCCTGTAGCAAGTCAATTGGAGGCATTTAATTGGTAAATCAAATAGAGCAGCTGGAACATTCTCTGACATCTAGGGGTTGTTCATCTTTGGCTGGCCACTAGTCAAAATGACATTAGGTCAAGCATCAGAATTAACAATTGTCTTTTATGAAGCGAGGAGCCCCTGCTGCTAAAGTAAAAGGAGCTCTTCTGGGAGCCACACTCGGATTTGTAGGAAGGTTCCCTTGCTTCACTACAATGCTAAAATAAAATTGTGGATGGAGAACCGTGATCGCCATTTAAAAGTGAAAGGCCAAGCCCTACCAAAGTTCAATAACATGAATACTAGAGGTCTATATTAAATATAAGCTACTGTATTTTCAGGATCAGTGACAGTGCACTTTCCAAACTAGAATTCTGCCTCTGCACCACTACTGAAGTGCTTTACTTCTTATTATGTACTCTAAATGTAAAGCAGTATTGTCAACCATCAGTATTTTTACTGGCAGCCAGTAAAAAAAATTACTTTTCTCTCCTGCCAGTAAATTCCAGTGACAGGAAAAGGTTGCCAGTAAAAAATATGGCTGTGACACTCGGCTCGGAACTGCACATGTGCAGTTCCAGTCCGGAGCTGGCCAAGACCATCCGATTGCCTGCTATATTGTGTTTAGGCAGCACAGGCTGGGGGTGAGTCTGGCGGAGACAGTGCCTGAGGATGTCATGGAGAGAGACTGTGAATCAGGAGGGGACATGTCGTGCTGTGTCTGAGGTGCCATCATCATCTGTGGTACTGCACACTGCTGTCACTGTCAGAGTCAATGTCATGTGTGTGCCTGCCCATTCTACTTTCTTGCCCTCCTGAGTCATGTGTCTGAGCTAGTTACTTACTATATTGAAAATAAAATAATAAATATGTTTTTTGCCTTAATATCTACAGTGCCTTGCAAAAGTATTCACCTCCTTGGCTTTTTAAATATTTTGTTACATTACAGGCTTTAGTTCAATGTTTTTTTAATCTGGATTATATGTGATGGATCAGAACACAAGAGTCTAAATTGATGAAGTAAAATTAGAAAAATATATACATAAAACTATTTTTCAGAAATAAAAAAATGATAATTGGCATGTGCGTATTTATTCACCCTCTTTGTTATGAAGCCCATAAAAAGCTCTGGTGCGACCAATTACCTTCAGAAGTCACATAATTAGTGAAATGATGTCCACCTGTGTGCAATCTAAGTGTCACATGATCTGTCATTATATATACACACCATTTTGAAAGGCCCCAGAGGCTGCAACACCTAAGCAAGGAGGCACCACTAACCAAACACTGCCATAAAGACCAAGGAACTCTCCAAACAAGTAAGGGACAATGTTGTTGAGACATACAAGTCAGGGTTAGGTTATAAAAAAAATATCCAAATCTTTGATGATCCCTAGGAGCAACATCAAATCTATCATAACCAAATGGAAAGAACATGGCACAGCAGCAAACCTGCCAATAAACGGCCGCACACCAAAACTCATGGACCGGGCAAGGAGAGCATTAATCAGAGAGGCAGCACAGAGACCTAAGGTAACCCTGGAGGAGCTGTAGAGTTCCACAGCAGAGACTGAGGTATCTGTACATAGGACGACAATAAGCCGTACCCTCCATAGAGTTGGGCTTTATGGCAGAGTGGCCAGAAGAAAGCTATTACTTTCAGCAAAAAACAAAATGGCACGTTTTGAGTTTGCGAAAAAGCATGTGGGAAACTCCCAAATGTATGGAGGGAGGTGCTCTGGCCTGATGAGACTAAAATTTTACTTTTTGGCCATCAAAGAAAATGCTATGTGTGGCGCAAACCCAACACATCACATCACCCAAAGAACACCATCCCCGTAGTGAAACATGGTGGTGGCAGCATCATGCTGTGGGGATGTTTTTCAGCAGTGGGGACTGGCAAACTGGTCAGAGTTGAGGGAAAGATGATGGTGCTAAATACAGGGATATTCTTGAGCAAGTCCTGTACCACTCTGTGTGTGATTTGAGGCTAGGACGGAGGTTCACCTTCCAGCAGGACAATGACCCCAAACACACTGCTAAAGCAACACTTGAGTGGTTTAAGGGGAAACATGTAAATGTGTTGGAATGGCCTAGTCAAAGCCCAGACCTCAATCCAATAGAAAATCTATGGTCAGACTTAAAGATTGCAATTGCAAACCATCCAACTTGAAGGCGCTGGAGCAGTTTTGCAGGGAGGAATGGGCAAAAATCCCAGTGGTAAGATGTGGCAAGCCCATAGAGACTTATCCAAAGCGACTTGGAGCTGCGATAGCCGCAAAAGGTGGCTCTACAAAGTTTTGACTTTAGGGGGGTGAATAGTTATGCACATTGACCTTTTCTGTTATTTTGTCCTATTTGTTGTTTGCTTCACAAAAAAAAAAAAAAAAAACATCTTCAAAGTTGTGGGCATGTTCTGTAAATTAAATGCTGCAAATCCATAAACAATCCATGTTAATTCCAGGTTGTGAGGCAACAAAACACGAAAAATGCCAAGGTGGTGAATACTTTTGCAAGGCACTGTATTTTAAATCACATTGCTTATTTGCATATTGTACTTCTTTGTAGCCTGAATACTGACACTTTTGGAAATGCCAGTAGAAACTTGGCTGTGCCAGTAAATTGTGGGTGTCGTGCCAGTAAATTTTGGGTGTCGTGCCAGTAAATTTCAATCTAGTAGGTTGGCAACACTGATGCAATGTCCAACATGGATGGTAAGATCTGTTGTAGTTGATAACAAAGATCCCTTTGATAAACTATTAAAGTATATGTAAATATAAATTCAACATTTTAGAGTTATCACCAGAACAAGAGGTGCAGGGAACTCTCCAATCAGAAAAAACAATGGTCGCCAGTACAAATGAAGAAGTTTAACCTCCCCAGTGGAAACAGCAATAAAAGTTCTGTATGGAGGTGCAATCAAAGGCAAGTTCTATTGCTTCCCGACTCTGAGAAAAAGCTTTGGCTATACATACACCTAGAAAGTGATGGAAAATTTAATCAACTATGAAATATGCTGATCTATTACAAGGACCATTCCACAAATAAAGGCATTGTAACTTTAATACTTCTTTCTACGTCCTTTCCATCGCTTGTTGTTCATTGCAATGATTTTCATATGACCAACAAAAGCAGCATTGATCTTGCTAAATCAACAGGCAGAAAAAAAAATAAAGTAAAAGAATATTTATTCAGAGCCCAGAAGGGAGCTGTATATACTGTACATGCTATGTGCTACATTAGAGAACAGATATTCAATTCCCGACAGTAAGGTTTATTTATACAATATATATAACATTAGAGGCAGTAGCTGTAGTAAAGATGATGTTACACATTTCATCTTCCAGTATGCTTGCGCCAATTGGTTTCTTAGACCTTTATATTACACCCATGAGCTTCTGTCTACATAGAGGGACATTGGACACATCTAGATTTACATGCCGCCATAATAAAAAAGAAAAGCAAAATACCCAAAGTGATGATCACCATAAAATTTGTAAACGGCAATTTTTCCCTAATACAATCACATCTCACATTGCACAGCACAGATTTACTGCCTTTGATTACACCTCCGTACAGAACTTGTAATGCCTCAGTTTGCTATATTTCATTTTGACACGGAAATAAATGCAAACCAGTTTCATACTCACATTCTCAGTTTTGTTAGTCTTGCATGAGAAAAAATACGATTTGATGGTTTATAAGCACTTACGCCTAAAGCTGATTTTGCTGTCTTGTAAAAATATGTCAACAAAACATCATCAGCACCAAAAAAAAGGAGAAAAACATTATCAAATGAACTACAAATCTTGCATTTGACTTTTGGCTGTTCCTATTTGTTTGAACGCACATCCACTGAAACTGGGCATACTCAAAGGGTGGAGACACATTTTAAAGAGAACCTTTCAATTCCCTAAGCATGTAAACAAAGCGATACCTTCATAATCTGTTCAATCAGTTGTCACCAAATACATTTTCATGAATAACCACCCCTCATGGCTACTGATGTACTGTATGAATACTGCTGTGCAGGGATCAGTGACACATTGCTCTCACAGGAAATCTAGAGGCAACTTGGACAGGTGGGCTGAATGACAGCCTGGCTCAACCTTCCCTATGCTTTGCAAGAGGATAGACGATGGCACCCCATGGAACAATAACTGGTTATCAGCAGTTAGTCAGTATCAGAATTTTTCGTACACTGGTTTTGCACTAGTGACTTTAAAGGCAGAACTGTTTGGCAACAATCTTTGTTGGTATAGAATAGTGTTGGTTTAAAGGGGAAGTAAAGTCAACATTATGACTTGTCCTTATTTGCATATAGATTATACCAGGGCTTGACAAATCCCAGGCGCCAGGTCGCTATGGTAACTAGAAAATGCGTCCTGGCGCCTGGGCTGTTGTCAGCTCATTTTCACTGTTGGTCTGAATAATGCGACCAAAATTTTTCGGTATTTTTTTGATTAGCAAAAAATAAAAACTCCAGTAGTGATTAAATACCACCAAAAGAAAGTTTTATTTGTGTGAAAAAAATGATAAAAATGTCACATGGATACAGTGTAGCATGACCGCGCAATTGTCATTCAAACAACGGCGATGTAAGCTAAAAGCTGGCCTGGGCTGGAAGGGGGTATAAGTGCCCAGTAAGCAAGTGTTTAATTATCTACATTTGGTATTTTACCCTAAGGCTTTCACACCGGGGCGTTTTTCATGCGGTACAGCGCTAAAAATAGCGCCTGTTCACCGCATGAAAAAATCCGGCCCCTTTAACTCCAGTGTGAAAGCCGGCGGGCTTTCACACTGGAGCGGTGCGCTAGCAGGATGACAAAAAAAGTCCTGCTAGCAGCATCTTTGGAGCCATATAGGAGCGGTGTGTTCACCGCTCCTATACCCAGGCGCCAGGTTGCTATGGTAACTAGAAAATGCGTCCTGGCGCCTGGGCTGTTGTCAGCTCATTTTCACTGTTGGTCTGAATAATGCGACCAAAATTTTTCGGTATTTTTTTGATTAGCAAAAAAAATAAAAACTCCAGTAGTGATTAAATACCACCAAACGAAAGTTTTATTTGTGTGAAAAAAATGATAAAAATGTCACATGGATACAGTGTAGCATGACCGCGCAATTGTCATTCAAACAACGGCGATGTAAGCTAAAAGTTGGCCTGGGCTGGAAGGGGGTATAAGTGCCCAGTAAGCAAGTGTTTAATTATCTACATTTGGTATTTTACCCTAAGGCTTTCACACCGGGGCGTTTTTCATGCGGTACAGCGCTAAAAATAGCTACGGCGGCGCTCTGCGGTGGGTCTTAACCCTTTTTCGGCCGCTCGCGGGGGGTAAAACCGCACCGCGAGTGGCCGAAAACCGCGGTTAAAACGACGGTAAAGCAGCGCTAAATATAGCGCTGCTTTACCGTCACCGCGGCTCCCCGCCCCAGTGTGAAAGGGGCCTAAGATAATTCCATAATCACAAGTTTGAATTTATACACATCATAAAGATGGGGAAGTAGTTTAAATTGACATAACATTAAGAGATGAACTACAGGCAATCTGCTGGAATACACATACAGTAACTGACCTGGCTGGCTTCTCAGATTATTTGCAATTCTGCTCAGCCAGTCCTGTGATCCAGACAGTACAGCCAGGAGGGTGACACCACTATATTCTAGTTAAATTGTCTGCTGTCACCTCTTGCTTGCCTGTTGGACCATGAAGTAGCATCTTCATGAGCAGGAAGATGACCAGTAAGCTGCAGGCTGAGAAGCGTGGTATCACTCTCCTACTTGCACTGGCTGGATCACTAACACTAACTGAACAGAAATATATATATGTACAGTGCCTTGCAAAAGTATTCACTCCCCCCCTTGGCTTTTTACCTATTTTGTTACATTACAGCCTTTAGCTCAATGTTTTATATGTGATGGATCAGAACACAATAGTCTAAATTGGTGAAGTAAAATTATAAATATATACATAAAACAATTTTTCAGAAATAAAAAAATGATAATTGGCATGTGCGTATGTATTCACCCCCTTTGTTATGAAGCCCATAAAAAGCTCTGGTGCAACCAATTACCTTCAGAAGTCACATAATTAGTGAAATAATGTCCACCTGTGTGCAATCTAAGTGTCTCATGATCTGTCATTACATATACACACCTTTTAGAAAGGCCCCAGAGGCTGCAACACCTAAGCAGGAAGCAGAGTTCCACAGCAGAGACTGGAATATCTGTACATAGGACGACAATAAGCTGTACGCTCCATAGAGTTGGGCTGTATGGCAGAGTGGCCAGAAGAAAGCCATTACTTTCAGCAAAAACAAAATGACACGTTTTGAGTTAGCGAAAAGACATGTGGGAGACTCCCAAAATGTATGGAGGAAAGTGCTCTGGTCTGATGAGACTAAAATTGAACTTTTTGGCCATCAAAGAAAACGCTATATCTGGCACAAACCCAACACATCACATCACTCAAAGAACACCATCTCCACAGTGAAATATGGTGGTGGCAGCATCTTGCTGTTGGGATGTTTTTCAGCAGTCGGGACTGGGAAACTGGTCAGAGTTGAGGGAAAGATGGATGGTGCTAAATACAGGGATATTCTTAGGATGGAGGTTCACCTTCTAGCAGGACAATTACCCCAAACACACTGCTAAAGCAACACTTGAGTGGTTTAAGGGGAAACATGTAAATGTGTTGGAATGGCCTAGTCAAAGCCCAGACCTCAATCCAATAGAAAATCTGTGGTCAGATTTAAAGATTGCTGTTCACAAGCACAAACCATCCAACTTGAAGGAGCTGGAGCAGTTTTGCAAGGGGAAATGGTCAAAATCCCAGTGGTAAGATGTGGCAAGCTCCTAGAGACTTATCCAAAGCTACTTGGCGATGTGATAGCCACAAAAGGTGGCTCTACAAAGTATTGACTTTAGAGGGGTGAATAGTTATGCACATCAACTTTTTCTGTTATTTTGTCCTATTTGTTGATTGCTTCACAATAAAAAAAAAAAAACATCTTCAAAGTTATGGGCATCTTCTGTAAATTAAATGATGAAAATCCTCAAACAATCCATGTTAATTCCAGGTTGTGAGGCAACAAAACACAAAAAATGCCAAGGGGGTGAATACTTTTGCAAAAAATTAGTAACACAAGCCATTTACAAGATTCTCAAAAGTTCTATATGCACGCCCCTGACAGATTCCGTTTGCCCTTATCTTCTGGTTCGTTAGCATATTGTGGTAACCACTCTCTCCAGACTACAATTCTCTGTGTTCAATATGGCAGCCATTTTACTGAGCATGTTTCCCCACTACGTATTTCTGTTCCTGCTCTGTTCATTGTATCATTCTGTGCTGAAGCCCGAAAGTGGTGCTTTATGTGCACCAACATTTTCAATGGGCATTTTCTCTTCTCTTCTACATGCCAAAACTGTATGTTTTGATATGTATATACTGTAGCCGAGAACGAGCGAGCAGAGGAGCATGGCTATGTGCGAACATCTAGTGAACATTTGTATAGCGCCTTAGCCACCATAACAAGGGAAGCTGGGGCAGGAGAAAATTCAAATGTGTTGATGTGTTTTGCAACCCTGCCATTACAAGGGACATAGGGAGATATAGTCCAATAATGAATGTATTGCATGTGTTGAATTTTGGGTCTATTGACATGTTGGGGTTGATATACTAAACGACAAGTCCCATGAGACATTGCAAGACCTTGACAATCACAGACAAGACTCCTAGAGGCAGAGGCATGATAGGATTTGTAGTTTCACCACAGCTGGAGGGCCGAGGTTTCCTACCCCTGTGATAGGGTACCCTTTACAATGTAAATCTTTACCTCATTTACGAAGTTCTGGGGCAACTGCATTTGCAAAGTTTACAGTCTATTTAACTTTAGTAAATCAACCCCTTTGAGTGTGCCTAGGGTAGCATGAAGCCTAAATACAACCCTTACTGGTAGTGTTATAGTAAATGTACAGAAGATAAAAGCATGTGAGAAAAAGGAATTAATATAACAAACACTACCACTACATGCAGTATATTCACATAGTTATTAGAAAACCGAATATCTCACAAGAGTCAGGTTTAGGTCTTTTTTCTTTAAAGTTAATGGTTAACTTGAAGCTTAGGAAGTGGCTGAAGTACCTCCACTAAACATTGTGCATTTGTACTTGTCCCAGCAGCCTATGAAAAAAATGCTAATATGCTAAATCCTGCTTCCAGCAATATGGTCTGTGGATGTGTTTGCATCTATCCTTGCTGTAAGCAAGACGTTTCTCGACACCAACCAAGGGTGTCGTTTGTAGACAGCAATCCTACTCAGCACTGAGCTAAACCAACGCGTCCTCTCCAAGAAGCAGGATGTACTCAGAGGCAGAAGGCTGTAGGCAGTATTGCTAAAAAAAGAGACTTCCGTTACCAAAGTTAACTCTTTACATTTTTATCCATAAGCTTCCAGGACACGCATTTTATGACTATGATAAATTCATTTTTTAGTGTGATAGATTAGTTGGCACTCAAACTACCATGATCATTTTAATAACTGTAAAGACCAAATACTTCTGACCATTTCACTGCTGTGCGGAATTATGTTTTGATCCCACAATGCAACTTTAATTAAATGGAAAAGAGAAAGTGGAAAATCACTTTTCACAAGGAAGCTGTTGGTGGAGCCCTTGAATTTCCACTTGTCTTTATTCTTCTTCCCTCATTATGAAAAGAGCCCTTATGCATCTCGTCTTTTCCACACACAATCACGAGTATGGAGAGGTCACTACTACTGGCAAGATCAGCACATTCATCTCCTGAAATAACGGTGTGAATATACTGCTGATGTGATTGACTACAGATTGCCCTTTCTCAATCCACTTGAAAATTTAAGACATCCGGGACAAACGAGAGATGAGTACTGGCACTTGTCATACAAGAGCAAAAAAACAGCAATAAGAGTAACATGACAAAGTCATTGCTTCCTCTCATTTCACACCTGACAATATCTAAGAAGCTGTTGGGTGATCACAACTTATATCCACCTATAACTTATTAAAATGTTAGGCCCCTTTCACGCATGCGGAATGTTCATTTCATCACTTCAGTCACGTTTTTTTCAAAGAAAAAACAGATGAAGCTTACACCAGTTTTTCATCAGTTTTTTTTTTTTACATCCACTGCAATGCAAAAACTGACCGTTTGTTTACATCCTATTTTAGTCCAATCTGTTTTTTTTAAAAGAAAGAAAAAATGGAAGAAAAACAGGGCTTTCATCCGTTCCAAAAAACGGACGTTGACTAAAGCAGATGTAAAGGATGTAAATGGATGATTATCAATTTACATCCGTTTTTCCATAGAGATGCAATGATGTCCGTTTTTCATCCATCAATGGATGGATGAAAAACGGACAAACGGTCCGCATGTGTGAAAGGGGCCTTAGGTAGACTCTCCCCAATAGACAGCAAAGGAAAATCTGATAAAAACTGTTTTATTAAGTCTTCTAAGGTTATTTTTATGGATTGCTTATACCCCATTCCCAATAAGGTTGTACTGAATAACTTGCATTGTAAAACAAAAAGCTAATGCACACCAAAATCACATCAGTACATAAAGGGTTAATTACATAAAGGTGCTGAAACCATAGATTGGGTTTCATCAGGAAATACCCATGAATAATACTCTCTAAATAAGTAATAGGCATAACTCCAAACAGCTAACTTTTTGAATTTCGTATATTTATAAAAGAAAGTATCATATAAAGACATAACAATAAATCAAATTACATGCACAAGATCTCCTCACAGTTCCTTTATCTAGACCAGTCTTTCTCAAACTTTTCAACACAGAGGAACCCTTAAAACAGCTTTCAGGTTTTAGGAAACCCATGCTAAAAATTACAATATCTACATCTCATTATACATTAGTGTGATGGTCAGTGGGAAGAGGAAGAATGCTTCTTATGCTTATGGTCACTGGGAAGAATTATCCCCTTACAAATAGCTAAAATGATTAACTGTGTCAGTGGGAGCTTATCTCAAAGGGAGAAATTGCTCATTGCTCAAGGAACCCCTAGCAACCTCTGGAGGAACCCTAGTTGAGAAACCATGATCTAGTCAAAGGCAAACTGTCAGCTACAAGCAACATACACATTTTCATTCGAACAGGGAGGAGATCCAGGCTTTGGTCTCAGTTTAGATCTATGGATGCCTATAAAGTCCTTAGCTCTGGCAACAATAGAATCCCTACAATTTGTCATCTCCCATTATCATCTAAGGATGGTGGTCTATGTGTGTTTTTTAACTGGTTGGTATAGATCATGATTTGGGTTGACAGATTGATCAGTATAAAGACAATAAAGGTCGTAAATTATGTGGACAGAATGTGCCTGAATGTATCCTGCTGTGGTGGGCTCACCAAGAGACACGTTGTATTAGGGCTTAATGTTGAAGAGATGTAGATAGTGGCTCTTCTTTGAATTAGTCAGATATAAATCTATGTACCACTACAGCCTGTCTTTACTATGCACTGCTTTGGAAGAGAATTATTCAGGGCTGAATGAAAAAAAAACTGACAGCTCCGAAGGAGCTGCTGTACTAACAATCTGGTGTTAGGACATCGATCTCCCCTGCTGTGCTATTGTGTTCTGGCAGGGGGCAGCCCCCACCAGAACACTCCGGTCAGCGCTTTCAGCCAATCGGCAGACCTTTTTTGATCATGCCACCCGACATTTGGCCCATGTGTACTAGGCTTAAGTGTCTCTTTAACTATAACCTGCTAACAATGCTGAGATTTGTAATTTTACAAAAAAAAGCCAGTTGAAAGAAAATTGTACAAAGTTTAGGGCCTCATGCACATTGTGCACATTTCATGCACTCTAGGGCAGGGAAGAGCGCACTGAAAGCTCTCCAAAGACACCTATTAATAGGACCAAGAAATTGACAAACACTTTACATTACAAAGCTTGCAAAGCTACTCATGGCCCATGACATCTATCATTGGCCACCCAGAATTTATCCCAGTAGAGAGAGATAAAATCTTCTGTGCAAGGATAGATCAAAGACTCATAAGGGTATGAAATTCCTGACTTCCAACAGCTGGAAAGATATTTCTAAATTTTTACGCTGACTCTAATATTCCTGTGCTGGGCATGTGGAAACATCAACAACTACTGCACTTTCTACATTCCCTACTCAAAACCTCCCCATTTTCATAGACCACTGACAACCTTTGAGGAAGTCTGCCAAGGTCATGAGGTGATCGGGGTACTCTTTCCCTTTCATTCCAACTGCTAATGAACATACGCACTCAAGCAGACTTGCAGATCATATTCACAAAAGATCAGACAAAAATAATTATGTTCTTTGCTTATAAAGCCTCCATTTGTAGCAAATATCAAGAGATTACATACGAGATAATGACTTGATGGTACAAGTTGTTTGTCCTTGTCAATCTTTTTCCACAACAGAATGACCAATGCTGGCTCTGGGACTGCCCGGTGCTACGTCCCTTTTGGCACCAAGTTACCTAAATAATAACACAACTTACGGAGATTTCCTTTTACAATAGCCCAGTGGCAGTCCTTTTTTTTATTTATTTTTTTATTCTTTATTTGAATTGTCACATTACAAAATCTTCATCCATGACATCGCTACCAGTTACACATACCAGTATTGCACTAAAAGCTCCTACAAGCGACAGTCCTTTTAAATTCTGATGGTTATATCCAGGAAACAATACAAGAAGTCCCTGTTTATTCACCTCTTAAATTAAGTTTGGGCATGTATCACATCCCCAGTAATTGGAAACAAACACATCCACTGACACATAGTCAATGGTTTGCCAGGGAAAATGATATACAGGCTAGTTTTATTGGGAAAAATGTTGGTGCTAACCTTAATATCTGCAATACTCATGAGAAAAATGTATGCGCCCTTCCCTTGACCTTGCTAACTTAACATCCCTCATTTTATCTCCCCACTTACCCCCCTCCCCTTCTCTTTTTTTCCTACCCCCCCCCCCCCCCCATCTTGATTTTTTGTTCCATTCCTTAGCCAACTCCTCTATCCCCACCCCTCTTCCTGATACTGTTTTCCACTACTGATGTAACATTGTATGTTGCCAGCATTGCTGATGTCAGTTCAGAATGGAAGATGAACATCTTAAATAAAAATATGAATTTAAACTAACATTGAACTCCCTGCACTTCTGCCTTCTTCCTCCAACCTATACCCACAACTGGTCACTACTCGGTTATGCTCAATTTTGACGATTCTCCTGGTATCTGTCCTTGATTTTGGCAGGTGTAGCACCCTCCTAGCCTAGGATGCTAGGTAAATTTTATTTTTGGCTCCTTTGGTAATCAAGGAAGCAGTGATTGCTTGGTCTGGTCTGTTTGGGGTTTCACAGGCTGGGAGTTGGAGTGCTTCCCCCTGCCTCTAGAAAAAGTTTTCCTAGCTTAAAGCAAGAGAATTCAAATAACCAGCCTAAATATTGATCAGGGTCTAGCCAATCCTCAAAGAGGTGTGCCCAGATGGTGGCTAGGGAAGCTGATAAATAGTCTGAAGCCTTGGATTGTACTGCTGATCTCTGAGGGCTGGAGACCTGGAAGGGACCTGGACCTGGCTGTTGGACTTCACCAAAGGAATCTGGTCTTGAGACTTTTCTCAGTTACTGGGAGGTGTCTGAAGGAAGATGGGAGGTAGCAGCTGTCCTGGGGACTTGTGAGAAATAACCCTGTACTGATTTCTGGTGACTGTATGCTCTTTGGGATATAAGTGCCAGACATTCCTCTGACTGGGACAACTCTTATAGGGTCTCAGATACGGGCAATTCCTTTGTCCTCAGCGGGATTCTGGACAGTGAGCTTTGTGAAGACTGCTTTCCTGTACTGTGCAGTGTTCATGAAGTTGCACTGGCTACCTACAGCTATGCAATTGTGCAGGGTAACCAGGTGCCAAAGAGACTTGCATCATAGTCCTCAGCTGTGAGGGTTTAGACTATCCTCTCATTGATGTTGCTAGTCGTTTTGGAGTATCCAATGCCCCAATCCCTCTCCTTTTCTGCAAGCAATAAATCAAAAAAAGACAATCCCTAGGCTGTTTAATGGAGCCAGAGTGAATTAACTGTTGCTTGGGTGGCTGGTAGCCTCTGCAATGTTTTGGGGGAGAATCAATTAAAAGCAGCTGCCCCTGCGGGGCTAGTGCTACACATATTTTATGTTAAAATCAGCAGCACATATTGTTACAATTGACACACCTAGGTGCCACTGAGAAACGTCATTGGGGGCTCCTTCAAAAATTTTTGCTATGGGGCCCGATGATCTCTAGTTACATCCCTTTGGCATAAATCTTTAGTACAATGCTACATAATTGTACTGTTGTAGTTAGCAACATTATTAGAATTAGAATTAATGAAATGCTATGAAACTATGTATGTGTATGTCAGGCTATCTCAACCTTTTAACCCTAGAGGAACCCCAAAAATGTTTTTCATGTCTCGAGGAACCCTTACCAAAACCAAATCATCAGGGCTTAATAGGAACAATGCTCCTTATATTGGTGGTCAATAGGAAGAATGTCCCCATTAAAGTGCTGTTCAGAATGCCACCCTTAGGGCTCTTTCACACGGGGCGGATCAGTGCAGATCCGCCCCGTGGATAGCCGCTTGCTCAGCGGGGATCGCCGGAGCGATCTCCGCTGAGCACAGCGCAGGGACAGACCTGTCAGAGCGCCGCTCTCCCCTATGGGAGATCAGGTGACGACGGACCGTAGAGTCCGTCGTCATCCGATCCGCTCTGCAGACGGATGAAAAAATAGGGTTTTCCTCCGTCTGCAGAAACGGAGCATAGCGGACACGGACGAGATTGGGTGTCAGCGGATGCTCATCCGCTGACACCCGCTATCCCATAGGGATACCTGTATGTCCATTTTTCATCCGAAAACGGAAGGATGACAAAAAGAAAATACGGACCGTCCGTGTGAAAGAGCCCTTAAAGACAGATAAAAAGATATTTGGTGTCATGCTGCTGGCTTTGCTAAGTGATGCTGAACCTTAAACTCTGTAGGCATTATCAAATAGGTGGTTCATCAGCCACAGCTCAAGGAACCCCTAGCAACCTCTGGAGGAACCCCAGGGTTCCACGAAACCCTGGTTGAGAATGGCTGGTGTATGTGATAGTGTCAGTGGAGCGTATCTGCCTTAACAAGCGGGCAGTCATGTGAATGCTTCCATGTTTACTGTAGCTTGCTCCCGAATAGACTGGCACTACAATAATAAGTAAAAAATTTCCACAAAGGATGAAGCTGACCCAACTGATCTGATTTAACCCTTTAATGGAAAATGATTCATACATGAAATATGGATAAAAACAGATGTCTTAATTCGCTGTGAGAAAGTCTGGAAAAACCAAGGAATGTGCAAAGCTGCCACTGCTATATGGAGAACCGCAGAAAAATGAAAACCCCCTTCCAAGATTTTCTCAGCATGAGGTATTATTGCAGTACTTAAATTACTCACCGAGTCTGAATGCAAAGTCTGATTCACCACAAAACCTCCAGCTGAAAGATATAGGCCTCTGACAATAAAACATGAGACGTTTTGCTGTGTACAGCCTGGCACAGATCAACACAAACAGTCTGCAGTTCAGAGCTTAAATTAGCCTTTGTTTTAACCACACTCTGTTCTCCCCAATGCTGAGTGACATTATTAATGTCATGCCGTCAATCACTTCAATCTGTCGATTAAACATCAGATTCCTCTTTATTGGGCTCTGTGCTTATTTTGCTCTAGTGTGACAAGCTCCGTGTCACCTCAGACAAGGAGATTTATTTAACAGTTCAGATAATGGAGGAATGGCATGTCAAGGTAGGATATCAAATGCAGTCTTCAAATCCTGCCAACTGGACCAGATCACCGTCTACTAACACTTTACAGGAGGCTGCTTAATCTTCCCGGCTCTTTTCAATTTTGACAAGCTACTTGTATGTGTCAAAGACTTTTAGCAGCTATACATACTGATCTTGGATCACGTACATTCTTTTATAATTCTGTATCTGAAAGTAGAAAAACAGCACCAGGGGAACCAGGCTATGTATCGCTTGTATTTACATAGCTACATAACATTGCGTTTCGGTTCTAAAAAAAACAAAAACTGTGATGATTTCTATACATTTTATGGTTTCCTTAATCCATACAGCATTTATATAGAGACATTTGAATGCTTGCATCTGTACGTGGCCACTCTATGGGGGTTATTTACTAAAGGCAAATTCACTTTGCACTGCAAGTGCACTTGGAAGTAAAGTCGTTGTCGATCCGAGGGGGACATGCAAGGAAAATAAAAAACAGCATTTTAGCTTGCATGATTGGATGATAAAATCAACAGAGCTTCCACTCATTTCATATCTACCCCTTAGATTTAGAGCGACTGCACTTCCAAATGCACAGTGGATTTGCCTTTCGTAAATAACCCCCTTTGTCATGCTATAGATGAGTAGATGTATACTCACATGCAGTTTCATATGATGTAAAGCAAATATTTAATGCTTTTAATTTGTAAGCTGTGCTGTCAATCGGCATTATATAGTAGGGGCTTGGCAGCGTACTGGACTGCATGTCAGCTTTTTTTTCCCGGGAAAGGAAGTAAGGAAATTTAAAAGAGAAGCATAGGAATCAGGGTTTTTGTAGAATAATAATTACCTAGCTGGATGCAACATTGGTCCAATACTGGACACACTGGCTCTAACACTGAGAGCCGAGCGATCAAACACCACCGATCGCTCAGTTCTCAGAGCTCCCTGAGCAGAGAGCTTTTGACTATCAGCCATCAGCTCTCTGCTCTGCCCCCCTGCGCTCACTGGAGCTCTGGGCTGTGGATAAGGTGGGATCAGGCTCTCAGTGGCTCAGTCCAACAATGTCGGCACCACAGCTGATGTTTCCATCAGCTGTCGGGTGCTGCCATAGCCAGTAAGGGAATCCTGTAGTGAAGCATTATGGCTTCACGTCGGGTCCCTACTTAGCATGTGCGAGGCACACGCTGCACTGTCCTACTGGCCCGGTGGTGGGGAAAAGAAGGAGGGAGCCGAGCGGTGACGCCAACGGCCATGGCGGAAACCCCCGGAAGTGAGGAATTCCAGACTAAAGGCACATTTTTTTAGGGTACTGCTTAGAAACAATTAACATCTCTATACAGTATGTTCTATACACCACAGCAAATCTTCAATTTTTGAGTTCAGCTCCACTTTAAAGAGTAAATCACACTGGCAATTTTATAGCAGCGATCTATAGGAGCTACAAAATTCCTCTCTTCAGAGATTATGTTGCTAGGAAAAAATTGCAATCATTGAAAGACTATGTCATAGAAGTTCTAGCAATTTGTGAGCTCAGTCACTGAGCAACTACCTTGCAACATGTGTGGCTAGTGTCAGAATTTCCAGCTGAATTAGCTACTCAAGTTATCCAAGGCAGCTGCTTGGGATCACAACACACCAGCAGTTTGCAGCTGCCTAGATAAGTGTACCAGTTAGCTACAGCAGCCACTCCATAGCTAGCTACAAATTGCCAGAGAAAACAAGCTGAGAGATTTGTATCTGCTAGTGTGACTTAGCTCTAAGGGCCAGTTCACATCTGTGCAATGTGTTTTAAGTGTGATGCGTTTTAGCCTGTGTTTTAGGCGCACTACCATTAAATTGTATATAAAGAGCGTTTTTATGAAAGTGCATCAAAGATGCATCAATATTCCAATGCACCACACCTGAAATGCATGAAAACCACACGTAACCTGAGTGTCCTTGGTCATTTTTTAGGCAATTTTTCACAATCGTTTCTACAGTCATTTTTGCAGGTGTCTGAGGTTTGAGCTTTTCTTTTTTCATTTTTTTTTTTTAATTAATTTTAGCCAATGGGAAGCTAGTTACTAGGGGAAAAAATGCATGATGTGTATGTTTTCGCACATTTTTTTCAGGCGCTCCCCTTGAAATCTATTAGGGCCAAAAAACGCTTGAAGTTGGTAGCTCAAAGGAAGCTTTTTCCAGCTACAAGCTGAAGCCTAGGTTCACACTGAATGCGGATTTGAAATCGTTTCAAACAGGCATTTCAGTCCGACTTTGGGGGCGATTTGAGATATATGTGTGGGTTCATGCACAGATGTTTATTAAAATCGCCCCCGAAGTCGCCAAAAGTAGTGCAGGATCTACTTTTGGGAATCGTTTCGGCACCCTAAAGTAGGCATCGCACCAATTCGGACATTGCCGGCAATAGGCTCCGATTTGGCATGCAATTTAACATGTCAAATCAGCCCAGTGTAAACGAGGGCTTAAGCAACAATACGCTCAGGTGTGAAGAGGCACAACTGAAAACCAAAGGATTTTCAATGTTGAGTGTCTTGGAGCTTCCGGCTACAAAACACTCAGATGTGAACGGGGACAAAGGCACCTGCAGCCTTAAGCCTCGTACAAATGGAACGATTGTTGGCCAACCGAGCATCAGATTTTTGTCAAAAGGGCATGTGCCAGGATCTTGTCTCGCATACTAATGTTACACAATTGTCGTGCCACAAACACGAACGTAGTGACGTACTACGAGAAATTTCAGCTCTTGAGCGCCACCCATTGGGCCCCTTCTGCTTCTGCTACAATTTACTAGCCTGTCATCCAACATTTGTTGGCAAAAAGTTGGAAAACAATTGTCAAAAGGAGCGTACTAATGGTAAGATATTAGGACAACAGTCTGTCAACAGACAATCCTCTGCCAACAATCATACTGTGTGTACGAGGCTTTAGAGCTGACCTCCAGGCAGATGTAAGAGGTACACATTAATGCAGCTCCATACTAATTAACCAGTTCCCCTCTAGAGCTATGTTTTCATTTCTCACATGTTAAAATCTGCATTTTTGGGCTATAAAAATACTAAAAATCCAGAAACTAGTGATCAATGGAAATGATATGTTTGTGGCATACCCTCTACCACATTTCCAAACCAGAGTACCTACCAAAGTATGTCAAGGAAATGAAGGGTGCAGATCTCATTGACCCCTGGCTGAATGTTCACCTTTCTTTTAAACACATGCAGCCCATCTCCCCTCTCATTGAGGTTGAATCTGTCCGTATGGCAGGGTTTTAAAAAGAAAATTTTGTGCTGAGCTTATCCAATTCTATAAAAGAAAAGGGGCTAAAAATACATTTGAGAAGAAAAACATTCCTCTTAAGTTTTATCTGGCACACTTATGTCAACTATGAGGCCACTGTGGGCAGAGGAATAGCAGAGCTGCAATAGAAAAAAACAATTCCTCAACACTTAGAAGATTGGCATGAGTTCCTCTGGTTTATAAAGCACATCACAAGCTCTGTGTCGAAGATTAAAGTCTAACATAAACTGTACCTTTAGGGAAACGAAAAATACTAAATTAACAGCGGTACCGGTTAGCTAACGGCAAAAGCTGTCAGCACACACCTAAAGTGGATATGCAAATGTTTACTTTCTGATAGCTGGTATATGCATAACCATCACTCCTGGCAATCCCAGGACTGGTATTTTTTTAAGAGTCTTATAATCGTTGCAGCAAATGTTAGCATGAAGAAAAGAAAAACAAATATATATATATATATATATATATATGCAATTGCTCGATTCCCCCATCAAGACAGTCAGTTTTGATGGAGGAATGCTTTCTGCAGCGCTATTGTATTCTGCTGGCAGGGGGTACAGGGAGCATTCCAGGCCAGCAGAACACAATGATTACTGCTACCGGCTATAGCCGCTGGCAGTAATCACATGTAGAAAAATCTGACCGGCTGGTTGTACCCAAGTCGATCGACTTGGGTACAACCAGTCTGTCAGATAATTAATTGTACCCTATTAACCCAGCGCAACCATTGGCTCCCGCTGCTGTCAATCAAATCCAATGAAGCGGATGCCGGGGGGTGGGGCCGAGTCATAAATTTGGCGGCTATGAATCATTCAGAACGCAAAAGCTGGACTTGGGAGCGCGCCCGCACAGGTTCCCCCCAAGGAGAGCGCTTCTCCTAGGTGGTCCCTGATGCGGGGAGGAGCTACTAGTGCCACCGGGGGACCCCAGAAGAGGAGGATCGGGGCCACTCTGTGAAAAACTAACTGCACAGTTTTTTTTAAAACACGAGGGTTTAGCATCAGAACTGGACCATAGGGCAATGGAAGAAGGTGGTGTGGTCTGATGAATTCCAAGAATGGTTTAAGGAACGCCTAGGGAACTGACATTTTTCCCTCTGCGTGTCTTCCGGCGCTGTGTGTGGCCGGAGCCGCGGTGACGCCACTCCCGCACGTGCGCCACTCTGGGCCTTCACAGCGCATGCACTTTAGCGGCTGCATGCAAAGGGAATATCTCCCAAACCATACAGGTTTAGGAGATATTAATTTTACCTATAGGTAAGCCTTATTATAGGCTTACCTGTAGGTAAAAGTTAATAATTTGGGTATACAACCGCTTTAAAAATCAAGTCTGATCCTCGCAACTTGCAGGGGTTAAAGGATCTGCAACTGACGGCTTGGTGCCAGATACCATAGCCCAGGTCTAGTGGAGTCCATGCCTCAACTGGTTATCCATACCTCCCAACTTTCTGAGATGGGAATGAGGGACACCTATTAGCAAAATGATGTTGGCATAGGACACACGCCCTGCCACACCCCCCTTAAAAGAGAATTGTAAAAAAAAAAAAAAAAATTATTGGGTAAACCCACAAGTGCTTTTTTACCACTACTATCCCTTTATATTGGCATTTGGAATTTACAAATGCTGCAATTTAGAAATTGGATGAAAGGTTTAGCACTGAGAAACATTTTTTGACAGATAAGTAGTATCAACTATATAGATCAGATCAAAATGAGGAGGAAAGAGGGACTTTGTTCCAAATCAGGGACAGTCCCTCGAAATCAGGGACAGTTGGGAGCTATGGCTATGGTGGGTGGTCATAATGTTCTCGCTGATCAGTGTACAAACACACTATAGTACATCTCATACAATTGTCTAGCACAGTCATATTTAAAAATCAATCTTTCTGTTCCTAGAAAACCTGTCAGTAAAAACAAGCCCAGTGAGCAGAAATCCAGAAGTTATACTGTAGAGGAGGCATTATCTGGGAGTCACACCAGTCACGTCAATCTCCATCATAGCAGAAATCGTCCAGACGGTATAGAGAGAACACACAAGTGACACTAAAGCTTGTCGAGACTGATCAGGCAGAGAACAGGAAGCCGCCAGGCAGGCCAGCCTCAACACATCAGCAGATAGATGGAATGCACCAGCAAGGTTGGATAAACGCTCAGCACCTTCTGGGGTGATTTGCTGTTTCAGAAAAGGCAGCAGAGTATTTAGTTGCTTGAACAGGCAGCGTAAGGTTAAACAGAGCAGAAGCCAAAGTAAATATCTCTACAAGATGAATACATTCTCCTACTACAGGAAAGTTCTGCAATTTATTCATATAATCTCTGAAAATGAATGAGGAACACAATGCTGCAACAATGAACCTTGCTATGGCAGCGATGTAAAAATAGTACCGCAATTAACAAATATTAATATAATAAATTATATAAAAATAATAAAGTTAAGGAATTACATGAACACTATCTAAAATCTCCATGTAAAAATTGTATTACAATGGTATAAAAAAAAACACCCTTCTCTGTAAGCAGACTTTTATTTAATTTTTTTAATGTTCATAGTTCCCCGTGTCTTTAATTACAAGGAATTTGTATACATGTTTGAATTTCACTCCGGGAGTAGTTGCTTCTATTCAGTATATTTACATGTTTTGCCCCAGATTTAGTTACCCCACATTTTTAAATCCCAGGGTCTTCACGACACAATTTCAGAATTACGAATGCATTACTGCATGCGCGGTTTTAATGTGATTTGTTGTGTTGCTGTTGTGATGTGATGAATAGAGAAAAAAATGCAACATTTTCTTCTTATGTTGACTGCACTGAAATGCAATGCACTGGTGTGAACTAGGGCTATTGGAATCCATGTTAAACACTCTCCATTAGTTATTGATGCCAAAAAAAAAACACTGGACTGCATCTGGTGTGAACCAGCCCGTAAACAAATTAAAATCAAATTGTTTACTTTTTCACATTGTATATTCACTTGCATCTCTACCATACTTACTATCACCTTTGATTTTCCGGTCTACATTTAGGTATTCCCATGTGACTGATATCCCCTATACTTAATTACCAGACCCCAGAGAGACGAAACTCATCTGGATCAGCAGGGACCAGCTGAATTTTGACCCATGTGTGGCCGTCATTGTTTGATAGAAGTCGATTGTTAGATTAGCAGCTGCATTCACCCTCACTTATGTGGATGGAAAAATCTGTTCATTTTTTTTTTCATTCAGCCCACCGGCTGAATGAAAAAAAGAAACCCGTCTATGGGCAGCATAACAATTATGGGTACCTACAGTCCTCTACATAAGCTGACATTATCAGCCAATTGTTCTTAGTGGGTAAACATTATCAGCTACACTGGAATATTTCGATAATAGACTAATGTTCCCATAAAGCCTGGTATACACTAATGGGCCGTACACACGATAGGATTTTCCGACAACAATTGTTGGATGTGAGCTTGTTGTCGGAAAGTCCAACCGTGTGTATGCTCCATAGAACATTTGTTGTCTGAATTTCCGCCAACAAATGTTTGAAAGCAGGTTTCTCAAATTTTCCAACAACAAATTCCGAGTGTGTGTACACAATTCTGAAGCACAAAAGTCCACGCATGCTCGGAATCAAGCAGAAGAGCCGCACTGGCTATTGAACTTAATTTTTCTCGGCTTGTCGTACGCATTGTACGTCACCGCGTTCTTGACGTTCGGAATTTCTGACAACATTTGTGTGACCGTGTGTATGCAAGACAAGTTGGAGCCAATATCCTTCGGAAAAAAATCCATGGTTTTGTTGTTGGAAAATCCTATCGTGTGTACAAAGCCTTACAGTTTCTTTTTTGTTCAACCCAGTGGGTTATACTAACGACGTACACCAATCGCCCCCGCTGAGCTGTTATGTTCTGGCAGGGTGACCCCCCCCCCCGCCAGAACACTCTAGTTAGCGCTCTCAGCCATTGACTGAGAGTGCTAATTGGGAGCTGGTCGGCTGATGGTTTTCTAGCATGCTTGTACGATAGAAGCCAGCCAAACGGCCGGCTTCTGTTGGGCCGACTGACATACACACGGGCCAAATGTCAGACAATTTTTATTGAACCGGCCGATGTCTCCCGACATTTGGCCTGTGTGTAAGACCAGAAGGCAGTATTGATGTGTACATATCCTATAGATGTCCAAGCCCATGTGCTCTGTAAGGGTCTGTTGCAACATGTCAAGACAGTCATTATTACATGTTTAGCTTTGTGGCTACATTAGGCTGCTTTCATTTGACAACTATGTGAATGAAAGTTAATGTTCAATACAAATGTTAAAATGTGATAATTTGTCATAGTATTGAATGTCATCATACCTAAGCGTATAACTTCAATAATAAAATTGTGTATATTGCATTGAATAAATATTTCAAAATTTCCTGTTAATCCTGACACATTTTTTTTTCTCTAATGCGGCTTACACACGGTCGGAATTTCCGATGGAGTCCGATGGGAGCTTTTCAACGGATTTTCCGACCGTGTGTATGCCCATCGGTCTTTTTCTGTTGGAATTTCCGACGGACTTTGGATTGAGAACCTGTTCTCAATTTTTCCGACGGAAAACCTGTCTATCGGATTTTCCGACCCTGTGTATGCAATTCCGACACGCAAAATTCCGACGCATGCTCGGAAACAATTCGATGCATGCTCGGAAGCATTAAACTTCCCTTCTATAGTGCTGTCGAACGCGTTTTATGCCGCTGTGTTACAGACCATCGGAATTTGGTGTGACCGTGTGTAGACAAGACAGTTTGAGCGAAATTCCGTCGGAATTTCGACGGGAAAACCATCAGAGCTTTTTCCGACGAGAATTGTGTGTACGCGGCATTAAGCCCCATACACACGGTCAGATTATCCGAGGACCAGGTCCGTCGGATCATGTCCGTCGTACTTTGTCCGATGTTGGTTTTGCGTACACACTGTCGGACAAAGTTGTCGGAAAATCCGATCATTCTGAACGTGGTGACGTTTGTTGCCTACGACGGGACTACGTAGAGGCTAGTAGCCAATAGCTTTGGTCTTGTAATGTGATCTGAGCATGCGTAGCACTTTGTCCGTCGGACAACTGTACACACGATCGGATTTGGTGTGATCGGACCGTGTTGTCGGCAAATCTATCCAGCAGGAGATAGGACTTTGTCCGTCGGACAATCCGACGTACACTGTCCGATGGTGCATACACACGGTCGGATTTTTCGACAACATTGTCCGATCGGACAGAATCCATGTGAAAATCCGACCGTGTGTATGGGGCTTTACTCTGGCCTTTTTTAATAGGGTGACCACCATCTACCATTTCGGCGTGAAAACGGTCTCCCTTCGCTCATATCCAATCAGACCATTTCTCAGCCAAGACTGGGACTTCCTTTAAACGTACCTGCTCCTATCACTGAGCAGTTTGGACTGTTACAGAAAATGGAAAAATAACAGTTCTATTGGCAGGATCAATGGATAATAAAACTATGTTACACAGGGATTCAGAAAAACAAACATAAGTGTGGTAATGCTAGTGACAGTCTACATCCTATGTGCCATTTTTGATTCTGTCTATAGTTGCACTTTAAACAACAATAACAGTAAAAGAATGTTTGAAGAAGAAAATGTGTTCACATTGCGTGACATATACAAAAAATAATCATGAAACCAAGGTTCATAAAACATGACACAATTATATGGCAGGAGCCTGAACACAGTGGCAGGATGTGGGAAAGCCTTATCACACAATAATTCATTGTGTGTGTACTATGAACTCAGATGATATAAATACAACTCACACAATTAAGTTCAACTGCTTTGCTCCAACATAGTTGAGATCTGTTCTTCCCTTCCAATCTGACACCACACAATAACCAAATTGTCCTTGACCTATTACATTGCTATTTCCTCACTGGGCACTTGCTATGCACTCTATGCACTAGGCAGCTTTTAATGTCATCCATCACTTCTTATCTTCATAAAACCATCCCAGTCCCTGAACAATGCCATAATTCAAAATGACAGATCTCTTGCGTGTTCACTGCGGCCATATTAGACAATTCAATGGCGCACCCACCAAAGCACTGTATAGGAGGCAGGTTCTGTTGGTGGATCTACCCCCCTCAGTAAAGAACACTGCAGGACAGTTCAATATTTACAGTTACAGTATGCCACATGGATCTATTTTACAGATGTGTTCCTTAACTCACAAGGAAAAGTTGCACTGCATCTATCATCACTGCATAATTTGTTAATATCATTGTTATATCCCTGAAGTACAGGTTGACTTACAAGTTCACTTGTAAGTGAAAAAAACACCCTAGGCCCCTAACCTAATCTAAGCTGGAACCCCCAGTGGAGAAAATTTCAGATCTGAAGGTGTGAACATTGGTGGAGGTAAATAGGCATCAGGAGAGGGGGTAGGTTTCCAGGTGGGTTAGGGAGGGTGGGCTTTTTTTTCAATAAGGGAATTAGTGCTTTAAGTACTACTTAGACCTGTCTTTCTCAACTAGGGTTCCACGCAACCCTAGGGTGGCTCCAGGGAGGTTCCAAGAGCAATCAGCAATTTTTGTCTCCCAGATAAGATACCACTGAATGTTCCTTTAATCTATCTGTAATGGTGCCATTCTTCCCACTAACCACCAGCGTAATGGAGACCTTCTTCATCAACCATCAATTTAAAGGGGTCCTTCTACACTGGCCAAATATAACGGAGTACTTCCCCGACAATCAATATAAAGGGCACTACATTAAAATTTGCATGGTCTGAGTTTATTTTCTGACATTTATTATCTTTAAAGAAAAGCGCACCAACCTTCTCTCCTCTCCTCATATGCTGGAGTCAGGTGCTGGCTTTTAGTCCGTCACTCCTCCATATGTAGCTCAGTATAATTTAATGGAAAAGCCATACACTGATAATGTCTTCGCAGGCAAAACTTACCTCCTCTCCACCCCTCCTGTTCATGTTTTTCGAGAGAATACCTTGGGCCCGATCCCCAACATGCGCTGTTCCTCCCAGGATTTGCATATATTTTGCACATATCCAAGGAGTCATAGTCCTTTATTAAGAAAGAAGAAGGGAGCGGGCATAGTGCCGCATCATCGTGAGGCCCGGCGGCTTAGCCTGAAAGAGCTGGCAGGCCTCTCGATGATGTCACTTACGAAGATGGTGGTGTGGGGCTGAATTAGAAGAGGATTCTGCAGGACAGCGCTGGACCCACTGGGGGGGGGGGGGGGGGGTAAATATCTTAAGTGTGCAACCTGCAAAAAAGTTTACACTTCGCAAATGTTTTTTTTATATATATTGTGGACAGGCTGGAGATACTCTTTCAGCCCTCAGGGCCACCCCTCTAACATGTTTCATCCAATTGGGTGAAACATGTTTGAATGGTGGTCCTGGGGGCAAGACTATATGCTGAAGCTTTTTCAGCTGATTAAAGTTTTGCCTGTGAAGATATCCTGGTGTGCGGCTTCTCCTTTGGAATATACAGTATTATTATTTTTTTTCATTTCACTCATTTACTGTTTTAAAAAGTGATAATAAACTCCCATTGGACACTTGAACCTACAGGTAAGCTTATAAGAAAGCTTTTAAAAGTTTTATCATGCTTTACTACTACTTACTTCAATTAAATTACTACTTTCAATAAAACAACTACATATTCACCTTTATTTTACACCTAATTGGATACTGGGCGCTCCTTTTACCTAGACTCACAAGTATATGTGGAAACGACCTTGAGGGTTTAACCAGAGGTAGCAGCCCAAGCCCTTCAAAAGAGTTCATGGCCACCTTTCTGCCAAGTTGGGCCAGATTCACCGGGAGCAAACTTCTCCAACACGCCCCCACCAAACTTTTACTTGCAGACCCTCAAACGAGTAAGTAAATCCAGCGCAGTCTCCCACCTGTAAGAGCTACCTGCAGGTACAAGGAATATCTCCTAAATGTTGACAGTTTAGGAGATATTCAGTGACTCTGCAGCCGGCGCATGTGCTCTGAACGAACAGCATACTCGTGCCGTTTCTTCAGAGCTCTGTGTCTCGGCCGAGGGAGTGACATCATCGCAGCTCAGCCATTCATGCACGGGAGTGATGTCATTGCGGCTCGGCCATTCATGCAGCCAGGGCCAGCGGACATGGAAGGAAGACCGGGTGAAGATGAAAGCCCTGTCAGCGGTGACAGCACACCACTGGAGATGCATACTAGCACATAATGACTTTGCCTTGCAGGGAGAAGATTTTTTTTTTTGTTAGTTAAAGTGGTTGTTAAACCAAAAGTATAAATCACTGGCAGCCCTCTATTATAGGCAGGCATAGCACACTGTATATGTCTTTTTATAAAAACGAGGCATGTAAATACCTTTTTAGAGCTATCTTCAGGCCGGTCATGTGATTTGCAGCCACTGTATAGCTCCGATACATGGCTACTGCAGGAGAGGCCGAGATCTCCCTCTGATGTCAGCCGGGGAGGTCACATGGCTGCTCAGCCCCTCCTGCAGTAGCCCTGGAGACCCTTGAAGCCTGAAGATCGCTCTTAAAAGGTATTTACATACTTCGCTTTTATAAAATACTTATACAGTGTGCTATGCCTATCTATAATAGAGGGGCTGCCAGTGACCATTTATAATTTTTAATTTCTACTAATAGCAGCGGGGGGCGAGGGCAGAGACAGAGACACAGAACACGGAGCTGACAGACAGGGAGGAGGGAGAGAGAGGAGAGCAGAGAGGAGAGCTTTGGATGACGAACGGACGTATGCTGACCATGATGGTCGGGGCTCAGCAGCCATGATTATCGTCAGCGCAGAGAGGGGGACACAGGAAGTGGCAGGATCAGCCTGTTTGTTACAGTTTAGAGAGGGGCAGATTACACAGCACAAGCACTGTGCTGTTTAATGTGCTTTAAGGGAACATGATCTCTATTTATTTATTTTTTTGGGTTAACAAACACTTTAAGTTTACTACTGCTCTAAAGAACTTTGTCATATTTAGCAGTCCTTGGTATCAAATACCCTAGAAACCCCACATTCCTTTTTTCTTTTACGTATTATTATATCAACAATTTGATGTTCATTTGATTTGATTTGATATGGGATTTGTATTGCGCTGAATGCGCTCCATTAAGAGTGCGTCTAGGCGCACAGAGACCCCAGAATGAAGTTGAGATTTCGAATAGAACGTTAAAAAAAGGAGCCTAGGGTGCCCAATATGAAAGAGGTAAAGTAAAACAGAGAGAAACCGGGGAGGGGCTAAACCCTCAAGAGGGGGGAGGAAAAAGAGCATACAAAATCCATGTTTTTTGCACAATTCCTATTCTTCATCAGATTATCCGGAGGCCTGGATAAAGAGGAAGGTATTTAAACCCTTCCTGAAACTCAAGAGGGAGGGTAAGGACCTTAGAGATGCTGGAAGGGAGGTCCACAGCTCATTGCCCTTTGTAACCAGGCGTCGGTTGCCAGTAAATTTTAGTCTGGTGATTGTCGGTTCTGTGAGAAGTAAGTTAGCCGATCGGAGTGGTCTTGACAGTACATAGTGAGAGGCCCATTCAGACAGATAAATTGGGCCCAGTTTCTGGTGTGCCCTATACATATAGCACATTGCCTTGAAAAGTACTCGCTTGGCGATAGGAAGCCAGTGCAGTTTTTCCAGCACGGGAGAGATGTGGTCTGTTCTGGCACATCCGGAGACCAGGCGAGCAGCTTGATTCTGAGTCGCTTGCAATTTTCTTTGCCACTTCAATGGAAGTCCAAGAAAAAAGATGTTAGAGCAATCCAACCGAGCATGTACATGCGAATGAACTATGAGCTGCAGGTATAATAAGTATATGTAGGGGTTCTCTAAGACCTGAAAATTATTTTGAGGGTTCCTCCATGTTAATTAAAAGGGTGACTTAGAAACACAAGATGCATGTATTTTACAGCAAGTTAAAGCATGTATATTTTATACACATTTTAGACTAAATTTTATACATGCTGTGATCCGTTTAATGCAGCATATCTGAATGAGAATATACAAGCTCACATATCAAACATCAGCAGGCACACAGCAGGTTGGTGTGCATTTAATCATTTTTTATCATTAGCTTTTGACAAGTAATAACATTTTACTTTTTGTGGAAAAATGTGGCAACATGGATGAAAACACTACTAACATGAATAAGTTCAACACCAGTCATACACAGGGCACATCTGGCATTAATATTAATATTATAATAGAGACTTTATATAGCGCCAACAGTCTGTGCAGCACTTCAAAAAATAGAAGGCAAACAGTACAGGTACAATACAATTTAACACAAGGGAATTCAGAGGGCCCTGCTTGTGAGAGCTTACTCAAAAAAATTGAGGCAACTATTTGCATCAGCTTTTTAAGTACTGTCAACTAAACTCATTAGACTTTTCATGTTTTCAACTTTGTTTTTTTAAGTAAAGCCAATTTTTTTCAGTTCATAGACCATACTGTTTTAAAGGAGTGTTTTTTTTTAAAGTCAGCAGCTACAAACACTGTAGCTGCTGACTTTTAATAAGGACACTTACCTGTCCAGCGAGGCCGAACCGTCCATAGGAACGGCTGCCAGCGCCGCCATCTTAACGAAGGGAAACAGGCAGTGGAGCCTTGCGGCTTCACTGCCCGTTTCCTACTGTGCATGCGTGAGTCGCGCAGTGCTTTGTGAATGGCCCTGTTGTGTTCTGGGACACAGAAAACAATGGGGCAGCTCGCCGAAGAGGAGGAAGCGCAGCGGAATAGGAAGAGGCAGATTAGGAAGACTGCCTAGCAACAGGGGTTTCTGGTAAGTTAAACTTTTATTTTTTTCTATTTTTTTTTTTTCAATTTTAAGAATATTAATGCAATTTTTTATTTTAGGGTGGCCCTCCGCTTTAAGTTAGGAATACATACCTTAACTTATCTGGAACTATAGTTTTAAGTAAAGTCTACTCAATTTTTTCAGTTTATAGACCATAGGTTTAAGTAAAGCTAACTTAAACTTTTCCAGTTTATAGACCATAGGTTCAAATAAAGCCAACTCAATTTTTCCAGCTTCTAGAAAAGTTTACGTTAGGAACATATACATTAACTTATTTATTTCAAGTATTTTTATAGCACCATCAATTTACAGAGTGCTGTACATTGACATCAGTCCCTGCCCTTAAGAAGCTTTCAATCTAAGATCCTTAACTCACATTCATACATACACATACTGGGGCCAATTTATACAAGAGCCAATTATCCTACCAGCATGTGTTTGGAGTGTGGGAGGAAACCTACGCAGGCACAGGGTAGAACATGCAAACTGCAGGCGGGTGGTGTCGTGATCGGATTCAAACCAGCGACTCTTTTGCTGCTAGCCGAAAGTGCTAACCTCTACACCACTGCTCTGCCCTATTACTTAGTTACTTTGTTTTAAGTGATATTAACTCAATTTTTTTAAGTTGGTAAAACGTATTTTCCAAATGTTTTTGATATATGTTTGAAGGTTTTTATACAAAAATAATACAATAATATGTTTTTTTTTAAAAAGGAATAGTCTCATAAAAACAGGCTTTCAAAACAAATTATCATTTATTATTTATAAAGTGTTATAAATGTAATATTATTAAAGCAGCATCAAATGTAAATGTAAACATTAAAAAAAAAAAAAAAATAATGTCTCTTTCTCAGCTAGCAAATCAAACTGAGACACACACACGCATATACAGGTATATTTTAGGTTTTGAGGGTAGCTCAGGCTGAAAGCATAAATGAGTGCCATATCCATTCTTTCTGATACAAAATGAGAGTTCTATATGAAAAAAATACACTATACCAATATGCTTGTTTTTCCTGCCAATGCAGCATAAATATGGAATATTTGTTTTTGAATTGTAATAACATGCAAAGTGGGCGGAGCTTTAGGTTACATAATCTTACGCTGAATGTCCAATATCTAAAAAACCGAACAAACAGAAAGTTTGTTTTTTTGATACAAATCAGCACAAACGCAGCAAAAACAAATTGTATAATTGTTTTTTAAAATGTAATAACATGTGGTGCAAAGTGGGAGAGGTTTCATCAACTAATGTGTAATATCTCTGAAACCAAACCAGCACATACGTTCTGTTTTTGCAGCACAAATCCGCACAGATGCAGTGCAAACGAATGCTATCTCTGTTTTTAAATGTTAATAACATTGGGTGCAAAGTGGGCGGGGCTTGATGTTACATAATCTGAATTTGAATTCCAATATCTCAAAAACCGAACCGGCTGAAACATTCATTTTTGTGGCACAAAATCGTTTTTTAAGCTTAACAGCTGGCGGTCCCTCACCCTGCATCTTGGCTTTGTTGTGACTTGGAAAAATTCCTGTCACTGGTGGCGCTCTTTTGTCCTGATGGGCCTCAAACGTATGGGACCTGCCTTGTGCAGGCTTTCAAAGTTCCAAAAGACGTCAAACTCTTTAAAATATACAGCATCAAAACTCGTGCGGTTGCACGTTTGGCAAACATCTGCTTCCCGCAATTTCAGTCAAATTAAAAGATAATTTTTTTAAAGCGGAGTTTCACCCTGAAATTTTTCCTCTAAACCTATAAAAAAACATTTGGAGGAAAAAAAAAAAAAAAAATATAAAATATATATATATATATTTATACTTACCAGAATTGCCCTGTTGCTATGTAGTCCTCCTAATCTGCCACTTCCTGGTCTGTGGAGCTCCTCGTCACTTCCTCTGTCGCCTGTGCTCCTGGGAAATAATGTGTCATCATTTCCCAGGAGTCTGTGGGCAGTACTGTGATGAAAAATCGTGTTATTTCCTGACAGGAAATGAGGCGATTTAAGGCGGATCACAGCACCGAGATGTGTTTATCTATGTTGCCATTTTTGGTTAAGTTCTATTGTCAGATAGCATGTCTAATTTTATTTGTTTTCTTTTTTTAACCACTTCAATACTGGGCACTTAAACACCTTCCTGCCCAGACCAATTTTCAGCTTTCAGCGCTGTCGCACTTTGAATGACAATTGCGCGGTCATACAACATTGTACCCAAACAAAATTTTTATCATTTTGTTCCCACAAATAGAGCTTTCTTTTGGTGGTATTTGATCACCTCTACGGTTTTTATTTTTTGCTAAACAAATAAAAAAAGACTGAAAATTTTGAAAAAAATTGTTTGTAAATAAGTAAATTTTCTCCTTCACTGATGGGCACTGATGGGGCTGCACTGACGGGCACTGTAAGGCGGCACTGATGGGCACTAATGAAGTGGCACTGATGAGGTGGCATTGATGGGCACTGATGGGCACTAATAGGTGGCACTGATGGGCGACACGGATGGGCACTGATAGGTGGCACAAATGGGCACTGATAGGTGGCACGGATTGGCATGGATAGGCGGCACGGATGGGCATGTATAGGCGGAACGGATGAGCATGGATGGGCACTGATAGGCGGCATTGGATGGGCACTGATAGGTGGCACGGATGGGCACTGATAGGTGGCATTGTATTGTATTGTACTAATGGATGCCAATCAGTGCCAAACAATAATGCATGCCAATCAGTGATGCCCATTGTGGGCACTAATTGGCATCCATTGTGGGCACTGACTGGCATCCCTGGTGGTGTCCCTGGTGGTCCAGTGTGGTCCAGTGTGTTAATCACAGCACAGACCCCCCCTGTGTCCAGACGTGAGTGAGGAAAAGCTGTTTAACGGCTCTTCCTATTTACACTGTGAACAGCCGTGATTGGACATGGCTGATCACGTGGTATGAGTCTCCGTCGGAGACTCTTTCACAGCACAGACCCCCCCTGCTCAATATCCTGAGGACGTCATATGACGCCCGGTCAGGATTTTGAAACCACTTTGTCGCCGTCATTCGTCTATATGGCGGGCGGCAAGTGGTTAATGCACAATAAAATAATTGTGGAGAATAATACTTGGCTATGTGTTTTACTTCAAATAACAGTTTGGGAGTAGGCAGTTACATTTAAAAATAACTACAATGTAAAATTAACAAGGGACACCAACATAGTTGTATCTTTGATATAAAAAACTATGGGATAATGGTGTTGTGGTAACTTGACCAAAAAAAATTATTATTTAAATTAAATTTATAATTAAAATTATAAAAAAAAAAATAATTTTATTCTTGATATCACTAGAAAAAAAAGCCTTTTTAAATACGTTTGGCAGAACTCCATCAGTATCACCAGCAAAGCAGCTTAATTATTATAAGAGAATTGTGCGCTGTATTTAGAGATTTCATAATTTGCCACATCACGAATGTTTATACTCCATTACAAACACTAGTTTACAAGACCAACCGCTTCTGCTTCCGAGCATGTGTGTTTGTACTTTGGACTTTTGTCCGACGGACTTGTGTACACACGCTCGGAAAATCCGACAACACAGATTTGTCCGCGGAAAATTTAAAAACCTGCTAGCCAACATTTGCCTGTGGAAAATCCGACAACAATTATCCGATGCAGCATACACACGGTCGGATTTTCCACCAACAGCCTGTCATCACACAAATCCTGTCGGAAAATCCGATTGTGTGTACGAGGCTTAACAATACCGTGTTTGATGGTCCATAACACACCTGCACTGTGATGCTGAATAAGAAGTTCAATGGCTCCTAATCTTAGTACTATCTTTGAACCGCCTGGTTTTCACTTTACTGTATACAGCTGTCATAAATTTGCACTGCTCAGTAACCGATCGTTGTGATTTTCTATGACAGACAGTTGTGATACAGTGCAGTAAAACACATACCATGCTGCTCAGACAATGACACTATGTAGACAAAAAGTAAACTTGATGAAGAGGACCACACAGGAGAGCCAGGATTATTTACATTAAACCGGGCCCCCTGCGGGGTACCATCTCAGATGGGCATTGCCTTTCTTCAATGGAGCTCTCTAATGTATAAAATGCCTTCTTGTTGTACACATTGTACACAACTGTCAATTCTTACACTTGGGGAGTGAAAGCAGTACGTGGTGTTTATTCTAGTGCTGTGATATTATCTTTTTCTAACAGAATACATGTAAAGATGTGACACCATGATGTCACTATTATAAATAGCACAAGTAAAGTACAAGTCTCTCTCATTTGGGGATATTTCATATTTACTAATTAGCTTTCTAACGCTGCAGAAGCGGTCCCTTTTGTGTTTACAACGTTCTTACAAACACATTGAATTTGCTTGCATACATTTTCTAGAATACAATAGCATATATACTTTCAGCATTATTTGATGGCTAACACGGTACAACACTCTATTACCACAAACATACAAAAGACTGGCTACCATCTAGCTTATAGATACTAACACTATATTACCAAAAGTATTAGGACGCCTGGCTTTACACGCACATGAACTTTAATGGCATCCCAGTCTTCGTCCGTAGGGTTCAGTATTGAGTTGGCCCACCCTTTTGCAGCCATCAGTCTATGAGAATGTTTGATCATTCTTCCAAAAGCGCATTTGTGAGGTCAGGCACTGATGTGGACAAGAAGGCCTGGCTCGCAGTCTCCGCTCTAATTAATCCTATTGGGTTGAGGTCAGGACTCTGTGCAGGTCAGTTTAAGTTCCTCCACCCCAATCTCGCTCACCCATGTCTTTATGGACTTTGCTTTGTGCACTGGTCCAAATCATTTGGTGGAGGGGGGTTATGGCGTGGGGTTGTTTTTCAGGGGTTGGGATTGGCTCCTTAGTTCCAGTGAAGGGAACTCCTAAGGCGTCAGCATACCAAGACATTTTGGACAATTTCATGCTCCCAGCTTTGTGGGAACAGTTTGGAGATAGCCCCTTCCTCTTCCAACATGATTGCACACCAGTGCACAAAGCAAGGTCCATAAAGACATGGATGAGCGAGTTTAGGGCGGAGGAACTTGACTGGCCTGCTGACAAGGTTAAAAAAAATCTAGTGCTACAAAATAAACAGGTAACCAGTGGGGTTCATGTACTTAATTTGGTTTATTGTGTACCAGTTAAAAGAGCAATACTGCAAACAGCTAAAGTGGCTGTAAAGGCACAAGGTTTTTTACCTTCATTCTACTGTATGCATTGACTCTCCGGGGACTCACACTTCTAATTGGCCTTTGGCAGCAGTGGGAGCCATTGACTCCCACTTCTGTCAATCACAGCCAGTGAGCCAATCAGGAGACGGAGGGGATGGGGCCAAGCCACAGCTCTGTGTGTGAATGGACACACCGAGCAGTGGCTCGGGTACCAGCATAGCAAGCTGCTTGCTGTGGGGCCACTCGGCAGGAGGGAGGAGCCAGGAGTGGCGATGGGGGACCAGAGAAGAGGAGTATCCGGGCTGCTCTGTGCAAAACCACTGCACAGAGCAGGAAAGTATAACATGTTTATTATTTTTATTTAAAAAAGAAAAAGGGGGAAGCTTCAGTATTACTTTAAGCTGAATATACATGGCTCAAATTTTAACTGATTCCTGCTGAATTAGCCGTATTCAAGCTGTGAGTTGATACAGGGGGGGTTACTAAAATATACTGTCTACCACTAACTATCTGAAATGTGTAAAAAGTTTTGGCAAAATATCTGAGACTGTGAGTCCATTTAGTACGTCATTGGACTGACCCCCAAGATTGAAAAGACTACCAATTCTCTGGTACAATTACATTTCTGCTTGGTGGTGGCGTTCCCTATATAAGGATCAGACATTCTTTCCTTCTTTTCGTCCCTGGATGCCCTTTTCTGGAATGGATACCATGTTGTTCTAGCAAACTGTATTAAATCTGTGATTTTATGAGATCGGGTTGTACTATATGGATACTGTTGAAATGTTCTCCTGATGAAGATGTTCAAACATGTGAAACGCATTGGATGGTAAATGGATAGTGGATGGTGAAATAAAAAAATATTTGTGAACCCCATATGAAAATATTGGATACGGTGCTATATATGTTTTTAATATATCCAGAATATAAAGAACATATACTTTTTGATTTTTAAAAATGTTTCTTTGTACCATTAACTATATTCCCTATAAAGTCCTTCACTACAAATTTCTTGGAGTTCTCACTTTAATAGCCACTGAGAAGCTGTTGGACTGCGTGATGATACAAGGGTATAACTTAGCTCTGGGGCATACGTTAGGGATGTTAAACCTTGCATAACAGTTTTAAACAAGAATCAGAAGGTTGCATTAAAATTATATTTTGGATTGTAAGCTCTAACGAGCAGGGCCCTCGATTCCTACTGTATTAAATTGTATTGTAACTGTACTGTCTGCCCTCATATTGTAAAGTGGTTGGCTCTGTATAATCCTGTATAATAATAATAATATAACACATCCAAACCTTGGCAGTAGATACCCAACAATCTATAGTGCAAAGTTTTCAATATACTCAGTAGCAACTAAAATATAACTAAAGGCAAAACTTTTTTTTAGTTTTGGATAGTTACTGTCTATGCCCCTGTTAGGGGAAATCTTCCAATAAGGACTTTAGTTCTGCTGACTTGGGGATCCCCAAGAGATTCCCTTAATTTACAGGGATTTCCTCTCACTTCCTGTTTGACTATGGGACAGGAAGTGAAGGTAAATCTCCCCAATGGGACAAATATGGCAAAATAAACCTTACAGGGGTTATAACTCTCCCTTATTCTATCCAAAAGGGAAAAAAAAAAAAGTACTTTAACCAATTGACGATCCACCCCCCATTTAAATTGAATTACACTTGCTAATCTGAGCCCTCCTCCTCCTACTTGTTAGAGTTAGACTGACTGCCTTCCATTGAACTACTCATTAATCTTCATCCCTAGACCCAGCACTGCTGGTTTGTTTTCAAACTATGCTAACAAATTGTTCATTGTCTTTATTACATTGCCTTTTTTGGCCATATATTACAGTCACCTTTACTGTTGTCTGCATTCTCATATTAAAAAAATATATAAAAAAAAAAAAAAAACAAAAAAACAGGTGCTAGCAATAAACAAATACAAAACAGTTGAAACAAAGATACTTTTACCATCAAACACTGATGGCACTCAGCAAATGCATGCGTGGATTCTCTAACACTAGAATTCTATGCACAAGACTTCTGGATTTAATCATCCTAATAATATCCTGCTGGAATCAAATAATTATCCAAGATGGAAAGAAACACTCATTCACTTTGCCACGTTGTAGAAAAATCTAGGTCGTACATTTTACAGAAAATATGTCCAGCTATTAACTTTAGCACTGACTGCAGAATAGGGAGCCTGCGTACAAAGACCAGTAAAAGAACTGCATCCAGTTTCATTGCATGTCACCTTATTTCACCATTACGTTTTTCTCCAAGTTGTAAAAGTTTGATATTGTAGGCTGTAAAGTTGAAGCAAAGCGAATTGAAAAAACTGAAAAAATCAGATGAACTGATGAAAAACAGCAAAAAAACGAATAAAGCAGCTATATCAGAAAAAACAATTATGCCAAATTGAGGAAAGGTCATTCCAGCTACCCTCCATTGAAAACAATAGATTACATCTGATTTAGATGTGCAACATATAAAATAATTGGCAAAAACAAATTGCAGCATATCTTTTCAGTAGTTACCTGTGAAGTTATCTACAAAATAAAATGTGTCATTGTGCAGGGCAGCTTTATAAATAGGAAAAACTGTTGTAAAGTGATTTTTCACTTTGACTAAATAAACCCTCATAATAAAGTAGAACTCCAAAAAGAATAATTTCAGGATCGCAGGTACATGCCCACATTAATGTCCTACCTCAATGGTATAGATGCAAGTATCTTTCATTCTTTATTTCATTTATTTATTACAGGTATGTATATAGCACCATGAATTTGAGCAGTGCTATATATTGTACATTCACATCAGTCCCTGCACTCAAGGAGCGTACAATCTATGGTCCCTAACTCACATTCATACCCACACATACCAGGGCCAACTTAGACATGAGCCAATTAACCTACCAGTATGTCTTTGAGTTTTTATTTTTAAATTAAATTAAATTAAACTAATTAAAACCTATGAAATAAATATACACTAATATATATATATATATATATATATATATATATATATATATATATAGATATATATATATATATATATAGATAGATATATATATATATATATATAGATAGATAGATAGATAGATATCTATAGATAGATCTGTCCTAAACAAAAAACATTAGAAGGGATTTCAAAAGCAAAAAATAGGAGGATAACGTAAAACATACACATTGCCAAAATGAGAAAGTAAAAGCTCTGGGGCTAAATTGGTTATTAACTAAAAATGGTGGTTTTTGATGATGTGCCTGGACTTCAACTTTACTAAAAACAGATCAACAAGATGAACATGAACAAGAACTTGTCCAGTGACTGGGGATGGCAAATTATAGCTTTTTGCTTTGTTTGTTTTTTTCCCACAGTGTTTCTAGGGTTGTTTGGTGACATAGACCCTGGGACTCAAAAGAAGACCTTGCTAACATTACTCATGCAAGGAAAACAATATTCCTAAATTGGACATCTACTGGTGCTCTAGACATTCATGCCTGGAAGCAACTGGTGAATATTATTTTGCCTCTCTGTAGACTCACCAATGAAGCCAGAGGGTACAATGCTGCATTTTGATAAAATTTGGGATGAGTGAATTTTTTTTTTCTTGACTGCCGTACAGCCCCCATCATTCATTCACAGCAATCACTGAATGAAGACTACAAGTCCCGTCTTCCAGTGCGGCAGATGAACCTGTAAGTCTCAAGGGACTATGAGAGTGCTGATCAGCTTCCTCATAGTCCGTTTCTGCAGTAAGACATGTCTTTAGTAGCCTGACATTGCACCCACGGTCAGTGGAATGTTCTGTAGGCTCATGAGAAAAAAATATTAAATGCACATTTTTTTACTTGCAAAAACATGTGCATTTATGTTTTTTTACACAAAGGTGAACTTATCCTTTAAGCCAGAGACATTCAGACAACTAGTATTCTGGGAAAGAGATCTGCAATGACAAAATCATGAGAGGATCTCTGTAAGGGAGCGCTTTCCTTCTACTGAAGTCCACACTTTGTAAAATGGTAGGATACTAGAAAATCATACAGAACTGGTTGCCATTGCTGACTTGTTCCTGACGGTAGAGACTCCAAGGCTGTCGTCCTTAAAGCGGCCATACATGGATTGAATTTTGAGCGATTCAGCAGGGACAAGCCAAATTTCAATCCATGTATGAGCAGGCTGGCTGTACAGAAGTCGATCTACCAATCGACTTCTGTACAAACAGCCTGTTGGGTTTTTCCCGAACAATCGTTTCCACTGGCTGTAGCCGGCAACACTGATCAATGTGTTCTGACAGTGAGGAAGGCTCCGTGCTGTCAGAATACAATAGCAAACGCAAGTGATTCCCCCATCCACATTGAGTGTGTGGATGGGGGAATGATTTATGTATGGCCTGCCTTACCCTTGTTCCACTAGTAAGTCACTTACCCATAGTTAGTCAGGTTGAAAAAAGACACAAGTCCACCGAGTTCAACCAATAAAAAAAAAGAACCATACAATCACATATACACAATCCTATACCTACAGTTGATCCAGAACACGCATCTGCACATCGTACATACTGCTACCTGATATATTGATATTTATTCCAGATCAGAAACTAGTAGTCATGGATAAAGCGGGATAGCAGGTCTGCAGTGGTGGACCACATTTTTTTTTATTTCTGAGTGCTGCTCTGCAGATTGAAGCAGTCTACTTCATAGGGTTATATGGGAATTTCCTAACATCCTACAGATTGCAGAGTGGCACTCAGAGACCAGAAGCATGCTAGAACACAGAAATAGAAAAACCGACATGTACAGTAGATCTCTGGATTGCAGCCGCGTAGGTTAAGTGTAATCGACAGCTATTACACTTACCACCCCCACGCTCCGAGATCAGATCCTCATGGAGATAGATATATTCATTTCTGCACCTAACAATACTTTTACAAGGCAATGTAAAGTACTAGTGATTTCAGATCCTCAACTGCTGTGTATTGTGTCCACCTAAGCAGCTGTATCCAATTAACAAAATGCAAAGAAGAAAGTGTGAATGTTACTATATATAATAAAGTTTCTTGTTTACAAATAATAACTTAAATATTAACATGATTTGGACAAATAGGGGGGTTGATGATATGGATTTGTCACAAGTTCAAAAAAGCACCAATATTTCTGAATAATAGACAAATGCAGAGAGGTTTTTTGGGGGCATTTTTGAGGGTGCCAATCAACATTAAGACACAAAGAGGTTATATAAAAAAATAACATTTTATTAACACAAAAAATATAAACAGTTAAAAAGTTCTTTGTTACTCAACAAACATAGAACTCATGCACAACTTGTCTTAAGATGTTGACTTATCACATATCAGGTAACGATTTGGTAATTATCCCGACATGTGCTTCCTCAGGGGATATATGTTAACTTAAAGCAAGATGAAAGCCAACCTCCCTCTGCCTTCAAGACAACAGCAAGGGACCATGTGAAGAAAACAAGGGGACGCATAGATCTGCCACAATGGACCCAAAGGAGCCAAAAGTACAAGTTGTTAACCACTTCTCTACCCGCCCATTGTCATATGCCGTAGATGGGATCTCCCATCCTGGGCGGGCATCATATGATGTTCTCTGAACCGATGCGTGTGCCCGGCAGCCGCGGTGTCCACCGGGCACATGCGATCGCTCATTACAGAGCAGGACCATGGATCTGTGTGTGTAAACACACAGATCCATGTCCTGTCAGGGGAGAGAAGACAGATCATGTGTTCATACTAAGTATGAACACTGATCGGTCTCCTCCCCTAGTCAGTCCCCAACCCCTACAGCAGGGGTCTCAAAATGGCGGCCCTCCAGCTGTTGTGAAACTACAAGTCCCATCATGCCTCTGCCTGGGAGTGTCATGCTTGTAACTTTCAGCCTTGCAATGCCTCATGGGACTTGTAGTTTTGCAACAGCTGGAGGGCCGCCAGTTTGAGACCCCTGCCCTACAGTAAGAATCACTCCCTAGGTAACACATTTAACCCCTTTATCGCCCCCCTAGTGGTAACTCCTTCCCTGCCAGTGACATTTATACAGAAATCAGTGCATATTTATAGCACTGATCGCTGTATAACTGTCAGTGGTCCCAAAATAGTGTCCGATATGTCCGCAGCAATGTCACAGTCACAATAAAAATTGCAGATCGCCACCATTACTAGTAAAAAAAAAAAATTATAATAAAAATGCCATAAAACTATAATCCTATTTTGTAGACACTATAACTTTTGCGCAAACCAATCAATATACGCTTATTGCAATATTTTTTTTTTTTTTACCAAAAATATGTAGAAGAATACATATCGGCCTAAACTGAGGAAAAAAATATTTGTTTTCAAACTTGACGCTTTTCTTTTGTTTATAGCGCAAAAAATAAAAACAGCAGAGGTGATCAAATACCACCAAAAGAAAGCTCTATTTGTGGGGAAAAATGATGTGTCCCTTATGCTGATTCCTTTTGTTGTAGGAGAAGTCTTCATCTTTTCTACACCCCTGGATCTTGCAGGAAAGAGCGGGCATAGTCAATATCTCTTGATAGGAACTTCTGACAGCCATTTAGCTAAAACCCACCACACTGCAAGATTACAGCTGCGGTTGTGTGTGTGTTTGGGGGGTGGGGGTCTTAAGAAAGATGAAGAAACAACAGGAATCAAGGGACTTATCATATTAAAGCGCTGTTCTGCCCAAAAAAAAAATAGATTAAGAGCCAGCAGCTACACATACCGCAGCTGCTGGCTTTTAACAATAGGACACTTGCCTGTCCTGGAGTCCAGTGTTTTTGGCACCACAGCTGATGTTTCCATCAGCTGTCGGGTGCTGCTGCCGCCATTGCGGGTAAGGGTACCCAGAAGTGTAGCCTTATGGCTTCAAGACGGGAACCCTACTGCGCATGCGCGAGGCCCTGCTTCTCTCTTCTACAGGGCCCGGCGACAGGGAGAGGAGGAGGGAACCCCGCAGTGATGTCACAGGCCACGTCCCGGACTCCCGGAAGTGGTAACAGGTATCCTGTCCCCCCTCCCCACCCCCCGAAAGGTGCCAATTGTGGCACCAGAGGGGGAGAGGAGACAAATGAGCGGAAGTTCCACTTTTGGGTGGAACTGTAAATCATATGTCCCTTGTGCTGATTTTCCTGTTAATGTTTTTAGCTGAATTTACGCAGAAGTACAACCAAAGCTCAATTGGCTGTACTTCTCCTGTGGATCACAGGAGTGCAGTTTGTTCGGAACTCCTGTTACCCATTTTCAGCTGACAGTGGGCTGAAGCCTGCGGTCAGCTGATGTCACAGAGTCGGTCCAGGCTGGGAAAAGATTGCGACCATATGGTCGGGATCCACCCAAATGCCTGGACCGACACCTGGCTCAGCCTCTCAGTGAGCCACCCCCTCAACAGCCCAGTGCTCCAGTGAGCGTGTGGTGTGTGTGTGTGTGCGTGTGTGGGGGGGTGTGTGTGTGTGCGTGTGTGGGGGGGGGCGTGTGTGTGTGGAGGGGGTATGGGTTAGAGCAGATAGCGGTGACTGACAGTTACCAGCTCTCTGCTCATGGAGCTCTGAGAACTGAGCGATCGGCGGTGTTTGATTGCTCAGTTCTCAGTTTTAGAAGCGGCGGGGGACAAATACAGCATTGCATCGATGCTGCCTCCACCTAAGACCCCTTTCACACCACGCCGCCCATAGCGTCTTTTTAGCGTCGGATTTGGGGCGCATTACGGCCGCTTTTACCCCCGCTAGCGGCCAAGAAAGGGTTAAAACCACCCGCAATATGCCGCAATACGCCGTAATAGCGGCGTTTTGCCTGCGGTATTACAGCCCTGCCCCATTGATTTCAATGGGGAGCAGCGGTGGAGGAGCGGTAAACACACCGCTCCTTCACCACTCCAAAGAAGCTGCTGGCAGGACTTTTCCTGATGTCCTGCCAGCACACCGCTCCAGTGTGAAAGCCCTTTCACTTGAGACAATGGTGCAGCTGTTTTAGGGCAGATTGCAGGTGCTATTTCTAACTCTATAACGCCTGCAAAACGCCCTTGGTGTGAAAGGGGTCTAAGTATGATTTCTAAAAAAAGCCAAACTTCTCTTTTAAGAAGATCCTTTTCAGCATCCTGTTTATTGGAATGATGTATCTTTTATATGCTCTTCAAAAAGCTAACCCTTTCGAATAAAGTGATTATGAAGGTTTTTGCTGTGTCCCCGCTGAGACAGGAAAGCCAGCCGGAGCAGACACAAGTGTCATCAGTAAATGTGTGTAGCAGTGAAGCAGCCTATGTGAGCTCTGCTTTCCGTAGGCCTCTCCATCACATACTGCATGTGCAGCAACAGCAGCAGCTGGAGCGTAGTGTGAGCTCCCAGGCGGGGGACACCCACCACGTTCGCTGCTACATGATAACCTGTTACATTTCCTTATCACTGATTGCACCTTTTCTCTATAAACCTCGGAAACATGAAAACTGCAGTGTGATTCAGGAAAATGCGACATATACAGCACCATGCCATATATTCAACAAGCAATCATTTCAAAGATATTTGATGTCATTATTTAAGCATTAATAACAAAACATAGATCCTGGTAAAATTGTAACATTTAATCAATGCCAAGCCTTATTCTACATTCAATCCCCACCCTCCATCACAATCAGGATTTGTTTCGAGCTATTATGACATCACCTAGCCATAGATGTCACCTATCAAGGACATTCTAGACATATGTTTCATTGCGCTTATGAATTTCTTTTTATCAACTGAACTCTGATAATACAAAGCTTTTAACACAAAGCTTAATCTTCCTTTTCACATCTCTACATGAAAGGTGTTCAGATGAGATGCGCTTTTAGATGTTTAAAGCACACAGGCTCCTCTTAAGAAATTGTGTATTGCTTTCATGCTCCCAGCCCCGGGGCCATACATTCCTGCTAGTGTAGATTCAGCTACTTGTAATGATGGCCTCAGCAGCCAGACAGGGAAATGTAAGAGAAGCTGGCTGAATGGTATGGTACTGCGAATGGATCAGTGACTGCCACTGATCTCTACAATGCTCGCACATATGTGTGCCGCTAAGCAAGCAACGCATACCAGTATCACTGCAGGTGCCTGATACACAGTTCCTAAAACGGCCTGAATGCAGAGAATGACACTGAGAACAGATCAGGGGCTGTCACAGATTTCTAACATTCGCATACATAGTATCACTGCATGTGTCCATTATAATAAATGGCCTAAATACATAGGACACTCATCGTCACATAGAATGACACTCATCATCACATACATAGAATGACACTCATCATCACATACATAGAATGACACTCATCATCACATACATAGAATGACACTCATCATCACATACATAGAAGGACACTCATCGTCACATAGAATGACACTCATCATCACATACATAGAATGACACTCATCATCACATACATAGAAGGACACTCATTATCACATACATAGAAGGACACTCATCATCACATACATACAACGACACTCATCATCACATAGATACAATGACACTCATCATCACATACATAGAATGACACTCATCATCCCATACATACAATGACACTCATCATCACATACATAGAATGACACTCATCATCCCATACATACAATGACACTCATCATCACATACATAGAATGACACTTATCATCCCATACATACAATGACACTCATCATCACATACATACAATGACAATCATCATTAAATACATAGAACGGCAATCATCATCACATACATACAATGACAATCATCATTAAATACATAGAACGACACTCACATCTAATACATAGAATGACACTCATTATCACATCCTTAGAACGACACTCATCATCACATACATAGAACGACAATCATCATCACATACATAGAACGACATATCATCACATCTCACGTAGACTGATCTAATATATAAAATAACACTAAAGAGCATCTTTAACACAAAGTGCAAGAAAAAACTTGATGCCATCCCTAGCATAAAATATATGACCAATTCTTTTCCAATCTGCTCCCAAGACATAGGTGGGACCATGCAGAGGAGTTGATGGAAACCAACGAGAAAAGGAATGAAAAGAGCACATGACAGTCACCAGTATGACTTTCAGCCAAGCAGCACAACATTGGTAATACAGTAGTGTGCCTCCTCAGACCCTCACTGCTAGCCGCTGCATTCCACAGCCTGGGTCCTGCTCTCTGGAAAGTCAAACAAGACTCTCCTAGCCCAGCACCCAGGAATCAGAGTTTCTGATCTCCAGCATTACCAATTCATGGCAATCCCAGCTTACTTACCTGTGTGTCTGTGCTGCTGTCAGTGATCCATCTAGGGCTGGCTGGCTGCTAGCCTGTTCACATTCTCCCCCACACAAGAAACACCAGCCTCAGCAGCCGGAAGCTAATTCCAGCTCACAGCTCTCAACTCAGGAAATAATTCCCAGCCCCTCCTTCCCTCTTCCCTACTTCTTCTTTGGAAAGAATGGAAAGTGACCATGTCTGGAAAAGACTGCTAGTGCCACCTGCTGCACAACAGAGGCATAGCCTTCAGGGCAGGTATAAAATAGAGTAATGGGTTAAATTAGAGTGCTAAAATCATAGCAATATAAAAAGGCTTTGCCTTTTTTTCAGTTCCTCTCTTCCATTCGTTCACATAATACAGTAGTTCGCGAATAAATGAATAAATAAATGAATGAATGGTTATTTATTTATTTTTATTTATTAATTTTTATTGAAAACATTTTTTTCCTTATACAAAGACACGTCACAAACAACCACGAAAAAAAACCCGGAAAAAATGACAAATTTTGAAAACATCTGACAAACATAATCACACCATAAAAAAAAAAAAAAAAAAGGTCTGCAATGTACAGTATTTAAAGAAAAAGGGAAAAAATCACCAATCCAAACCTACTCTGGGAATTATGCTCCTGTACAGCAGAATGAGCCTTATATATGTTTGGGCATACAGTAAATTTTCCTCACTCAAAAATGACATATTAAGGCAGTGGTAATCTCTAGGGGAAAAAAAAAAAAGTTTCCCCTGCATAATAGCACATTATGAAAGAATTACGTTAAGGCCTGATTCACACCTATGCAGGTTGCAGTTTGCAGGTGCATTTTGTGTTTTTCAATATACGCTTTCGATCCATTGAAGTCTAGGGAACCAAAAACCAGAAAAGAGTCCCTAGTCCTTTCCATAAAATGCACAGATGTGAACTAAATCTATAGGAGACCATGTTAAATAGACTGTAGTGTGTTTCTGCAAAACTGAAAATGCACTAAAACATGCATCACTGCTAAAGCTTCCAGCTTCCATCTTCACCCGGTCTTCCTTCTGGGTTTGCGGACTCTGGCTGTCCAACTGGTCGAGCCGCGATAACATTACCAGCTGTTGCTCACTAGAATATCTCCGAAATGGTTTAGGAGATATTCATTTTACTAACAGGTAAGTTTTATTATAAGCTTTATTATAAGCTTACCTGTAGGTAAAAATAAAAGCAGAGAGAATACTACCACTTTAAGTAGATATACTGTATGAATATATTACCATAGTAGTCTCGGATACCTTCATGCAGGGTCACCTGAGGCACTTTTAGCCATGCAGACCATATTCTTTGAAATTTATTAGGGCATCCTCTTTTATGACACATCGATTTTTCCCCGAAGAGAGAAAAAGTAACCTCCTTAAACCTATCATCCACCGCTGGAGAGGCAGGTGAGAGACACTTCCTAGCCACTAACTGAGGATGAGCTCCAGTGTGTTCGCATAAGGCACGTGCAGAGCCCGCCAGAAAGTCGGCACTGCAGATCGCTAATCACAGGCAGTGAGACATTTTCCCGATGTGCCGCTGCAGAGATCGGGAAATGTCTCACTGCCTGTGATTAGCGCAGCGCAGTGCCAACATCCTGGCGGGCTCTGCATGTGCCCTATGCAAACACGCCGGAGCTCATCCTTACCACTAACTTCCTTGCCAAGAAACAGGAGCTAATTAATAGCCAGCATTGAAGAGATATTTAACTCCAAAAAATTCAGCTACCCAAAAACAAAGCTAAGCAGGACAGAGGGAATTTAAATATTGTAGATAACGTTTATCATAGTCACTATTTCTTTATAATAATATCTGAATAGTTTGGGACACCGCCACAACATGTGGATCAGATCGCCTGGGTCATGACGACATCAAGGACAAAGAGGAGAATCTCTAACTCCAATTTTATGTAACCACTACATGTTCTTTGTAATATATTTAACAGTGTCATCATAAATGGTTATTTATACTCTGTATAATGCTACACAATATGCAAACATTATATAAATTAAGACGATAAATAAAAACATAAGAAAATGTGATTACTATTCAAAATATATACAAATAAATGATAAACACAAATAAAGGATGTCCATCTAAACCGATTGGCGCCGATGTAATACAAATATGCGGCTCCCTGCATTGGGCTTTTTGCCGTGGGGCCGCATATTTGCATATCTCACTTTGTCCAGTCCTGTGAAGCCCGCCCCATGTTTTCTGTCACTGTAAATGGACAAGAAAGATACATTGGGGTTCATTTACTAAAGGCAAATCCACTTTGCACTACAAGTGCACTTGTAAGGGTAGTAGCTGTAGATCTGAGGGGAACATGCATGAAAATAAAAAACAGCATTTTTGCTTGTACATGATTGGATGATAAAATCAGCAGAGCTTCCCTTCATTTCACATCTTCCCCTCAGATCTAAAGTGACTGCACTTCCAAGTGCACTTGTAGTGCAACATGGATTTGCCTTAAGTAAATAAACCCCATTGTATCTTTATCTGTCCTTGCAGAGATAGGGAAAAAAAAAGCGTGTGTAGAAATAAAAATAATAACATTTAAAAATTACAAAAAAAACCTAGAGGTTTGATCTGGGTCAATGCCTGGGTTAGCGTTTGGGTCAAGGTCAGGGTCAAGGTCAAAGATCAATGTCAGAGTCAAAGGTCAGGGTCAATATTTTTGTACAGGAATTTTTTTTAATTAGTATCAGTGTGAGTAGGATAAAACCAAGCAAAATGTGCACTATTGTTTCTAGGCTGTACTGCGGATACAAACAACAACTAGCATACACATATGTGGTATCGCTGTGATCATCAGGATGAGAATTTGTTTTGAGTTGGTTTTTCTTGGTAGGTTATGGTATTAGCAAGAAATATACAGCTAAATTAAAAAAAAAAAAAATTTTTTAATATTGTGGGGCAGTTTTACTTTAACAATAAAAAAATCAGGGAGATATTTATTACCATTTACCCCCAAATTAAAGCCCAATTTGTCCTGAAAAAAAACAAGGTATAATCCACCTGGAAGGTAGTTGATGATAAGTACAGTTTTACTAACACATGTCAAAGTTGCAAAATTGGACCTAGGCATTAAGATTTGTTTTACCCTTAGACGAGAAGGGGTTGATGAAACATGCACCATATGTGAACATAAAAGAATGCGAGCCGCACTCCACTTAGCTCTTCTTGCAGCATTGTTTAATAATCGATAAACTGACTGCATACAGCGCTATCTCCACCCAAAAACCATCTTTTATTTTATTTTTTTTTACAAAGTAAGAACTTTATTCCAAGTCAGTATTCACATGTCAGTATCACAAATATTGCAGAATAAAGGATGGTGAAAAAATATCTATAGTATGCATTATTTACATATATCTGTATGGGGAACACAAGTCAATCGTATTCAACTAGGTCATTAGAAAAAGAGATTATCAGGAGAGCAATCTCACCCAGACCAGTGAGTCATGGATAAATATTGGAGGATCCCCAAGAGGGGGGGGGGTGAAGAAGTAGGGGAGAGGGAGCAGGGTATGGCTGATAGGGAGAGGGAGGGAGGCGGGCGACAATCGGACCATAGTCCACCCAGCCCAGTATTGGAGATGAAACGAATGCGGCGTACACACGGTCGGAATTTCCAATGGAAACGGTCCGATGGGAGCTTTTCATCGGATTTTCCGACCGTGTGTATGCCCAACGGTCTTTTTCTGTCGGAATTTCCGACGGACTTTGAATTGAGAACCTGTTCTCAATTTTTCCGACGGAAAACCTTTCTATCGGATTTTCCGATCGTGTGTATGCAATTCCGACACGCAAAATTCCGACGCATGCTCGGAAACAATTCGACACATGCTCGGAAGCATTAAACTTCCCTTTTATAGTGCTGTCGAATGTGTTTTATGCCGCTGTGTTCTTGACCGTCGGAATTTGGTGTGATCGTGTGTAGGCAGCACAGCTTGAGCGGAATTCCGTCTGAAAAACCGTCAGAGTTTTTTCCGACGAGAATTCCGATCGTGTGTACGCGGCATAAGGGTCCACTTCCGGGCTGGGTGGAGATGTCTCCAGTTGCAAAGAACCCCAGGAGTCTATCCAGGAGGACCATATCTTGTCAAACTTACTCGGACAGTTCCTGTTGATATACTTTATTTTATACAAGGATAAGACTGCATTCAGGGTAGTCCGCCAGGTGGTAAAGGTGGGAGGCATTTCAGCCTTCCGCTTCAGTAGAATCTCTCTGCGAGCATAGTATGTGGAATATATTATGAACAGTTTGGTATATTTTCTCACCGTAGGGTCGGCGATCACATTCAACAGCATGACCTCAGGAGTTAGTGGAAGTGTTGTCCCTGCAACCTGATTAATATCCCCCCAAACCTGTTCCCAGAAGCTCTGCAAGAGGGGGCAGGACCATGTCATATGTATAAAGGAGGCCTCCTAGTCTCCACAGATTGGGCAGGATGGGGATCTGTCTGGGTAAATAGCAGCCAGTCTGTGTGGCGTATAGTAGGCCCTGTGTAAAAATGTTAGTTATATAAAACAGTCTCTTTCAGAAATCAGATGGCAAACATAGGAGGAAACACAGCTCTCCCAGTCCTCAATGGGGGATGGGATATCAATGGGGGATGCTTCTATTTCGTAAAAGCCTTAGTTAGTTTAGAAGGTAGGGATGCCGAGAGATGGAAATATAGTCCAGACAATGGGCTTATCAGTACTTTGGATTTGGGAAACAATCACTCCATTGGATCAGACTCGGGGGCGACACCACTGGGGAATTGGTGCTGAAAGGCGTGTCTCACCTGCAAAAATCTAAAAGAACATTCAGTTGGGAAGGTTGTGCTCTGTCTTAAGCTCTGAAAACGTATTCAACCTACCTCCTGTCACCAGGTGCTTCAGGCCCACTATGCCTCTAGAGGCCCATACCTGAGGATTGGGTTCACTGCGCATATGAGGGAGATTGGGATTGCCCCACAGAGGTATGTGGGGAGAGAGGGTCTCCGGAGAATGATATGTCGCCCTAGCCCGATGCCAGACTGTTACTGTTGTACACATCAAAGTTGTTACCTCAGGGTGGGCCTTAACCCCACGGAACACTAAGTTGCTGAGTGTAGCGTATGACCCCAGGACCGCTGCCCCACCGCCAGATTATCCTTGGGCTGCGAAAACCAGCGGGCCGTCACTAGGACGGCCACCCAGTAATATTGTTGGAAGTTGGGGAGAGCTAGTTCACCCTGTCCCACTGATAGCTGCAGTGTGGATATTGCCAGTCTAGGCACTCTACCTAGCCAAATGAAGGAGATGCCTATGGATTTCAGTCTATTAAAAAAGAACGCTGGGATCAAGAGAGGGCAGTTTCTAAAGAAATACAAACATTTTGGGAGAAAAATCATTTTTATTAAATTTACCCTGCCAACCGGAGTGTGGGGGGGGGGGGGGGGGGGGGTGACTTCCAATCCATACAGCATCGCAAAAACGACAGCAGCAGGGGTGTCAGGTTGAGGTCCATATATATAGTGACCGGCCCGCCCATATGTATCCCCAGGTATTTAAAGCTGTCCACCCAGACTAGCGGTCTCTGCATAGGTGATCTAGGCTGGGAAGAATTCAAAGGATAAATTAGGGATTTATCCCAGTTCCCCCTTATTCCCGAATACGACCCAAACACATCAATTATCTGTAAGGCCGCTGGGAGGGAAGAGGAGACATCGCTCAAATACAGGATAGTGTCATCCGCATATAAGGATATTTTCTCCTCGACCACCCCCACTTGAATTCCCTTGACCGCAGATTCAGCTCGTATCCACGAGGCCAAGGGTTCCACTGCTAGCACAAACAACCCCGTTGAGAGCGGGTACCCCTGTCTGGTACCCCTACCCAGTGGAAAGGCCGGAGATAATGAGTTGTTAGTATGCACCCAAGCCCTGGGAGAGGCATACATCAGGCGCAGCCATTTGATAAAGACCCAAACCCACATTTTTGAAGGACAGCCCAGAGGAACTCCCATTCAACCAAGTCAAATGCTTTCTCGGCATCCAGGAATACCACTGCCTCCAGGCTGTCTTCCGTAGCTGTCCATATGTGTCATCAGTCTGCGTATGTTTATATCTGTCCCTCTGCCTGGCATAAATCCAGATTGGTCCAGGTGGATTAAAGCTGTGATTACAGAGTTCAATTGGCCGGCCAATACGTTAGCGAGTATTTTTAAGTCAACATTTAAAAGAGATATTGGCCAGTAAGAGGAGCACAATTTCTTGTCTGGCTTAGGGAGGACTACTACCACTGCTTCGGACATAGTCGGGGGCAGCTCACCCCCCTTGAGGGCTTTCATAAGCACCTCTCGTTAGGTGAGCAGGGGGTCATCCACGCGCTGTTTAAAAAATACCCACCCGGGCCCGCCGTCTTTCCACCCTGCAGAGACATGACTGCCGTTTAAATCTCTTTGAGGGTCAGTGGGCTGTCTAGCCTCTCCCTAGAGGAGTCTGTAAAACATGGTAGATCCACCAGGTCTAAGTATTTGCGCATTTCCCCTTGGTATACAGCACCCTGGAGCTATATAGCTTCTGATAGTATGAGGCAAACCGGGTGTTAATCTGCGGAGGGTCTGTTAGGATATCCCCAGTGGAGGACTGAATTCGGGAGACACAGGAGAGGAGTGCTTCCGCGACAACCAGGCCACCAGGCAACCACTCCTCTCCCCTTGTTCAAATATCCTTTGACTCTGGTGGAGCAGGTGAATTTTCATGGTGGAGATACGGATGAGGGACACATCCCCCATGGCTGCCTGGAGCGAGGATTAGACCTAGGGATTACGATCCCTAACATAAACAGCCTCCAAGGCCAAAGCCTTAGCTTCATACTCTTGTAGATCCTTGCGAGCCCCCCTTCGGACCCTCCCAATGTGCTCTTGAAAACTATCCCTCATACGGGCTTTAAATGCATCCCAGGTGACAGGGATAGGGATTGAGCGATCTCGCGAGTTCCATAACGAGATCATGTCAGCCTTGCATGGCATATCCACCCTCGAGTCGGATAACCAGAACCTAGAGAGTTGCCAGAGGCCCCCTGACGGAGGGCACGACCATCCGAGCAGTAGGGAGACTGGAGCATGGTCAGAGATACCCCTAGGCAGAATAGTAATGCCCCGTATCCTGGAGAGGACAGACCCCCCCCCCCCCCCGAGTACACCAGATCTATTCTGGAGAATGTCTTGTAGGTAACAGAGTGGCAGGTAAAAGCCCTCAGCTGGGGGTGTCTCCGCCATGAAATTAAAGGCTTCTATCCGGGCCATCAATTTAGTAGCAGAGCCGGATGTCTGGGATAGTCTGTCCATCCGAGGGTCCGGGACCATGTTAAAGTCCCCAAAGATCAGGATATTATCAGTGGCATACTGCATTAGTCTGGACACCAACTGGTAGAGGAAGGAAACCGAGGCAGGAGGGGGTACATACAATCCCACAATAACAACTTCCAGATTCATTATATTGGCATGAATGATGACAAAGCAACCCCCGGGATCCACTTCTAGTGCCAACAGACAAAAGGGCAAAGTCTTGTGTACCAATATACTAACTCCTCGCAAGAGATTAGAATAGGTGGAATGATATGAGTGGCCCACCGAGGGCCTCCTAAGAATCAAAAGTCTCCCCCCCCAGTCAGGTAAGTCTCCTGGAGTATAAAGATATGGGGAGACTGTCACTGCAGGAACTGAAACACCAGCGATTATTTTTGAGTTCAGGCCCCTGGTGTTCCAGGACACTATTTTACAATTGGACATAGAGCCCTATTGGCAAATCTATATGAGGAGAAATTGCAAAGTGAACCTTGTCCCCTGAGGTCACAGGCAGGCCACCCACCACACCACCATACAATATCAGGGTTAGAGGTTTCCCCAGACAGAACAATAGATATATATTGCAGAAGGCATACTGACACGTACATGCATGTTTGGAAAAACAGAACTGCAGACCGTCTCTATCCAGGATGATGTCTCCTCAGGGGAAGTAAAGAATCGGACTGTCCCCATCTTCCACCCCCAGTCTAGCAGGAAATAACATGCTGTATTTGAGGCCCTTTGCCCGCAGTTTGGCGCATACAGAATCAAATGACTTGCACTGGCGCTGTGTTTCCACAGAATAGTCAGGGAAGAGCATAAGTTTAGCATTTTCAAACTTTAACTCCTGTAAGGCTCTGGCTTCCCTCAGCACCATATCTCGGTCTTTGAAGTGCAGCAGCTTGAATATAAACGTGCGAGGAGGAGAACCCTGAGGGCCACGTGCAGCAGGCACGCGATGGGCCCTTTCTACAGTAAAGAAGTAGGAGAAGCAAGCTCTAGGCATCAGCTCTTTGAGGAGGTGCTCAGTAAATGCAGTGGGGTCAGTAACTTCTGCTCCATCCGGGATGCAGATTATTGCGCCTATTTCGGTTCTCTGCATCTTCAGCGCGATTTTACAGGGTTTTTACTTTAAGCTTCAGGGTATGCAGTGCTCTCTAATGGTATCTTTCACTGCCGAGACCTGCTGCTCCACCTCCGCCACCAGGTCGCGGAAGGAGTCTAGATCTCGGCAGATAAAGTCCATATTGGTTTGCAGGTGGTCGATTTTATCCATAAGCCCATGGCAATGGTCTGCATGGCGGTCGCAAGATCTGTCGCCATGAAATTGCAAAGTGAACCTTGTCCCCTGAGGTCACAGGCAGGCCACCCACCACACCACCATACAATATCAGGGTTAGAGGTTTCCCCAGACAGAACAATAGATATATATTGCAGAAGGCATACTGACACGTACATGCATGTTTGGAAAAACAGAACTGCAGACCGTCTCTATCCAGGATGATGTCTCCTCAGGGGAAGTAAAGAATCGGACTGTCCCCATCTTCCACCCCCAGTCTAGCAGGAAATAACATGCTGTATTTGAGGCCCTTTGCCCGCAGTTTGGCGCATACAGAATCAAATGACTTGCACTGGCGCTGTGTTTCCACAGAATAGTCAGGGAAGAGCATAAGTTTAGCATTTTCAAACTTTAACTCCTGTAAGGCTCTGGCTTCCCTCAGCACCATATCTCGGTCTTTGAAGTGCAGCAGCTTGAATATAAACGTGCGAGGAGGAGAACCCTGAGGGCCACGTGCAGCAGGCACGCGATGGGCCCTTTCTACAGTAAAGAAGTAGGAGAAGCAAGCTCTAGGCATCAGCTCTTTGAGGAGGTGCTCAGTAAATGCAGTGGGGTCAGTAACTTCTGCTCCATCCGGGATGCAGATTATTGCGCCTATTTCGGTTCTCTGCATCTTCAGCGCGATTTTACAGGGTTTTTACTTTAAGCTTCAGGGTATGCAGTGCTCTCTAATGGTATCTTTCACTGCCGAGACCTGCTGCTCCACCTCCGCCACCAGGTCGCGGAAGGAGTCTAGATCTCGGCAGATAAAGTCCATATTGGTTTGCAGGTGGTCGATTTTATCCATAAGCCCATGGCAATGGTCTGCATGGCGGTCGCAAGATCTGTCGCCATGAAATTGCAAAGTGAACCTTGTCCCCTGAGGTCACAGGCAGGCCACCCACCACACCACCATACAATATCAGGGTTAGAGGTTTCCCCAGACAGAACAATAGATATATATTGCAGAAGGCATACTGACACGTACATGCATGTTTGGAAAAACAGAACTGCAGACCGTCTCTATCCAGGATGATGTCTCCTCAGGGGAAGTAAAGAATCGGACTGTCCCCATCTTCCACCCCCAGTCTAGCAGGAAATAACATGCTGTATTTGAGGCCCTTTGCCCGCAGTTTGGCGCATACAGAATCAAATGACTTGCACTGGCGCTGTGTTTCCACAGAATAGTCAGGGAAGAGCATAAGTTTAGCATTTTCAAACTTTAACTCCTGTAAGGCTCTGGCTTCCCTCAGCACCATATCTCGGTCTTTGAAGTGCAGCAGCTTGAATATAAACGTGCGAGGAGGAGAACCCTGAGGGCCACGTGCAGCAGGCACGCGATGGGCCCTTTCTACAGTAAAGAAGTAGGAGAAGCAAGCTCTAGGCATCAGCTCTTTGAGGAGGTGCTCAGTAAATGCAGTGGGGTCAGTAACTTCTGCTCCATCCGGGATGCAGATTATTGCGCCTATTTCGGTTCTCTGCATCTTCAGCGCGATTTTACAGGGTTTTTACTTTAAGCTTCAGGGTATGCAGTGCTCTCTAATGGTATCTTTCACTGCCTAGACCTGCTGCTCCACCTCCGCCACCAGGTCGCGGAAGGAGTCTAGATCTCGGCAGATAAAGTCCATATTGGTTTGCAGGTGGTCGATTTTATCCATAAGCCCATGGCAATGGTCTGCATGGCGGTCGCAAGATCTGCCGCCATGACAGGAGGGAAATCTGACGCCATGTGCGCAGTAATGGCGGCCTGTCCTCTGGTTCATGCTCTGTCGTCCAGGGAAGCCACTGCTGAGTTGGATCGGCGGGATTTACCACTGGGCATGTCCCGGAGCCCCCGCTGTGCATCCGAGACTGATCCACAGTGTGATAGCAGCCTAGGCACCGGGAAAATACAGGATAAACTAATCAGACTCCAGGAGCTCAGTTACTGAGCGTCCTTTCCTGTCGCCATCTTGGACACGCCCCAACTAGCCTTTCTTGACACGTTTTACCACTCCTCACAAGGATAGGAGAGATTGTGAGCAAGCCAGGAGTGGCGAAACGCATCAAGGCTGATTTTATGTTCTTAATGGAGAATGGAGATGGACAACCTGGGTGCCAGCCACGGCAGTCTATCTACCAGGGAGGACAATTTTGAGTTGAGCTATGGATCTGTGTGTGCTTACGCACCATAGGTGAGCATTAGTTTGGCGAACAGCCAAAATGTCAGGCCGTTCGACCATGCGCTCTGCACAGTGCATTGGAAGCCCTGATTGGCTGAAGCAATGAAGGATTTGCCCAATCAGAGCCATAACTGGAGAAAGTAATGATGACTGTGCCCAATCATGGCTCATTGCTCATAGACACCCCCCCCCCTCTATAAAATGATCCTTTCTAGAGCAGCCATTTGCAGTGTGATATTGGAGTGGAGATAGATAGAACAGGGCTCTGTTCATTGCTACTAGCAAGTTAGAGTAGCACATGCTTGACAAGGCATTTAACTTCCCAGCACTCAGCCTGTTACCAAGAGCACCTGAAAGCCATACAAAGGGGATACAATTCTGCTCCTCCTCACTCCCCCTTACCTTTCAGGTCTACTCCCACTATATCTCATAACCTCTCTGCAGCTTCCACTGACAGGGATGATGGTATAGCGAAGGGTGTCACAGGTCCTTGCAGCACATCTGCCAGCAGCACACCACCAGCTGTAGACTATAGCTGTAGACTATAGCAGGCAAATTTCTCTACTCCAGCTGTTGCAGAAAAAAAAATAAAAAATTACAGTCACTGCCATCCACATGCCCAGCATCTAAATTCAAGCTCATCTGGTGGATTCTGCCCCTTATGTTATTTTGAAGAATGTGCTGTACCACAATGGCAGGTTCCCAGTCGCTATTTCTTTGCACATAAGGCCCTTCCAGCTCTGTACCATGAGGTGGAAGGCAATGTTGTGGCATCGTTGGGCAAGGCAGTTAGCCACAAGGTCCACATTACTGCAGACACGTGGTCCAAAAAGCATGGTCAGGGATGCTATATTACGTTCACAGCACACTGGGTAACTCTGCTTGCAACTCAAAAGGATGCAGGACAGGGCTCAGCACTGCAGCTTGTTTTACTGCCACATCTCCATACAGCTGGTGGTGATGATGCAAGATTTGTCAACTTCACCTCCTCCTCTGCTGAATTGTCCTATGAACCACCAGTACCCCCTAAGCTTTCAAGGGGCTATTCAATTAGTCAGGCTAAAAGATGCCATGCAGTGCTTCAGCTGTTCTGTCTAGGGGAAGACACACCGGAGCAGAGATTCTTTCAGCTCTGCAAGGGCAGCCCAGAGGTGGTTCACGCCACGCCAGCTGAAGCCAGGAATGGTGTTGTGCGATAATGGCACTAACCTCCTGTCCGCCATTAGACAGGGAAAGTTGAAACATGTGCCATGCCTGGCACATGTCCTCAATTTGGTGGTGCAGCATTTCTTAAATAGGTACCCAGGGTTGGAATATCTGCTAAAGCAGACCAGAAGAGTATATAGCCATTTCAGGGGGTCATACAGGTAGAACTCAACTTTGCCAATACTGCAGCGGTTGCACATGCAGTAGGGGGTTGTCAACGAGTACCTGTGTGACTATGGCACAACGACAGACTCAGCCCAGCTCAGCTTTTTTTCCCATGCCAATGGCTGCTGATGAAGGATGCATGCACTGTGCTGTCACAATTTAAGGAGGCGACAAGGATGGTGAGCTGTGACAATGCATGCATCAGTGACACATTCCTTGTTGTGTTCCTGCTGGAGCAAACTCTGCGTGGCATTATGGACAGGGAACTCGCAGCAGAGCAGCGGGAGGACTTCCTTTCCTCTCAATGCCTGCTTTATGCAGACACCATTCTTGCAATGCCACAGAATACACAAGAGGGGGAGGATTATGGTAGTTTTGGAGGCATTGAAGCAGAGGAAGACATACCTCAAACCTTAAGAGATGGTTTTCTGTTCCCAGAACCCTTGAGAGTAGTACGTGGCTGGGAGGAGGCAGTTCCAGGTACTGTAATCCCCATTGACCCCGCAAACTTACAGTACATGGGGTCCCTCATTCTTCAAAGCCTGCGAAAGGACCCGAGAATTTGTGGCATCAAGGAGAAGGATCACTATTGGCTGGCAACCCTCCTTGACCACCGTTACAAGGGGCGAGTCTCAGAACTGATCCCATCATCACAGAAGGAGCAGAGGATAAAATAAGGATAAAATACCTTAAAAGGCCTTTCCAGACTAGGTTACAGTCTCATGGAAAGGCTAGGTATGAGGCTTCTGTTGCCGTGGAGAAGGGGGCCGCCTCAGTGATGCATTTAAAAAAAAAATGTAGTCCTCTGCGTCCAGGGCTGTCAGCTTCCACATCCCATCGGCAGCGTCTGCATCATATGGTGGGAGATTATCTAGAGGTGAAAACAGACATGGAGAGCTTTGCAGTTCACAATCCACTGGGTTACTGGGTCGTGAGAATAGACCACTGGACAGAACTTGCCCAGTATACAATTGAGCTGCTGGGCTGCCCTGCATCCAGCGTGCTTTCCAAATGCACATTCAGTGCTACCGGAGATTTTGTGACAGATAAAAGAGCACGTCTGTCCACAGACTCCATTGACCGACTGACATTGATCAAAATTAATAATTCCTGGATTAGCAGCAGCTATCAAGCCCCTGATGCTGATGTTGCCAATTAAGTGTTTTTGGGATGTGGATCTGTGCAAGACTGTCTAGGCACAACATCTGAAAATCCATCTGGCTTAAGGTTCAAATCCGAGATCGGGCCCAATCATTCATAAGGAGTACCTTATAAGGAGTACCTAAACTTGGATATTATTATTTCAGAACAGCAAAAGTTTTTACAAAACTTGACCTGCGAGGAGCATATAATCTTGTAAGGTTTCGGGAAGGAGATGAATGGAAAACAGCCTCCCTCTCCCGCTTCGGGCATTTTGAATACTTAGTAATGCCTTTCGGACTGTCCAACGCCCCAGCTACTTTTCAACATTTTGTCAACAATATCTTTAGAGACTTTCTTGATCTTGATGATATCCTCATATTTTCTCCATCCTTGGAAGAACACTGCGTACAGGTCAAAAAGGTTCTCAGTCGCCTCCGGGATCACCAGTTGTATGCTAAAGCTTAAAAAAAAGCGAGTTTGAGAAAGAGACATCCAGTTCTTGGGACTGATCATCCCGACCTCACGCATTTCAATGGACCCACAGTTGACTGGCTTACTCCAGCAGGTCGCAAGGGCGTCCAGAGATTCGTTGGTTTTGCTCATTTTTACCGTAAATGTATCAGGAACTTTTCAGCCATTATCAGTCCCATTACCCATCTCACCAAATAGAATATTGGTTCCAGTGGACACCAGCAGCACAACTGGCCTTCGACAAGTTAAAAGCTCTATTCACATCTGCACCGATTCTACAACACCCTGATCCTGCTCTGCCTTTTGTCCTTGAAGTGGATGCTTCAGAAAATGCAGTTGGTGCCATGCTGTCACAACGTCAGGGTGCCAAGTCAATGCTACATCCAATAGCCTTCTTCACAAGAAAACATAGTCCCCCGGAAAAGAATTACGATGTTGGGGATCGTGAATTACTTGCCACCAAGTCTGCCTTAGAAGAAGGGCATTACTTGCTAGAGGGAGCTAATCATCTGATCCTGATTTTCACAGATCATAAGAATCTGGAGTATCTCCGTACAGCCAGACGTTTAGGACCCCACCAGGATAGAGCGGCTTTGTTCTTTTCACGTTTCTCATTTCATATTACCTATAAACCAGGTTCAAAGAATGGGAAACCCGATGCTCTGTCACGCATGTTCCCAGAGGAAGCAGAGTCTACCCAGCATGATACCATTCTGTCTCCACAGAGTTTCCTGTTACTCCAAGGAGATTTAGTGTCACAGCTCAAGCAAGCCTCAAAAGAGGGTCCACCACGTGACTCACAGTTGCAGGAACAGGATGGCTTGTTCCTTCATGAATGCTTCTCTTCCTTTACACAAGATAACTGGGCTTCACTCCTTCCTCTAGCGGGGTTCGCTTACAATAATGCCTCGTACACACGATCGGACATTGATCGGACATTCCGACAACAAAATCCATGGATTTTTTCCGATGGATGTTGGCTCAAACTTGTCTTGCATACACACGGTCACACAAATCTTTTTCGAAATTCCGAACATCAAGAACGCGGTGACGTACAAAATTTACGAGTCGAGAAAAGTCGAGAAAAGTTCAATAGCCAGCGTGGCTCTTCTACTTGATTCTGAGCATGCGTGGCACTTTGTGCGTCGGAATTGTGTACACATGATCGGAATTTACGCAAACGGATTTTGTTGTCGGAAAATTTGAGAACCAGATCTCAAATTTTGTGCAACGGAAATTCCGATGGAAACTGTCCGATGGAGCCTACACACAGTCAGAATTTCCAACAACAAGCTCCGATCGCACATTTTACGCCGGAAAGTCTGACCGTGTGTACGCAGCATTACTCTGTTCATTCTGCTACAGGTCAAACCCCATTTTTCCCCCATTTTTCAATCAAATTTTGGGTTTAATTGATCTTTCCTACCTGATATAATCTCAGATGCACCTGTACAGGCAGTTCAGGAGAGACTGGAGCTTCTGCAAGCCAACAAAATTCTACAGGAAGCTATTGCAAAGGCCCAACAGGTCAGTAAGAGATTATTTGATAAGAAAAGAAGGGATGACCTGGATCTCAAACCCAGGGAAAAGATTTGGCTATCAACCATCAATTTGAAACTGGCTAGTCCTACCAAGAAACTTGGTCCCAAGTACATTGGCCCATTTCCTGTAAAAAGAAGAATTAATCTGACGGTTTATGGACTTCCGCCGCCAGAAATGTAAAAAATCCATCCAGTTTTTAATGTGTCTCTATTAAAACCTGCTGTTACAGATCCGTTTCCTGGCTGTAACCTAGATCCTCCAACACCAACCATAATTGATGATGAGGAAGAATATGAAATTGAGGCCAGTGTGGACTGCAGAAAGAGGAGGGGTCTCACTCAGTATCTAATTAAGTGGAAGGGTTATGGTCCGGAAGAAAACTCTTGGGAACCAGAATGCAATGTTCATGCCCCAAGACTGGTAAGAACGTTTTTCCAAACTCACCCTGAGCTTTTTCTAATATTTGTGCGCGTACACATTGTTCACGTGCTAATACTTCTAGGCAAAGATGTACTATTCCTGTTCAACGTGCTCGCATTCGTGCGCGCACTCGCACACATGCATGCGCACGTGCAAAAACGAATTAGCGTGCATACTTGCCCCCCAGCTGCCTATTTAAACTGGCCTGTCACCATGAGCAGTTGCTGAATGGTCTTCAGCATGTACCTGCATTCCTGTGATGTGATCTATTGAACCTGCTTACTTGTGTATGAGCCGGCTTTCTCCTGGACTTTGCCTTTGCTCCTGCATTAACCTTGTTCACCTGATCTCTTTGACCTCGGCCTGTTTACTGGACTTATCTGTGCATGCCGATTCTGTACAGCGCTGCCTGGCTGTTACCTACCTTGGCCTGCTTCCTGGACTTTCTTTGTCTGCTGACTCAGTGCCTTGTTTTTTTTTTTTTTTAACAAAGGTGACTCAGTGAATTGTTACGCGGCTGCCACTGCTCGCTGTCTGTATATCGGCTCCGCTACCATCTCCTGCTCTGGTGCCAAGCTGCTTCAGTATCCTGTTCCTAGGACTACAACTCTCAGCTCCTTCCACCTAAGTCCAAACTTCACCAGCCAGCTATTTCGACACTGGTGCCACTCTGTGCCTTCACACTATCTGTCTCCACCTTCAGGAGTGTTGGGCAGGAGGTGCAAGAGAGGCCTCCACAACATTCCAGTCGTCACCAGGTATGTGATACCCACCAATCTAAGGTTGCTCCTACGTAGGCGATTTTGTAAGTCATCCACCTTGTCTTCCAGGGATTTAATCTTGGTGCCGCAAGTATTAACTTAGGGGAAGAGAATAGTGTCCTCCAAATCACTGATGAATCATTCCAAATTGCCATTCAGTAGCAGAGACATGCTCCCGGATTATGTGCATGTCCTGGCACATTATAGTTACAGTGCCTTGCAAAAGTATTCACCCCCTTGGCTTTTTACCTATTTTGTTACAATACAGGCTTTAGTTCAATGTTTTTTTTAATCTGAATTATATGTGATGGATCAGAACACACTAGTCTAAGTTGGCTAAGTAAAATTTTAAATATATATAAAAGACCGAAAATTTTGAAAAAAAAATAGTTTTTCTTTATTTCTGTTAAAATTATTTGTAAATAAGTACGTTTTCTTCTTCAATGACGGGCACTGATATGGCTGTACTGACGGCACTGATGGGCACCGATGAGGTGGTACTGATGAGGTGGCACTGACGTTCACGGATGATGGGCACTGATAGGCGGCACTGATAGGTGGCACTGATGGGCCCTGATAGGTGGCACTGGTATGCAGCACTGATGGGCACTCATAGGCGGCACTGATGGGCACTTATGGGTGGCACTGATGGGTACTTATGGGTGGCACGGATAGGTGGCATGGATGGGCACTGATAGGTGGCACTGCTGGACACTGATGCGTGGCACTGACACTGATGGGTGGTATTGCTGGGCATCACTGTTTTTTATTGGTACATACAGGTGACACAGATTTGGCATCATTTGCACATGTGGATGGCCAGGGGGTACATACGTACGTACAGATTGACACACAGATCCACCGATCGCCACGATGCGTGCCCCCACGGGCAGACGGCGGCATGTTATCCTGAAGGACGTCATATGACGCCCAGTCAGGATAACAGAACCACTTCCCGGACGTCAATATTCTATTGACCGGGCGGGAAGTGGTTAAAAAAATAACTGCCTCTGTATATTGTCAACAATTTTGTTGGATAGTTGTTACCAGACCCTCCCTACTGACTTTACTATTATATATCTTAACCCTGATGAAGTCACGTGACCCGTGACGATACACATCGTGATTGGCTTACAGGCACACCGGAAGTGACGCAGGTGACAAGCTCGGCGCTCGTGGATGTTATACTGTGTCTCATTTTGCTTAATGTGAGTGTTACCTTATGTTGGTTTTAATAATACATTTTTATACGACATACTACACTATTTGGGCATTCCCCTTCTTCCCGTTGCATCCCTTTTGGGGCGAGTGTGGAAGTTCAGTACAGAGAAGCCACAATCCACCACCTAATACCGATTTTTGGATTCATGGGAGGAGGACTCCCAAAGATTTAGATATGAAGGACCTACAGAGGATATCTGAACTATTGTTTGTCTTCCCATGCTGTTACTTTACAGGAGTAAGATGAGAGGGCATTTCACATAGAGGTGTCACTGCATGGAATGAAGTGACACCAGGCATTTACTGCATAGTTTGCACAGTTAAGATTGGAGCACCACCTTTCATTCCTTATCTCAGGGTTATTCTAGAGACTTTACAATAGTTTTCACTACATACATTGACACGTTGATGTTTATTTTTTGAGCACTGATTGATTTATAACTGTTCGTTTTGTTGCACAAGATTTATATTTACATTGGATAACTTTGTTTCACAGGTTCACCTTGGAAGGTCTTTTGTATTTGATGTTCTGTTTCTACTGCCATCTTGTGCACAGTTTTAGTATTACATTTTCCTTAAAAGCTTTACTTGTGTTACACAGGTTCAATTTTAATTATATAACAGCACAGCACCATTCACTTACACATATATTAACCAGTTCCAATTTAAGATAATTTTTTGCATGTATGTAAAAATCTGCATTTTTTGGCTATAAAATTTCTAAACCCACCCCCCAGAGAATAATACATTTTCTGAAAAGCAGAGGCCTTGTAAAACAAAAAGATAGCCTTTACAATTTTTTATGTCGCACAATATTTGCGCAACTGTTTATCAAATGCATATTTTCAGGACGAAATCCCTGTGTAAATGCACACAACATAATGCCCGATTTGTTAGTAAAATATAAAAGATGGGGTTGTGTTGAGTAAATAGATACCAAACATGTTAAGTCTTAAAATTGTGAGAGCCTGTGATATCGCCAAAAATTATGGTATTTAAAATTTAAAATTTCGCCATTGGTGGAGCTTTAAAGGCCTTTATAGCTCATCAATTTAAAATTAACTGTGAATAAGGCCTCATGCACACTGCAGCTAATTGTCCAGCTGGGTATGTGCACCCCTCTAATTGTCCTGCTGGGTAAGTGCATCCCTATAATTGTGCAGGTGGGTATGTTGACACCTCTAATTGTCCAGCTGAGTATGTGCACCCCTCTAATTGTCCAGCTGGGTATGGTGACCCCTCTAATTGTCCTGCTGGGTATGTGCACCCCTCTAATTGTCCAGCTGGGTATGCTGACCCCTCTAATTGTCCTGCTGGGTACGTGCACCCCTCTAATTGTACAGCTGGGTATGTGCACCCCTCTAATTGTCCAGCTGGGTATGCTGACCCCTCTAATTGTCCAGCTGGGTATATTGACCCCCTCTAATTGTCCAGCTGGGTATATTGACCCCCTCTAATTGTCCAGCTGGGTACGTGCACCCCTCTAATTGTCCAGCTGGGTATGTTGACCCCTCTAATTTTCCTGCTGGGTATGTGCACCCCTCTAATGTACATCTGGGTATGTGCATCCCTCTAATTGTCCAGCTGGGTATGTTGACCCCTCTAATTGTCCAGCTGGGTATGTTGACCCCCTCTAATTGTCCTACTGGGTATGTGCACCCCTCTAATTGTCCTACTGGGTATGTGCACCCCTCTAATTGTCCTACTGGGTATGTGCACCCCACTAATTGTCCAGCTGGGTATGCTGACCCCTCTTATTGTCCAGCTGGGTATGTGTACCCCTCTAATTGTCCAGCTGGGTAAATGCACCCCTCTAATTGTCCAGCTGGGTAAATGCACCCCTCTAATTGTCCAGCTGGGTATGTTGACCCCTCTAATTGTCCTGGTAGCCATTGTCCCTGAAAAAGAAAGTAAGGGTAAATGCAAAATTTTACAGTTGTAGTGAGAGCAAAGAGTGTGGGGAAATCTTGCTATGAGGACATATGCTCTGATAACAACTGTCTAAGATGGATATTTCCGTCACTTCTGCCACCGGGATTGTGTGTAAATCTGACAAGCCGACTCCTGCCTTTCATATGGAAGCATTTGGGCGGCTGTACTGCCACCCGATTGCTTCCACACACCCCTAGTAATGGCACCCTCTGCCCCTACCACGTATCCTGCGCTCATCTTGCCCATCTACAGGCCTGGGACCAACATAGCCGGGTAGAGGGGAGGGAGCAGAGTGGACACACGTCCACTCTGTTCCCCTCTTTGTTGCTGACCTGGAAAGTGACGTGTTTGATGTCACTTCAAGGTCCGCCCGTCAGTCTCCCTGGCTACCATGGCTGGGAAAGAATGTAATGCAATGCGATGTGCATTGCATTACATTTAGTGGAGCGCAGGGGAGACATGCGGGGACTTTTGGACCCTGCATGTCTCATTAACCACTTACAGACCGGAAGATATGGCTGCTTAATGACCAGGCAATTTTTTGCGATACGGCGCTGCATCGCTTTAACTGACAATTGCGCGGTCGTGCGATGCTGTACCCAGTCACTTTTTTTCCCCACAAATAGAGCTTTCTTTTGGTGGTATTTGATCACCTCTGTGGTTTTTATGTTTTTTTAAAACAAAAAAAGAGCGACAATTTTGAAAAAAAATAACAATATTTTTTTACTTTTTGCTATAATATATATCCCCAAAATATTTTTCAAAACCAAATTTCTTTCTCAGTTTAAGCCAATATATATTCTTCTACATACTTTTGGTAAAAAAAAATCGCAATAAGCATATATTGATTGGTTTGCGCAAAAGTTATAGCGTCTACAAACTATAGGAAAGATTTATGGCATTTTTATTATTATTTTTTTTTACTAGTAACGGCAGAGATCTGCGATTTTTAGCGGTACCGCAACGAGCAGATCGGACACTTTTGACACATTTTTGGGACCAGTGACATTTATACAGCGATCAGTGCTATAAAAATGCACTGTTTACTGTGTAAATGTCAATGGCAGGAAAGGGGTTAACACTAGGGGGCGATCAAGGGATTGAATGTGTGTTCCCTAGGTGTGTTCTAACTGTGAGGGCATAGGACTGACTAGAGGAAGAGACATATCATTTTTCCTACTTAGCAGGAACAAACAATATGTCTCTTCTCTCCTGACAGAACAGGGATTTGTGTGTTTACACGCACAAACCCCTGTTCCTGCTCTCGTGCACGCGATCGCGCGTGGCTGGCGGCGATCGTGCCCGCCTGCCACGCGCATTTGTTAAATTTGGTAGTTTATTGCACTTGTGTGCCCTAATATTAACTTTAGTGTATTTTTTTACTGAAATTATGCATTTGCTAGACCTATGTGGTAATATAGTGCGACATAGAAAATTGGAACTAACACCATGTTCTTCTCTAGGGTGGCTGCTTTCAGAAAATATTTAATGTTTTGGGGGTTTTATGTAATCTTAAGGCCTAAAATGATTTTTTTGGCATGTGTGCAAAAAATGGCTCTGGCAGCAAAAGGTTTAAAGCTGAACTCTAGGGGAAACAAAAATTCCTCCATTGCAGTGGGACACCCCCCACACCGCAGGGGTAAAAACTTGTTCAGAGGAATGTAAAAGTCACTTTAAGTTACCCAATCCTCCAGTCTTGCAGGCTCCCTCAGTGCTGCTAGACTGCATTCTGCAGCCTCTCTTCCCCTATTCTCTGGCAGTCACAGGTGCTCTGATGTCATCGAGTATAATATAATACAATGCTTGCACTGGATGTGAGGACATTGAGAGACAGTCCTCTATTGGAGTGTAGGGGAGCAGGGATCAGGTAAGTAGATAAGTAAAAGTGCTTTTTCTGGTCTTCAAAACATAAATGAACATTTATTTCCTGGGGAACCCCACTGCAAGGAAGATTTTTTTTCCCCTGGATTTAAAGCAGTTGTAATCCGCTGGGTGTTCTTATTTTTATTTATTTTTTTAGGACTTGCAAGGTAAATGCATAATGTGCTAGTATGCATAGCATACTAGCACATTATGTGAAACGTACCTGAAAACGAAGCCGACCAGCGATGTAATCTCTGGAGGCAGCGTCCATCTTCTCCCCGTCTTCCTTCTGTGACAGGCCGGAGCCACGATGACGTCACTTGCGTGCATGCGCGGGGGGGCGTCACTCACTGCACACGTATCTGAAGGAATGGCACCGGTGGCCGTTCCTTTAGAGCGTATGCGCCGATGATGTAATCGGCTGCATGTAATGTAAATGTCTCCTAAACGGTGCACGTTTAGGAGATATTTACAGTACCTATAGGTAAGCCTATAGGTACCAATTATGCACAGGAGTTTACATATATCAAAGAAAAAGTTGCAATTAATGGAATCAGAAAACACTCACCAATCCGAGACACACAATAAGCTCCACATTGGTTATTAGAGGAAAGGTCCGTTCTTTTGAAGTACACCTGTGATAACAGTAAATATATTAAAGCAAACCCACCAATGCCAAATTAATAACTACAATGATGGCACCAAATTACACCCCAACAATTCAGAGTTCTCCCATTAATCAATATAATGTGCACACTGCAGGACAGTATACCCTGAGATTAAAGTCACACGGTGCATTTTGTGTCTATATTTTGTACATATATACAGGTCCAACTCATAAAATTTGAATATCATCAAAAAGTTAATTTATTTCAGCAATTCAATTCAAAAAGTGAAAAAGGACTCTCTGACATGTGGTGTGGCTGTTTCAAGATGCGCAATAAGGAGGCACTGGAAGAAAGATGGGCTGCATGGTCGAGTCGCCAAAAGAAAGCCATTACTACGCAAATGCCACAAAGTATCCCGCTTACAATACGCCAAACAGCACAGAGACAAGCCTCAAACCTTCTGGCACAAAGTCATTTGGAGTGATGAGACCAAAATTTAGCTTTTTGGCCACAACCATAAACACTTCATTTGGAGAGTTAACAAGGCCTATAATGAAAGGTACACCATCCCTACTGTGAAACACGGAGGTGGATCGCTGATATTTTGGGGATGTGTGAGCTACAAAGGCACAGGAAATTTGGTCAAAATTTTTGGCAAGATGAATGCAGAATGTTATAAAAAAATACTGGAGGAATATTTGCATTCATCAGCCAGGAAGCTGCGCATGGGACGTACTTGGACATTGCAACATGACAATGATCCAAAACACAAGGCCAAGTTGACCTGTAATTGGCTACAGCAGAATAAAGTGAAGGTTCTGGAGTGGCCATCTCAGTCTCCTGACCTCAATATTATTTGAGCCACTCTGGGGAGATCTCAAACGTGCAGTTCATGCAAGACAGCCCAAGAATTTACAGGAACTGGAGGCTTTTTGCCAAGAGGAATGGTCAGCTTTACCATCTGAGAAGATAAAGAGCCTCATCCACAAATACCACAAAAGACTTCAAGCTGTCATTGATGTTAAAAGGGGCAATACACGGTATTAAAGTGGTTGTAAACCCTAGACCTGGAAAGTGACGTGTTTGATGTCACTTCAAGGTCCGCCCGTCAGTCTCCCTGGCTAGCATGGCTGGAAAAGAATGTAATGCAATGCGATGTGCATTGCATTACATTTAGTGGAGCGCAGGGGAGACATGCAGGAACTTTTGGACCCTGCATGTCTCATTAACCATTTACAGACCGGAAGATATGGCTGCTTAATGACTAGGCCATTTTTGCGATACGGCGCTGCATCGCTTTAACTGACAATTGCGCGGTCGTGCAATGCTGTACCCAAACAAAATTGACGTCCCTTTTTTCCAACAAATAGAGCTTTCTTTTGGTGGTAGTTGATCACCTCTGTGGTTTTTATGTTTCTTAGGGTTTCTAGGGTTTACAACCACTTTAAAAACTGGGGTATGTAAACTTTTGACTTCAAAAAACAGTTACATTGCTGGAATGCCAGGATTGCTAACTGTCACATTTGTTGTGTCCTCAACCAAATTGTCAAACCATCAAATGGCTGATGACTGATTAACCATGCAGCCCAATGGCAGTTGCAGATCAATCAGAATCAGCTTCCTTGCCTGTATAGGATAGGAGGGTTTAACCTATTGCTGACCGTATACGCTACACGGCGGCAGGTTGGCACGGCTGCGCAAACCGCCGTAGGTGTATGTCGGCTGCTTTAAGAGCTGCAGGAGGTGCGTGCCAGCGGCAACGATGTCCGCCGGCCACCCGCGATCGCTCCACAGAGAGCGAGAATGGGGATCTGTCGATGTAAACAGACAGATCCCCGTTCTGACGGGAGGAGAGAGAGATCTGCTGTTCCTAGTGATCAGGAACAGCGATCTATCGCCTCCTCCAGTCAGTCCCCTCCCCCCACAGTTAGAAACACCTCCCAGGGAACACATATAACCCCTTGATCGCCCCCTAGTGTCAACCCCATCCCCGCCAGTGATATTTGCACAGTAATCAGTGCATTTTTATAGCACTGATCGCTGTATAAATGTCAATGGTCCCAAAAAAGTGTACGATCTGGCTGCTGCAATGTCGTAGTCCTTCCAAAAATCTCTGATCACTGCCATTACTAGTAAAAAAAATTATAAATAATAAAAATGCCATAAATACATCCCCTATTTTGTAGACACTATAATATTTTGTGCAAACCAATCAATATATGCTTATTGCGATTTTTTTTACCAAAAATATGTAGAGGAGTACATATTGGCCTAAACTGAGGAAGAAATGTATTTATTTTTTTTTAACCATAAGGGTTATTTATTATAGCAAAAAGTAAAAAAGCAAAAATTTTAAATTGTATTTCTTTTTTCGAAATTGGCACTCTTTTTTGGTTTATAGCGCAAAAAATAAAAAACGCAGAGGTGATCAAATACCACCAAAAGAAAGCTCTATTTGTGGGGGAAAAAAAGGACATACATTTTCTTTGTGTACAATGTTGCATGACCGCGCAATTGTCAGTTAAAGCAGAGCAGTGCCATATCGCAAAAAAACAGCCTGGTCAGGAAGTGGGTAAATCCTTCCGGGGCTGAAGTGGTTAATTCAGCTTTAAAGCTGCCAGCAGATTGGCCTCTACAAAATCAGCAGTGCCTAAAGATGGAGAGCAACTGAGCATGTGCAGAGCAGGGCGAGACAGTGGAGGAGATTTACTAAACCTGGAGTACTCAGAATCTGGTGCAGCTCTGCATAGAAATCAATCAGCTTCCAGGTTTTAGACCAGGTTCACACTGCTGCGGGATTGAAATCGTGTGAGTTCAGCTGAAATCGCAAGATTTTATTCCTGCGTGTCATTTCGATGTCAATCGCACCTGAAATCGACAAAAGTAGTACAGAAAGTACTTTTGTGAATTAGTGTGGCGCTGCAAAGTCTACGTCGATTCGGACGGTTCCATTGCGGGCAATAGCCGCCGTTTTAGCTTGTCAAATGGCATCAATGTGAACCAGGCCTCACCAGTGCAGACCTACTTTGCCGGGAGGGTGTCAATAGACGTCCTCACGTGCTCGAGTGGTATGCACGCCCCCTGCAGGGCATGTGCGGCACGTTCTGTGATCAGCGAGTCTATGAGACTCGGCTGATCACAGATCGGAGATCCCGACTCCTTACCATGTGATCAGCTGTTAGCCAATGACAGCTAATCATGTGATGTAAACAGTGCTGGTAATCAGCTATTTTTACTCCTCACACTGATAGCGTGAGTAAAAAAGATAGCCGATCACCGGCGGCCGTGAGAGGGACATCAGTCCGAATCGTGGAGAGGTTCTGCAGTCATCTGTGCCCACCTGTGCCACCTACCAGTGCACAACAGTGCCGCCTACCAGTGCCCACAGTGCCATCTATAAATGTCACCAGTGTCTCATCAACAGTGCTGCCTATCAATGCCACCTACCAGTGTCCATCAGTAACACCTATCGGTGCCCATCAGTGCCATCTATCAGTGCCACCCATCAGTGCCACCTATCAGGTTCCATCAGTGCCACCTCATCAGTGCCTATCGGTGTCGCATTATCTGTGCCTATCAGTGCAGCCCTTCAGGGCCCATCGGTGCAGCCTCATCAGCGAATATCAATGAAGGAGAAAAATGACCTGTTTGCAAAATTTTATAACAAACTATGAAACCAGTTTTTTTTTTAATTTCTGTCTTTTTTTGTTTTTTTAGCAAAAAATAAAAACCCAAGTGGTGATTAAAAACCTCCATTTGTGTGAAAACAATTATGCAAATGTCATTAGCATACAGTTTTGCATGCCTGCGCAATTGTCAAAGTGTGACAGCGCTGAAAGATGAAAATTGGTCTGGACAGGAGGGGGGTTTAGGTGCCCAGTAAGCAAGTGGTTAATTGAACAAGCTGAAGTTAGAAGCTGATTGGCTACCATGCACAGTAGCACCAGATTCTGAGTGCTCCAGGTTTAGTAAATCTCCCTAAGACCCCTTTAACACTGAGGTGGTTTTCAGGCATTTTAATGCTAGAAATAGCACCTGAAAACCGCCTCCCAATAATTTCAGTGTGACTTTGCACACTGGGAGTGTGCCCTTGTGGGGTGTTAGGAAAAGTCCTGCAAGCAGCACCTTGGGGGCGGTATGGAAGCGCTGTATACCAGTGTTTCTCAACTCCAGTCCTCAAGGCTCCCCAACAGGTCATGTTTTTAGGCTTTCCATTGTTTTGCACAGGTGATTTGATCAGTTTCACTGCCTTTGGTAATTACCACAGCCAGTTCTGAGGAGGGAAATCCTGAAAACATGACCTGTTGAGGCGCCTTGAGGACTGGAGTTGAGAAACACTGCTGTATACAGCGCTCCAAAACTGCCCTGCCCATTGAAATGAATGGGCAACGCTTCCAAAGTGCTTCGGAAATGCTGCAACACAGGCGTTTTTAACCCCTCCTTTGGGATTAAAACGAGCGGTGATTTACCGCTAACGGTAAGTGTGAAAGAAGCCTAAGGGTCCTTTAATACGGGTGGTCCGCCGGGCGGACTTCGCTTTGCTTAGCGGGGGGGGGGGGGGCGCTCCAGTGATCTGCACTGAGCAGGCAGATAACAGGTCCGTGTCCACTCAGTGTGCAGAGAAGGACCTGTCAGAGCCCCGCTCTCCTCTATGGGAAATCGGATATAAAGGACCGTCTGTCCGTTTTCATCTGATCCGAACCACCAGACGGATAGAAAATAGGGTCACCATCCGTCTGGATTTCACGGACCGGATCGGATAGCAGTGAGTGTCAGCAGACATGTCACCGCTGACATCCACCGCTCCATAGGAGTGAATGGAGGCTTCGATCAGGTGGACCCGATCGGAAAGCCTGGGGTATCACTGGATTATAAACATAGGCTGTTATTTCATGTTTTATATACCTGCAACAGGGGCCAGCCTGAACTGATCTAGCAGGACTTCATTTTCTGACTAAAGTTCCAGTTTAACAAAAAAGCTGATCATTGTAAGCACCAATCAGTGTTAATCGTTTGTCTCAACCCTCTGTCACTTTTGCTGCACAGTGTGGTCCATTAACCACATGCCGACCAGCCGCCGCAGTTGTACTGCAGCAACATGGCTCGGCTGCGTGAATCGCCGTCATGTTACGCGGGTAACATAGAAGGCCACTAGGGGGTGTGTGCGCGCCCCCTGCTCGCCCACGGAGCCGATGCGAGTGCCCCGGCGGTCCCACGATCGCTTGGGGCACACCGAGAATCTGTGATACAGTTTCCAGTTCTCTGAGGGGAGAACAGACAGATCGTCTGTTCATACTGAGTATGAACAGCGATCTGTCATATCCCCTACACATTCCCCTCCCCCCTTCAGTTAGAACACTCCCTAGGACATACTTAACCCCTTCACTGCCCCCTAGTGGTTAACCCCTTCACTGTCAGTGACATTTTTACAGTAATCAATGCAATTTTATAGCATTGATCGCTGTAAACTGACAATGGTCCCAAAAATGTGTCAAAATTGTCCGACGTGTCCGCCATAATGTCGCAGTCACAATAAAAATCACTGATCGCCGCCATTACTAGTAAATAAAAAAAAATTAATAATAAAAAAGCCATAAAACTATCCCCTATTTTGTAGACGCTATAACTTTTGTGCAAACCAATCAATATACGCTTATTGCGATTTTTTTTTACCAAAAATATGTAGAAGAATACGTATCGGCCTAAACTGAGGAAAAAAATATATATTTTTATATATTTTTGGGGGATATTTATTATAGCAAAAAGTAAAAAAACATATTTTTTTTCAAAATTGGCGTTTTTTTTTGTCTATAGCGCAAAAAATAAAAACCGTAGAGGTGATCAAATACCACCAAAAGAAAGCTCTATTTGTGGGGGAAAAAAGGACATCAATTTTGTTTATGTATGTCTCACGCAATTGTCAGTTAAGGCGACGCAGTGCCAAATCGCAAAAAGTGCTCTGGTCAGGGGGGGTAAAATCTTCTGGGGCTGAAGTGGTTAAAGCTTCTTATCCTTTAGGCCCCGTCGACATCTAGCGTTTTAGTATCGCTACGATTCTGCCCCCAATTCGAAATCGCACTGCAATGCTGACAAAACGCAGCACGCGTGTTTGTGCGCCATTCATTTTTAATGGCACATAAAACGTGGTGTGGTTTTGCTGCGATTGTCATACAATTTGCTTCTTTTTGGGCGACAAGCTTCATGCCACGCAGATTGACACATGATGAACATGAATGGCATGTTTGAGGTACATAAATGGCGTCCTCCTATAACAAGGGCATTATTCACCTTCAATGGAATCCGGGCAGCGTGTTCTCATCTATAGATCTGTCTAATCTCCATGGGCCAGTGATCTCACCCTCCCCATGATTTCAGGACTGGGATATTGTGGGGAATGTGGACAGTTCCTCTAAGCCTCTCCATTGATCAGGGTGTGATTTGTGCTCCGTCACGCTGCAGCCATGTATATGTATGACAATGGTAGATAGATGAGAGCACACCACCCCCCAATCATCACCCCGACACCCCACTCCGCCCGGACAACGTGTTGCGCACTTGGAATGACACAGCCCGACCAGAACGTCACCGGCACCTGACACCACCGCCCGAGGGGCGCCCCATTCCTCACACCTTCATAGGGGGGTTTCAGGTCCAGTTGTCTGTAGACGGTACCATCCAATCAGCACTCCTCCCCCTTCCTCCCCGCCTGAGTTGGTACCTGACCTGCCATATAAAAGCAGCGAGGCGTATCCCCGCTCTCACGCACATCGTTTTATCGGAACGACGAGAAGAAAATAGTGAGAAAGAATGGCGCTACCACCGACCGAGATCAACCCTGAGGTAAGTTATCACCTCCCCTGTACGCCCCACCCGCCATTCATCAATCGCAGTGTAATCACCCGCCTTGTCTTCTCTCCACAGATGCTGAACAAAGTGAGTGTTCCCGGGGGCGGCGGCTACCGCATCCTCCATGTGTCCGGACCAGCATCCCACTACATAGAGGAGGCTTCATAACGGACAGCCGAGAGATGGGCCAGGGCGTGGTCCCTCTGTTCTCAATGGCGTTCTCCACACGTCCTCCACCCTTACCTCTCCAGACATGTGTCCTTCCATGGGGCTCTCCACCGTTCTCCACACGTCCTCCACCCTTACCTCTCCAGACATGTGTCCTTCCATGGAGCTCTCCACCATTCTCCACACGTCCTCCACCCTTACCTCTCCAGACATGTGTCCTCCCATGGAGCTCTCCACACACGTCCTCCACCCTTACCTCTCCAGACATGTGTCCTCCCATGGAGCCCTCCACACATTTCCTCCACACTTACCTCTCCAGACGTGTCCTTCCATGGAGCCCTTCTCCACCCTTATCTCTCCAGACATGTGGTCTCCCATGGAGCCCTCCACACATTTCCTCCACCCTTCTCCACATATTGTCCTCCACCCTTACCTCTCCAGACATGTGTCCTCCCATGGAGCCCTCCACCCTCTCCACATGTCCTCCACCCTTACCTCTCCAGACATGTCCTTCCATGGAGCCCTCCACCCTTCTCCACATGCCCTTCACCCTTACTTCTCCAGACATGTGTCCTCCCATGGAGCCCTCCACCCTCTCCACATGTCCTCCACCCTTACCTCTCCAGACATGTGGCCTCCCATGGAGCTCTCCACACATCCACCCTTGCCTCTCCAGACATGTGGCCTCCCATGGAGCCCTCCACACTGTCCGCCACCCTTACCTCTCCAGACATGTGGCCTCCCATGGAGCCCTCCACACATCCACCCTTACCTCTCCAGACATGTGGCCTCCCATGGAGCCCTCCACACATCCACCCTTGCCTCTCCAGACATGTGGCCTCCCATGGAGCCCTCCACCTTTCTCCACACATTCTCCACCCTTACCTCTCCAGACATGTGTCCTCTCATGGAGCCCCCACCCTTCACACATTGTCCTCCACCCTTGCCTCTCCAGACATGTGTCCTCCAATGGAGCCCTTCAGACATGTGCCCTCCTTGCCTCTTTGGATGTCAGCCATTGTTAATGATCTTTTACCCTTCAAATTGTTCACCTCCTCTAGCTTTGTTCATCTTGCCTCTCTAAAAGTGTCAGCCATTGTTAATCATCTTCCACTCTAACTTCTCATATTCTATTCCAGTATGTTCAGCCATCCTTCATACCCTATTCCCCCCCTTTTTTTTTTTTTCCACGCTTATTTCTCATGTTCTCCTCTTCTAGAAGTGCTAGCCATTGTCTGTGCCACCCTTCTATTCTCAACTGTTATGTGCCACTCTTCTCTAGAAGTGTTGTCCTTTGTTCCTCGTGTACCACTTATTCACCCTAACATTTTATGTTCTATTCTGCTCTAGTATGGTCTGCCATTGTTCCGTCCTACTCCACCCTTTTCTGCCATTGACCATATGCCACCCTTCTGTTAATTGTTCGTTATATGCCCCCACACTAGAAGTTTTGGCTTTTATCGTATACTACTCTTCTATTCACCACCATTGCTCCTTATGTTTTTTCTTTTCTAGAAGTGTCAGCCATTCATCTTTCACCCTGTCCACGTGCCATCAGTCTATTTCCGACTGCTTATGTGCTACCCTTTTTCTCTAGGAGTGTTGACCATTGTTCATTATGTGCCACCCTTCTATTCTCCTTTTCGTTATGTTCCATCTTCTCTAGCAGTATCAGTCAATCTTCACCCTTCTCTAGAGTTCAACTTCAACCCTTATGATCTATCCTGATCTTATCATGGTCAGCCATTGTTCCATCATGCTCCACTCTTGCAGTGTTGGTTATCTTCCACCTTTGTATTTCATGTTTTATTATGTCTCAGCTGTTCATGTGCCACCCTATACAATATATAACAAGTCTTGTTTTTCGAGTAGGCAGTGTGGCAAGTATGGAAAGCACAGGGAAAACTTCTGGCTACAAAAGCCTATACTAGTGCCTGGAAGTCTAGGACAGTTGGCCATTATGTTTGACTAAAATGGACTGATGGCATTAGAGGTCTGACAAATCCACAAAGTGTAGAATGTGTAGGTCTGTCCACTTTCCAGCCAAATTTAAGACACCCATCTTGCATGTACCTATTTACTTGGCTTAATAAAAAGCTGTTTACATTTTTACAAAAATGACTTTGTTCTCACTTTTTTTTTTTTTTTTTTTTTTTTAAATGTAATGACCACTTTCAGGCTGGACCATTTTGCTGGCTTAAGACCAGACCACTTTTTGCGATTCGGCACTGCGTCGCTTTAACTGACAGTTGTGCGACCTGGCTCCCAAACAAAATTGATGTGTTTTTTTTTCTTTTCCCACAAATAGAGCTTTTTTTTGGTGGTATTTGATCACCCCTGCGGTTTTTATTTTTTGCGCTATAAACAAACTGTGACAACTTTGAAAAAATGCATTTTATACTTTTTGCTAGAATAAATATCTTTTTTTTTTTTTTTCCTCAGTTTAGGCCGATGCATATTCTACATATTTTTGGTAAAACAATGTTTGGTTTGCGCAAAAGTTATAGCGTTTACAAAATAGGGGATAGTTTTATAGCATTATCAATTTATTTTCTAGTAATCGTGGCGATCAGCTTTTTTTTTATTTTTTTTTAATTTTGACTTCAACATTATGGCAGACACATCGCACATTTTTGGGACCATTGTCATTTATACAGCCATCAGTGCTATACAAATGCACTGATTCCTGTGTAAATGACACTGGCAGTGAAGGGGTTAACCAGGGGGTGGCAGTGTAGGGGTTAAGTGTTCCTAGGGGTGTGTTACTAACTGTGGGGGGCCTGGCTGTGTTCTAGTGAACACTGATCTCTGCTCCAATCATGGAGCAGAGATCAGTGTCACTAGTTGCTAGGCAGAACGGGGCGATGCTGTTTACTTCCGCATCTTCCGGTGCGGCGCTCGAGTCCGTGGGACCCACGACTAGACTCATGGGGGTCCCGACTGGTGCACGGCGGCAATCTTAAAGGGACGTACCTGTACGGCCTTTTGCCTGTCCATGCCATTCTGCCGACATTGTTGTGTGCTGGTCGAGAAGTGGTTAAGGAAGGGGCTGGGTAGTTTACCATTAACTCTAATCTGTCCTGGCAGATAAGCTGACTGCAAAGTTTCTATCCAAACAAAGGCTGGGGTGATGCCCTGTCGCTCAGTCTGTCCTGAACAATACATGGCGCCTATAGAGTCCCACTATAAACGTTCTTTCTAGAAATCCCTAGGAAGGTAAGAAACCTATTTAATTTTAGGTATAGTGGGTGACTGAACACAACATAGTGGGGGTTCTCAAACTTGATTACAAAAGTGGAAAAGTTGTTTTGGTGGATTCAAACGGACCATAGCCTGTGCTTCTCCTCCATGGATGTGTCAAAGCTTAGGTTACATTGCAGTGGCCCTTCACTTTCAAACCACTACATTTTGTTTTATGAGGTAGTTTAGAAGCTCCAATCATTGTGCTCTGTAAGCACACTTGAACCCATTTGACTTGGTAAACTTTGCAAACTGAGGGTGGTTATCACTACCTGTTTTTTTTTTTTCTCTTTGCAGCTCTTGGCGAAGTTTGGTGTTTCCAGCTGTAAATATGTGGATATATTGGGTTTTGAACCAGATTACCTAAAAACATTTTCCAAACCCGTTAGTGCTGTAGTGCTCACCTTCCCACTAACAACAAAGGTAAGGTTTTGGCTCTGCAGTATCAAGTTCAGCCAAACTATTTGTTCTGGTATACACATTGGGTCCTAGAATGTTAACCACTTGTGCCAACTGCAGTATGTCTAGTTTTGTTAGCAGCTAAAGCCTGTAGCTGCTGACTTTCACACCATGGTGCAGAGAACCCAGTTTTTCTGCATGCATTTTGCAAGGGCTCAAAGAGCAATGGTTCCATGTGCCCTGTTCATATCAACGTGCAGATTTTATTTTTTTCTGTGCAAAGTGTGCGCAGTTTTCTATATGGGGAAAACTGACATTTAAATGTTGGTTTGAACAGGACATGTAACTGACGCGCATGAGAACTGATGTCGATGTACATAAACTCAGATGTGCTTGATTACTAATCTGCTTTCTCTGCAAGTGAAATCTGCGGTTTTCATGTATGGTTTGTACAAGCCCTTAAAATTGGGTACTTTCAGTGCTATCTTCTGTAGCCGGTATTACTGCTGCAGGTTGTCATGCCGCTATCTTGAATATGGGAATTGGCTGTGGCTTCCTGAGACACTACAGCCACCTTCCCACTGTTCAAAATCACACAGCACTTTGTCAATGGCCCTGCAGCCTCCTGAGACAGGGCAAGGGGTGACCTAACATATGGGGAACTGTACCCTTCTACTGGTAAATGCAGGCAGGTAAGCTTATTTTATTGTGAAAGAGGCATTGTAGGTCTCTTCTGCAATAAAGAGCATACCTACTCATTCTTTAGAACTTTAATTGTGCGCATCCATCACATGGCACCAAAACTTGGTACCCCAAATTTTCCATAGATGACACCTTAAAAGCCCCTACAGTCACCTGTTTAGCTGTGAATGGGCCTAAAATTGCACTCTGGCATGCATGGTAATGTGTAGCACAGTACAATCAATGTTTTATACATGGTTGCCCCAGTGTGCATTTATTTGGGGGTATTTGGATTTTGTGATGGATTCCCATGCGTGGTGCCATTGGTTCTCTTCAATGAGACCAAGGTCATTTTTTTTTTTTTTTGTTCCACCCCTGATGTCTCTCCTGTCCTACGGAGCTGCTACTTCATTTTATTTATTTTTTTTTCTTACCTGCAGCAACAGATTTAAAGTAGGGTATTTGACAGACCTAAATGTGCTGTACCCCTGTAGAGCCTTAAAGTGGTGTATAGATGTGGCATTATCAGGTGACCCCCCCCCCCCCCCCCCCCCCATAGTGATGTCACTTAAAGCAAACCTGTGCTTTGACTTCAACATGGTGCCCCCACCACACACGTATCCCCCTGCTCCTCTGGCAGCCAGGAGCAAGAGGAGCATGGACTAAACGGAAACCAATAAGATCATTGGCTAAAGCCACATTTAGAATTGTTCTAAACTGAACCCTAAAATGTGAATGCCATGGGATAGCAGATCTATGCTGGATAAATTGTGTTGAATTACATTTTCATTTCATTATGCGTGTTTAATGAGTTTATTCATACTTTCAGCTTGAAGAGTTCCGAAACAAAAAAGCAGAGGAACAGAAGGACAAAAAGCTGAACTCTGAAGTGTTTTACTTGAAGCAGACACTTGAAAACTCTAGTGGACTTGTTGCTTTGATTCACACTGTAGCTAACAACAAGGATTTTGTGAGTTTTGGTGAGTTTGGAGGATGTTTTGTTTGTTTTTTTGGCCAGCATTTGTCAGACACCAACTTTTTTATTTTTTGTTATGCGGCCTGTTAATGTGGGTTCACTGTGCTCACAGGTCTTGCTTCAGGTCAGCTTCTCAGTTCACTGTCCAGACCTGCTCCAGCTCCCACCCTACAGCTACAAGAATGCTTTGGCTGCTTAAGCCATGTTGCAGATGAGAGCAGAATCTGATGGTGATCCAGATGTAAGGGGCAACGGATGAAAACCCTGATGTAAAGGCAGGCTCTGAAGGGTGCAGACTAAATTTTTGTTCAAGCTTAAAGTGGTTAAGCCACTCAATGCCTTTCTTACAATCCCCTCTGCTATATTAATGTCGTGGCGTGTTTTTTTTTATATGCTGTTGTGTACCTCCTTTCCTAGTGCCGATCAGCACTCGCGTGACCGGCCGCCTCACTGCTCTCTCGATCTGACAGCTGCAGCAAGCAGGGCTGAGAAACACCCGCTGACCGCAGCCAAGAGGCAGCTGGTCACGAGCGGCACTATGAAATTGGGTACACGGCTTTTTTTTTTTTTTTTTTTTTTTTTTTTTTTTTTACTCCTACATTGGGGACATTATTTAATATAGCAGAGGTTATGGTAGGAATGTCATTGCATAAGGCAGTGTCATCTTAAGAGTGGCAGTATGACTTTAATCACCCCAATGCGCTAACAACTTACAAGATCATGATGGGTAAGTGACACCTGTGCTGGCTCGCTCTACGCCCACCCAGGAATCTTAAACCAGTTCCAGGAAGTGCCTACCCACACTGCTAAGGACTCATCCAGTCTCCCTGACAAATGCCAGCCACCCACATCGATGCCTTCCCTATCAAACAAGCATACCTATTATGATCTTGTAAGTTGTAGGCACATTGTGGTGATTAAAGTTATATACTGCCACTCTTAGCTGGCACTTTTTTCTTGTCTTCCCTGCGGAGTCACTTCTAGCTCTCTACAGCGACTGCCACTAGGTCTGCATACTGGACTTCCTCCAATGTGACTATTTGTTTTAACCTATCTACCCAGGTTTTTTGAATTGGGCTGACAGTTTCCAGTGCACTGGACCTCCTCCCTCTTGTCATTGCATTATGATGGCGGCAGGAGGGGATGGGGTGAACCGAAGAGCTGCAGGTGACGTGTGTGTAAACTGACCAGTGTCGGAGCTCACCAGCCATGATAAACTGGTCAGTTTGCAGAGGGGGGCAGCCCCAGGCAGGATCAGTTGGGTATTTCAGGTGATAGATGGGCCCAAATTACACAGCACACTACTGTTTTAACCTGGGAGGGATGGGCATGCTATATACTGGTCTTGTACCTAAGGTCCAGCATTAAGGCAATTGAGTCTTCCTCTTAAGATCTACCTTCACATGCTAGCTGCCCATCTGATGCTAACCCAATTTAAATTCAACTAAAATACAGATGAGGCCTTCTGGTCTGAAATGGTAGCCCTGTATGTTATCACTTAAAAGCATAACTAATTTGTCCTATCCTAAAGATGACCATATGTGGCACTTTAGAGATTGAGCATAGGCTTCTGTATTAGCAGCTTAACAGGTCTGAACCAGTCCTGGGACTTGCAAAGCTACATGAATGACACCCATAGCAGTTGATATGGATGTCCTCCCTGTACCAAAGTCTTGGTTAGAGCTACTGATCACTCCATCAGTAAACTTGCATGAAGCATACCTGATGGCTCCTAATGCGGCCCTCAATCTGCATGCTGCTGTATTGAGGATGGTAAGAGGCTGATGGTCCTGGTCTGATGCAATAAAGGATGGCTGCATTCATTTTATTTTCCTCCCTGGAGTTCAGATCTAAAGATCACATTCAACAGATGCTATTAAGCTGAACTTTTGTTGTATATGCCACTGATTCAACTGACTGAGCATCTAAAACATCTCATTGTAGCTGACGATTCTTCATTGAAGAGCTTTATTGAGAAGTCTGCTGCTGCCTCACCTGAGGAAAAGGGAAAGCTGTTGGAGAAAAATGAGGTAAGTTTGCAATATTTGTAATGGCCACTAGCTTGTCTTTCCCTCTGCTCAGTGCATCTATTAATGCAGTCATTTTGTATTCCAGGCCTTGTTGTCAGATTTCAAGTCTGTTGCAGCTGAGGGCTTTGTCAGGGTAAGTGTTTTGGTAAGACTGAATCTGGACCTAGTCTTGCTTGTATTCAACTTGTACGCTGTTGGCTTTGTAGCTCTTAAAAGTAATAAACCGTGGTTTGGAAAAACAAACCTGTCATACTTCATTGCAGGGGGCAGCCCCAAACCTCTCGGGTCCCCCTGCTTGGTTCCCCATGGCAGGCTGCTTGCTGTTAGATCTCATGTGCTCAATCCTGAGGCCCGCTCTGTGTCCTCACTGAGGGTGGCTAGGCCCCACCCCTCACTCTCTCCTCACTGGCTGTGATTGCCAATGGCGGGAGACAGTGGCTCGTGCTGCTGTCTGAGCCAAGGAGGGGGCAGACCTGCTGTTCTCATGCACATCGCTGGATCAAATGCAGGCTCAGTCAAGTAGAGCGTGGCTGCTGCTCACATTTTTACTTTCATGCATATAATGCATGAAGGTAAACCCTCAGCCTTTAAGGAGGTTGCATGAAGGTGAAAAACCTGTAGTGCTGCAGGCCCCCCATTTTACATACCTGAAAGCTGTCATTTTCTGGCCAGGAACAAGCACACCAGCTCTAGCTGGTGTCTCCTGTCCTGATTGAATAGATTGATAGCACAGCCATTGGCTCTCGCTGTCAATCAAATCCAATTTTGGGGGTCAGGGCTGAGTCCTGCATTCTGTGAATGGACTCAGAGTGCACCAACACACGGGTGCCCACCTTTAGGAGGGCCTTCTCCAATGTGGACACTCGCTGCAGGGTAGGAGCCATCAGCACTGCTGAGGGGCATGAACAGAAGGACTGGGGGCAATTTTGTGCAAAACTAACTGCACAGTGGAGTTAAGTATGACATGTATTTCTTTAATAAGAGGGTTTACAACCCCCTTACAGCTACTTTAAATCGGATTCCAGATGAACGTATTGCCACTTAAGCGCTCACTACACTTCAGCACATTTTACATCCAATGGTGTACACAAGGATGCAGCAGGACACTTTGCTGTATGATTATTAAATGCCTGTGGAAGCTAGAAACTAGTGAGTGCTGTGCCAGGTCACTTGGCAAGCAGCAGAAATGGAAAACGAATCACAAATGGGACTTGTGCAAAAGTCACTACTTGAATAACTGCATGTTTATGGTCATTGCTCATCAAATGCATGTCTCCAGCAGTACAGCGAAACAATTGATGGCTCTAAAACCTTGCTTGCAAAGAATGGGTATAGACAATACAGCTTTGAGGCCTATGTGGAATCTGATCACTTGGTTCATAAACTAGCATGATTCCTTGATATGTATGTTTACCTCTTCAAAGGATTGAATATTCACTAACTGTAATCTTTCTATTTCTACAGCCAGATGGAGGTGACCAATGCCATGTGTTGGTGCTTGTTCCTGTAAATAAGCACCTAAAGGAGATTGGTAAGTATAGTTTGAATTTGCATCTCTTAGGCTGCTTTCACACTGGGGCGGTTTGTAGGCGCTATTGCGCTAAAAATAGCGCCTACAAACTGACCCAAAACAGCTGGTGCTGTGTCTCCAGTGTGAAAGCCCTGAGGGCTTTCACACTGGAGCGGTGTGCTAGCAGGACGGTAAAAGTCCTGCTGGCTGCATCTTTGGAGCGGTGTGTTCACCGCTCCTATACCGCTCCATCCCATTGAAATCAATGGGAGACTGCGGGGATACCGCCCGCAAAGCGGCGCTTTGTGGAGGTTTTTAACCCTTTTTCGGCCGCTAGCGGGGGTTAAAACCACCCCGCTAGCGGCCGCATACCGCGGGTAAAACGATGGTAAAGCAGCGCTAAATATAGTGCTGCTTTACCGTCGCCGCCCCGCACCGCCCCAGTGTGAAAGCAGCCTTAAAGTATGTCTGAAAGGGGAGGCAGGCAGAACCTTTCCCTTAACACTTTTTGGAGGTATTTCTGGAAGCAGTTACCTGCTGAGTGATCTGAACTGGGAAGTTCACTCATTCCCTGGCCACTTTACAGGCCCCAGGAGGCTGCAGGTCAACCTGATATGTTGTGGATATCCTAGCTTCCAGGTTAAACAAGTCACCAGTACAAAAGTATCCTTAGTCCCTGTCACAAACTAATATCAGATGCTTGACTTCCATAGACCCAGTGCAAATGCTGCCCTGACTGCAAAAAATACTTTTAGTGGAAGACACCCCTGTTCTAGGGTCCCTGTTCAATCCGGCTATATGGTCTCTGGCTTAACCATGACTAAAGACCAAATCTTGAGACCAAGGTGTTGAGTCTGGTCTCTTGTAAGGTGCCATTTCTAATTTTTCACTTGTGAGACCCTGCTTTATTCCTAAAGTGTGGTGTCAGCCTTCCACCTCACTGATTTCAGCCTGTCCTTTTATTGTGCTCTGCTCCAAGCACCCAAAGGTTGCTCTTCACTGTGGTCAGAGCCACCAGTCTACCTCAAAACTACAGCTTCTATCAAAGACTGACTCCATTTTGTTCTGCCCTCAGACATCCTGCCTAAAGCCACAATCAATGGATAGATGAGGCCTTAACCTAAGGGCTTACACACTAAAGGACAAAGCACTGCCTTGCACATGCATGCTTACTCTACTAGATCAGTAGAAGTTTCCTGGACATTCAAACATCAAGCTTTTGTTGCGCTTAGCTTTGTAAAGCGGCAACCTGGTCTAAAGTTTAACTTATTTCCTCTTCCCAGCCCCCTGATCTACCAGGCAGCTATACAATCTTCTGCAGATGCTGCAAGTTCTCTTGCTTCCCATCCCAGTGTCTATGAATATAAAGCCTTTGTCATGTGCTTCACAATTTAAGATTTGTTACAGGCAAGTAATTTCTTGAATACAGGCCACTTTGCTGGTTTTTATTCTGCATTGTTGAACTGAGGACTCGCAGGGTGAGGTAAGGTTACAGGGGGACAATGACTACAAAAGCTTAGCGCTAAAACCCAACACAAGCATGTAAACTGTAACCACAGCCATAAGTGGCCACTAGGGTAGTGGTACAGGTGAAGGGCAAGGAAATTCTAAGCAGGCCCTCCAGTGTTTAAAAAAAAAAAAAAAGTTTAACTATGATAGCTGGACTCAAACTGTATGCAGAGTCTTGGGCTAATGTCCAAGAGACTCCAAGTTTATTGACGTTGTCAAATCTTGGTGCCAACCTGTAATCCCAGGCAGTGATGGAAAGTTAGCCTAGCTGAGAGCAGATGTGGGTTTGAGTGGCGATCAGTAAACTACAAGGACAGGAGAAGTTGGCTGCCAGCCACAATGGGGAAGCTCCAAGGGACCCTAACCAGGAAGTGATGTCTCCAGAACTGGAAGCCACTGACCTGGAACAACTTGTTCTAACTTTCTATCGCAGCCTGGGATTACTGTGCGGCCCCATGTTAGATTTAATCGATAACTTTAATAAACTTGGCAACTTTCTTGGACGTTTTATGTGAAGCTTTCTTTGTCCCAGGACTATGCATATATGCTTTAAATCCAGCATTACATTATCGAATATATACAGCAGCTTCCTGGGGTTAACACTGGGGCACCTGTTTAGTGTTTCTTGCAAAGTTTATAGATGTCCAGGGGCAAGTTCCCCCCTAGCTTTTCCAGTGTCCAATCACTTGCATGACTCGGCATATAAGTTTATGAATATTGGGCTACTTTCACACTGAGGCACTACAGCGCTAAAAATGGCACCTGTAAAGAGCTTCTCCTCTCTCCAGTTTGAAAGCCCAAGTGCTTTCACACTGGAGTGGTGAGCTTGCAGGATGGTAAGTCCTGCAAGCAGTGTCTTTGCAGCGCTGTATGAGTGGTGTATACACTGCTCCTAAAGCACCCCTTTTTCAGCCGCTAGCTGGGGTTAAAACTGCCCTGCTAGCGGTGCTAAAAATAGCGCTGCTTTAATGCCAACGCCCACCCCAGTGTGAAAGTAGCCTTAAGCCTGAGTCCTGTACTCTAATCCCAAGATGTAGACTTTACAGGGTTTGTCTTTTTGTGGTGTTAGTGCTGCATAGGGGGGGGGGGGGGGGGTGGATTAGAAGTTGCTATTCAGTGAGTATAGGTTGGGGAAATGTAGACACTTCAACATTAGGTGTGGCAAAAATTGACCAGAATGTAATTCTAAGATCCTTGTCTTCTAGATGGGCACCTTGAAAGGCCTATTGACCATGGACCACTATCTGAATCCTTCCTGGAGGTACTGTAGTAAATATTGGCATTGATGCATGTAAAGCAAATGCCAGTTTCATAATTTTCTATGGCAATGTAGTTTCAGTCTCAACAAATCGAATGTTTTGACAACTGGTCAATTTCTCAAGGCTGCTAATATACGGAACAGTTTGTCATGAGCCTCACAAGTGCATGACTTGCTCACTTGAGTTGGTCAGCATGTTCTCACTCTCCTCCAGCACTGCCTATCAAATATGCCCATTTAAAAAAATTGGACCAAGCTACAAGCCAGTGCTTGCATGTGAATGTGGCTGCAGTCATGTTCTGTTCAAAATTGCCATTCAGAAAATAAGGCATTTGGTATCTCCATAAAAGCTGTTTACTACTGAAATACAATCTGCCACTGTGGAACCTAGCCAATTTTATAAGCAAGTTACTAAAATGACTGCATCTGGCATAAGTTGGGCATATGATTTGTTTCTTAGTGGTTCGGAAACCACTTGTGACAATTGAATTGCTCTGGACAGAGCCTTGGTTTAGTTATTTTTTTTGGGAAAACTCTCCAGTGGCTGAAAGTTGATTGTTTTGCTGTAGTTTTCCTGTATGTAGATACAAATGCCAGAGCAATTATTGGTGGTAAAGAAAAGTCAAACTCCTACGCTTAACAGATTGCTGTGCAGTTGATTCTGGGTTTTCAACAATCAAACTATCGGCTGTGCTGCCACTCACCAGGTCAGGGGGAACAAGAGAATTCTAAAGGAAAACGGAGTGCACAAGCCTTGCGCATTACCTTTGCAACACTTTAATAAATGCAACTCGCAAACAAGTTACATATTCAAGCATAAAGTATATAGTCCATAAGATGCAAGCAACAGTAGTGGCATGTATAGTCCAAAAGTGGCTGATGCATTTCAAGGTTGTCTTCAGAGCTAGATTTGGTATGCAGGTCAACTGTCTTTATAGAGAAATCTAAGCTCAAGGGAATGGCCCATGTAATTGAAGGCCCTCCCTCTTGTGGGAGGGCTAATACAATAGATAATTGGGAATGATTCATGTCTGCGTTTAAATAAAGGCAAAGATCCCAGCTACAAAATGCATATTCTTGCATGTGTATGTATCTTGATATCAAATTCATGTATTTGAATCAAATGTACTGACACTTACTACTCTTATACAAAGCACAGCATCAAATTTTTAATTGGTCAATACACCTATATACTCGCTCTCCTTGGATGGCAGGAGAATCAAGCCTGCATTTCCACAGCCTGAGGTAGCGATGGCAAGATGTCCATATGTCTTAGCAATCTGGCCACTATAAACATCCCCCCCCCATCCAAAGTATGTGTATTGACCAATTGCAAATTAGAAACTTGGTGCTGTGGCTAATGGAAAAGTGTCAGTACATTACATTTTTTGATTCTAATATATAAATTTGATATTAAGATACTGTTTCTATATACACATGCACAATGTTCAGTGTACACACATGCAAGAATATGTATTGTAGCTGGTGATCTTTGCCTTAATTATGAATGATGCATGTCTGCATTTAAATATCTTGTATTATCCCTCCCACAGGAGGTAGGGCCTTCAATTACATGGGCTATTCCCTTGATCCCAGATTTCTCTATAAAAACCATTGACCTGAGTACCAAATCTCCCTCTGAAGAGGGACACCCTCAAAGCACATCAGCTGCTTTTTGGGCTATACATCCCACTACTGTTGCTTGCTAGCTGATCTTGCTAGATGCATCTTGTGCACTATATATTCTAATGAGAATGTAAAAGTGCATACTCAAACAAACAAGTTGCATATTCAAGCATAAAGTGTTTTAAAGGTAATGCACAAAGCTTGTGCTCTGTTCCTTTCCCTTTTTTACAATTATTGGTGTGGGCACATAGCATGCTTTCCATTTTGGCTTTTAAAAGGTTGGCTCACCCAGAGACTGAATTACTTGCAGACAACACTCAGCATCTCTGACCGTGCATCATGCATTGTCTCCTTCTGAAAAGCACTTTTTCATAGGAAACACAATTGTCAAAATGATGGTGGTTATTCCTATGCTACATGTTAAAATTGTGGTGCTGCATCATTGCACATGATACAGTAGTCTGGTGTCACAGGACAGGGAGGGTGTACAAATATTTTTTCCCCAGGTTGTTACAGAAACTGCAGAGTAAGACTTTTTGCAAATGTAAACTGTAGTGTGGTGCTGCAGCACATGGCATGTGAACTAAAGCAGCAGCCACAGCTCCCTATGTACAGAAATGGAGGCTGAGCATAAAATATATCTACATGCAAGTAAAGTACAACATACAATAGAGGTTACATTATGCAACTCCCTACACCGCATGCCTCAATTAGTTGTTTAATGAACAAACATGTTGCATACAACAGTTTCTCTATGGTGTAGCTATTGCACCTCCATACTTGGCAGTAGTGGTTAACCTAACTGATCCCTGCATACTGACCCTGCTGGTAGGAAAGTTGCATTCTAGTTATTCAGTAAAGATTAAGTGGCATATGTAGAGCAAGTACCTCATAGAAGTAACCATATTAACACTTTATTTTTTTCTGGTTTCAGAATGCAGTTAACGTTTGCAAGCAGTACACTGAGCAGGCAAAAGATGAAGTGCGTTTTTCAGCTGTGGCTCTTGTCAAGGATGCATAATCTTTTCAATGTCAGGCTTCTTACAGTTCTGTTAATAATGCACCTTTGTTTACCTGACACAAGTTTTTCAGCTAATGTTTTACCTGCTTACCATTCCAACAAATCTTAAGTGCTTTTTCAACTGTTCACCTACCTACAAAAAAATGTGCCTGTCTTGATTACTTGTTTTGCACTTCTGTTCAGTAGTTCTGAATAAAATATTTTGAAGTTTGACTATTCCTAAATCCTTGACTCCAGCATACAGCAAACATGGCTTCTTCTTAATCATGATGTAATTTATGCTGCCACCTTCAGGTGAATAACATTAGCCCAAATAATCCCTTCCTAGACAACTCCTCCCTGCTCAGCTAAGCCTGTTTTTGCTAGTGTTTTGGTGAGAAGTATCTGAAGTCTGGCCCTTCACACAGGTGCCTCCATGCAACAGATTCCACCTGCTCATCTGGGGATCGCTCTGCTGAGCAGGCAGATGACCAGAGCAGGCACCAGAGCAGGCAGATGACCAGAGCAGGCAGATGACCAGAGCGAGTCCCGCTCTGCTCTATAAAGAAATCTGATGGAATTTGACTGCCTGTCCACTTTCATTCGATCTGCCAGACGGATGGAAAAAACCACCATCCGTCTGGATTTTGCGGATCAGATCGCATCGGACACATGTCCACTGACATCCACCACTCCATAGGGGAGACTGCAAGGTCTGATCAGGTTTGCCTGAAACTGGCAGACTGATTAGACAGCTGTGAAAGGGCTCTTCTGTGGGCATTTGTCGTTTTCATGCTTTCTTGGGAGGGGGAAAGGTTTGGTACCAAGGGATGATATTTAAACCACAGATGGGGAGCAGGGACTGCCTGTAATATTTTCAGTGTTGGTACTGGGTCTTGCAGGCAGTGTTCTTGGGGTATCTGGTGTCCTTGCTGGCGGTGTGCTTATACAAGTCAAGGGCAATGATCCCTCCCAGAAAAGTTGTTCCTGGCTATGGAGCAGTGAATGCAAACTTTTACCATGGAATAAGGTATGGCAGGCCTTGTGCTTTTTGTGGCACTTAGTTCACTAGTTGACTAGTAGTCAAAAGGGCAGCCAGGCTGCATTGCATGGGCACAATGACATTGAACATGTCTGCACTTTTTTTTTTTTTTTTTTTTGACGTGCTACATGTGGGGTGGCTGTTCCCATTCTTGGGGTTGAAAGCCGATTTTATAAAGGGTGAGGGTTTTTGCAGTTCACCATGTAATGGCTACACCAAGTCAAATTCTAAATCCCTGCCCTTTTCAAGGGCATTTTCCTCCAGCTCCTTTGTCTAGGGAATTGTCAGCAGCCGCCTCTGGTTTTGCATAACTGCTTCTCAGGGGGTTTCCTCTGGGTTGCAAACATGGGAGCTTCTCCATATCCCCCCCCCCTCTTTTTGTGGAAGGATGAGGTGTTAAAGAAATATCATGAGACTTGGTCTGTGGTATTTCCCTAACAAAGGACAACAGTGGGCTTCCTGATGGACATGGTGAACAGTCTGGAGTTCAGTCACTGGATTTGGGCCCTGCCAGCTGCCCAACACTCCAACTTTCTGTGCAGCTCAAGTGATGTATGCAATTCGGCTCACCTGGGAAAAGTTTCTCAAACTAATTTGCACAGTAGTACCCCCCCCCCCCTCCCCCATGGAAGATTAATACAAAATGGATTGCTAGCTGTTGCAGGAAGTTTTTTTTTTAACCTGTGTTTGCAAGGTGCTTGGCCTGGTTTTTTGAGCTCCAGGTCTAGTCCCACAAACTGTTCCAAAAATGAATCAAGGGATTGACCGATTGGATCAATTTGACGCAGGCTTTTATGCTTGCATAAATGGTACCTGAGCCTCGCAAAGAGGACTCAAGATCCTGCAAGGTTTTGCCTGTAATGTGGCCTCCGGGTGCTGGACCCTGCGGAGTGGAAATCCTAGACACTACAGTGCTAAGGCATTTCCTGCAGGGTATATATGTGTCCCTCGCACTACTCGGAGTATCTAGTAAATGTGCCTAATAACAGAATTAAAGTGATATTAAAACCTGCAGCTAAACCTATTAGTGTTCACAATACACAAATGAAATATAAATACATTAAGTGATCTTGTGCAAGGAGAAAATAAAATTACTATAAAACACTAAGGGCTCTCGGATGTGTCTGTGTACAGAGCCTGCTCTGCTCAGTGGGGTATCGCTCCGTCGATCCCCCGCTTAGCAGGCAGATGACAGGTCCGTGTCTGCACACTGCAGGGATGGACCTGTCAGAGCGCCGCTCTCCCCTATGGGAGATCAGATGACGATGGACCGTAGAGTCCGTAGTCACCCGATCTGCAGATGGATGGAAAACTAGGTTTTTCCTCCGTTGCGCTTTTTAGGAGCGGGTCGGATGTCAGCGGACATGTCACCGCTGACATCCGTCCCTCCATAGACCTCTATGGAGTGTCCGTTCAGGTCCGCCTAAAAAACTGACAGGCGGACCTGAACGAATCGTTTGTGTGAAAGAGGCCTAACTATTCCACTGAAGAATTAGTAAAGTGCACAAAAATAGTGTTTCCACTTAAAACGAAAATAAAGTGCACAAAAATGGTGTCTCCACTAGGAGTGATTGCAAAAATAAAATCCTAAATATGTGCAATAAATGTCCAAATATAATAAAAATCCTGAACCAGGTGGTTGTGTAACAATAGCAAAAAGAAGGACCAATATCGTCCTATAGGAGATAAAAAAGTACTATGTTCACAAAATGGTGCATCCGATACATAAATTGTAAAGTGGGCAAAGGAATGATATAATAATGTCCATAAATAACGCCACGGACTGCCTCTTCAAATTCTAGTCTCACAGAACTCTCACCTTAATATTATGAAGAAAATTGCATCAACAAGTAATTTGGGCTCTCCACAACCTACTATTGGAACCTTTTCTTATTTGCACACTGCTGATGGGGCCATAGGTACCACTCCAACTCTATTGTTCCTCCACTAAGCCGTCACTTTCAGTATGCGTTTGATTTCGGCCACTCCCTATGTGATACACCACGTCACGTGGCTTCATCTGGGGAAACCGGATTGGTCATACAGGCGTCATTTAAATATTGTGTAACCGAAAATGCTCTAGCAGCCATTTGCTTGTGGCCCGCCGATGTTTACATCGTGGCCATTTTAATGGTTATCTACAACATAACCTATAACATATATAGCGGCCATTTTCTTGTAGTTCAATGACTACAAAATAGAACATTAATGAAGGAGTCGTATCTGTGTACAAATATATCTTAAAAACAGGTGGAATAATATAAACAAATACTAAATCAGGCCCTCTAACCATATAGAAATAGAATGACAATGAAACATGTTAAAAGGGATTAGATAGAGGGGGACAAATATAAATACTAAAATTGGCAGATATGTCCATCCATATGGCAAATCCAATCTATATATAGAAAATTTTAAGAGATGAATATATGGTCTAATAGACTCTATCCCATTTATAAAAGCTAAATCAGTCGCATATACAAAGTAAAGCGAGACAGTGCCTATAGCATAATGAATATAGTACATGAATCTAAACAGCAATTATAGAAATCTTTATAACAGTCATAATGAATATATATTAAAAATATAAAAAAGATATTAAAAATATATATATATATATAATATATATATATATATTTAAAAATTACTAAGAAAGCAATCAAGGTCAAACTCCACGTTCATACCTCCAGGTGTGAGCGTACGCATAGTGTATATCCATTTTGATTCTTTCTGACTGATTGTCCTGACCTTTTGGCTTCCTCTCCATGCTCTATTATATTTTTCTATACCCCAAAATTGGAGTTGTGCACTAATGAGAAATGCCTCGATACATTGTGCTTAGGGAAACCATTTACGATATTTTAAAAACACTAAGAAGGGATAGTGGCGCTGTTATGGTGAGATAATAAGTACAGGGGGGTATGAGGTATAAAAACTAGAAGATAGTACGTAAGAATCATTGAGGTCACATGCCAGAATAAAGTGCAAATGTGTAAATATGATGTGCCAGTGGTGGGTACTCGCAAAGGTACCCCAGTATTAAACACAGATGGTAATATAAATAGAATCACAGATAAGGTGATAACTGACAAGAGGTAATCATATAATAGATTAAAGTGATAAGTGGTAGGATATAAGTGATAAGTGCCAGTGTATAAATAAATACAATCTAATATATATATTTACTTGATAAAAAATGAATGAATATACATAAAAATTAATAATAAACGTTGACTAGGAAGTAATATGAAATGCAGAAAAATTCTTCTAAAACCAGATGGTAATAACTCCCAAAAAATCCAAAAAAGAAAAGAAAATGTGTGGCTCCAAGGTAAATATCAAAAAAGCTAAATATTGAAGTGAATAAGTCCGAGCACAAACATAAAAGATGTGAATGAAAAAATATAAAATATAAGCAACAGCAAAAATAAAAATATATGTGTGCAGTGTAACACAATTCAGTCTGTGATCAGACACAAATCAGTGAGAAAATTCAGCATTAGATGAGACCGAGGGTGATGATCCAGTGCTCACCTCCTTCAGACACTTCCCCTCATGTGATTACACTCACCGGAGCGCCTCACCCCTGCAGGGGTAATAGGCGTAGTATTAGTGATCCCAAAACGGCCTCGCTCCTCTCAGTAGGGGATGTCCTTTGCTCCATGAGACTGCCAGCATCCGACCGCTTGTATATGTCTCAACCAGGGTGTTCTCAGCAAGGGCGAATTAGCATGTGTAGGAAAGGCTTGAGTCTCATAGGGTGAGTCTGTGCGAATAGTTTATTTAAAATAAGGGTATAAGACCACAAACAAGCTGTGGTAAAATAGCTAGGGCTAGCAAGCCCAAAAAAGCATAGGAGCCGGCGTGACAAAAGCCGCTACTCCGGAAGAGCGACGTGCATTCCGTGGCCGCAATAGGCTAAAAGCGGAAGTCAGCTCCACCGGACGTGACGTATTGTGTACAAGATAGTCCCGCCTTACGCGTTTCATCATAGGACGTCGTCTGAGGCTCGGCCATCTTGGTACATCATACGTCTTAATATAGCAGAAGGTGTACCCGGGCAAGCCAATCGCAGGGAGCGGAAGACATTACTAGAACGCCCACTCGATCGAAACCACTTGTAACCTTACCAAGGGCTAATGAATATAAGTAAACTACCCTCCCACCATCTAGTAGCTAAATAAAAGAAGGCATGGCGCGGCAACTTCAATCTGGAGCAGGATAAACACTACATAAAATATAAAAATGAATAACATTTGAATTAAAAAACAGAAACACTGGGTACAATGACATACTAACCAGTGAATAAAGAAGAAAGAATACGTATAGGGGGTGTTGAGTATGACATTTCAACCAGTGCATAGCACAAAAGAAGGAGGTCAAGGGACACAGTGTATAAATATGTGATATAGATACTGGAGGAATTATTTATAGATAGGCAATATAAAATATATATAATAAAATATCTATATAATAGAATGTGACAGATATGCGTGATGAATAAAAGGATGGTTATAAACTACACGAATGGTGTTCATAAAAAAGGGAAGGTGAAAGATAAAAATGAGGATTAGCCTCATAAAAAATATAATAAGAATTAATAATTATATAAAATATGTGTGTGAAAGAAAAAATTATATAGGGAATCAGAAGGCATAGGCTTTAATAAAATAAGACCTTGCATAGTGAAGGGTAAGGAGTCATACTATAGACCAGGTGGTAAATGACGTGGGTTTTCAGATAACACCATGGGTAAGGTATATGAGACGTGAGTAAAAATGTAAATAAAAAGGTCAGATAAGCGGGCGTACCTCAGAGCCGCTATAAATATATATTATCAATGCAATTATTTTTGGAGATATGTGAGCAAGTATTAAAAAATGAATTAAAAAGTACCAGAGGTTCATTCAAAAATTGGATAAAAAACAATTCAGGTCTATATCTACGTTTAACCCTTTGGGTACCAAAGATTCCAGAAGATAGATCCATTTTGTTTGGTTTCGGGAGATTTGAATCTTTTTACTCCCACCTCTCCAGTGGTCATTGATGGTGTCAATGCCATAAAAGATAAGACCTGAAGGGTCTCTATTGTGATATTCATCAAAATGTCTTGAGAGGTGATGTTTAGGGAAGCCTTTTTTGATGTTGTTTATATTTTCCCTAATGCGGACACATAGAGGCCTGGTGGTCCTGCCCATGTATTGCAATCGGCAGGGACACTCTATGACATAGGTAAACATAGTGAACTCCTTCCCAGTCCTGGATCTGAATGATGTTTTCCTTCTAGGTTGCTTTTTGCTCACTCGGCAGGCAAGGCACCTCTGACATTTGTAAAAGCCTTTGAGTTCAGAAAACAATTTCACAGCTCTAGGAGGGTCTATGACGTTCTTTACCAGATGGTTCCTAAGAGTAGGTGCTCTTCTGTAGATGAACCATGGCTTTTTATCCAGGAATTTCACCAGAGTCCTGTCGGATTTCAATATAGGCCAAAATTTCCTCACTATATGTTCGATAGATCTGAACTGGTTGTTGTACCCGGTGATAAAGGCAACATTCATTTGCTGGAGCATTTTTCCTGCTTGCTGAAGAACAAACAAATAAAGCTGTATGGACAACAAGATAGTCGTGTTGTATGTGGCCAAACAAGCCCAGACACGGAGACTTCCTCTCCTTGGATCTGGTAGCAGAGGTTTTTGTTTTGTACAGCATCTCTGTACTAGCACTGTTAATTTGCGGTCTCCCTGGTCTAGAGAATCACATGGCTACTTAAGCAACCATTTAATGGACCAAAATGAGTGGGTTACATCAGCAATAGACCTCATGACTCCAGGTTTATGTCTGGACAAGCCCTTTCCAAAGAAACTCAACAGGGGCTCATTCTTGAAGTGTTGCAGAAAGTACACTTCAAGAAGATTGAGGCAATAGCAATAATTTTGTAGTGGCCCAAGGGACCCCGGTTCCCTCTGCTTATGAGCTCAATGATAGCCTCTCATTGGCCATTACTAACAATGAGGAGTCGTTTATTAGACTGCAGTTGACTGCATGGAGGGTAAAGGGGTGGCTGTCACTATTAGGCCTTTGCTCAGAAGTTGTTAAAAGGTTGCTAAAGTCCAGGAAAATGTAAACAAACCATATGTATTTTAGAACTCTGGTTTCGTAACCGAGTGTGTATTCTGTTAAGGGCACATTTTGTCAAACTTTACATAACGTGATTCTATGTCCATCCCCAATACTTATCGAAGGCCTTTACACCGTGCCCTAAAAACTGGAAGTCTGTTTTACCAACCTTTCTCAAGGCGTCTTCCAGGACAGCCCATGAGACCTAGGGCTCCTCCTACCAGGTCAGGAAACACTTCAAAATAAAAGGCAGTCCTCCAGGCTTCCCCTACAGTATTAGTGTTTCCTCAGGAGGGTGAACATGTCCTAGAACCTGAGGTCCCTAAGTCTCATGGGCTTTCCTATGGGTACTAACAGGGTCAGCAGTGCAATCCTTATCCTGCCCAGAAACGATGCTTCATCCTGGGGGTTGAAGTGGCTGTTTTTTCCCCTTGTCCTCACTGCCAGAAGAGGGCCAGGAGTGCTGAGATGTCGGGGGAGTAGGATGGTGAAGCCCGGAATCCAGTGACTGGATTCCCGCAGCCCAGGTTAGCCGCTCCCACCGGCAGCGTGGCTGGCCGCATTGCAGGATACAAACTATTGTGTACTGTTGGTAAAAGATATATCTATATAAATATATGGAAGACTGCCCTCTATATCATCTACCCCCACCGCGCCACAGGTGTGAAGGCTATATAATAAAACCAGTGAAGGTATAAAAAGTGAAGGTGTAAAATATAATAAATCAAACAGCTGCTACTTAAGTGAATATATAAAAGTGTAAAATCTGCAATCCAACCTAAAAATGTAACATAAATAGGGTAAATCAGTAGCGCTAGTGTAAAAAGTGGTAAAATAAATACATACTATGCAAATATATAAATATATAAACAGTGCTATATAAATATCAGAGTGCAAAAAATAGTGTTATATAAATGACTCAACGTATAACTCAATAGCAGCAGTGTGTCTATTTCTCTCAGTGACAAGTGAAAAAGTTCATAAACATAAAATATATAAAGTAAAGTCCAGACTGTAAGTAAAATAAATAGGTGATTTTCCAAGTGTCTTCAAACAAGGTTTCAAACTTGAGTCTTCTAACTGACTTGAGTCTACCACCACACCACGTGTTTGTGATCACACTCCCTTTGAAAGGCGCACTCACCAGCTCACAAGGCCTCACACTCTCGTGTTTGGCAACAGCGTATTTTACCCACTTCAGGGGTTAGTGCAGGTTATCAGCTTGCCCAATCCGTTTAGCTCTCAATGTGGTTCCATATGCAAAACAATGAATAAACACTCCACATAGTGTGAAAAAGTATGATAAAATTTATTCACTGTTCACAAACACTTCAATGGTCACACTCACATTTCAAAGATTAAAAACAAGCCTTAAATCCAAACACGGCAAACCAAACAACGCTGATGTATAAGTGTATGCTGCGGTCTCGGCGGACCAAGAGAGTCTCACCACGCTTCAAGAGTAAAACCTGGTGGTAGTGTGGTTGTAAAACAAAGTGGCGTTATATATAAGTACAATCTTTACTTGCTCTGTAGCCTCGTTCCCGACATGTTTCGTCGCGTGGACCCATGAATAAGTCACTTGGAAAATCACCTATTTATTTTACTTACAGTCTGGACTTTACTTTATATATTTTATGTTTATGAACTTTTTCACTTGTCACTGAGAGAAATAGACACACTGCTGCTATTGAGTTATACGTTGAGTCATTTATATAACACTATTTTTTGCACTCTGATATTTATATAGCACTGTTTATATATTTATATATTTGCATAGTATGTATTTATTTTACCACTTTTTACACTAGCGCTACTGATTTACCCTATTTATGTTACATTTTTAGGTTGGATTGCAGAGGATACAAACTAGGCTATCCCAGGCTGATGAGAGGAAGGAGTGAAGCTCCTGCACTCCACGCTGGCCCACAGGAAATGTCGAAGTGTCATTTAAGGTCGCAGTGAAGTCATCAGCGGGTGCCGGAGACATTGGTTCCAGTCTCCTTTAAAGGCGCAAACAGGGAGTGGAAGCAAGCTCTAGCACCAGAACCTCACAGGTAAGCCTGAGGATCTTTCCCTTCTTGCAGATCCTGTGGGGATGTGTTTTCCTGTATTCACCATAGGCTTAGTGGGGCTTGGTGAAGGGGGCATCTTTTCTTTCCCCTGCATTAGGGTGTGTTGTGGAGATTTGCATGGTCTAATGGCAGCCTGGCGGTATTTTTGTTTTGCAGGCCAAGACTCAGGACAAGTCCCAGGCACAACCACCCAAAAGAAAATGTGCAGTCTGCATGGGAAAATGTAGCTCCTCATGGAGCAAATCAGATAACCTGGTCAAAGATGACCCAGCTGTATCTTGTTAGAAGATGCTTACGTCTGTAAGAGATGAGCTAACTTCAACGTTTAGCTCTTTCACATCCCTAATTGACAGAATGCAGGTCCCCTCTTAGGGTCCATCTTCAGATAGGACTTCGGCCCTTTTTGGAGCTCCGCCGCAGAGCGCAGTTAGTGATGATCCAGAGGAGGAAATTTTATCTCCCCGTTCTTCTCAAGAGGAGTCAGGGTCAGACATAGAGCCTAAGGATCGGGAATCCGTCAGGGGCTCTAGGTTCAAATTGTCACTAGAGGATGTCAATCATTTATAGAAAGCTATCTATGCGACACTTGAAATTGAAGAGGAGAAGGTGCAATTATCTAAGCACAAACTTATGTATGAGGCAATGCATAAGAAAAATGCCAAGGTTTTCCTGAGCACAGCTCCCTTCTATATTCAGTAAAGTTGAGATGAAATCTTACTTTTCCAGTAATCCGAAAAGGAGATTTCCTTTTGAGGAAGACACAGTACAGCCTTGGAACAAATGCCCCAAGTTGGACGTGCCCCGTCAAACATTTCCAAGAATACTGACCAGGCATTTGACACACTTAGAGATCCCATGGATAAAAGGGGTGATATTCTGTTACGCAGGGATTGGGACTCATCAATTGTCAATCTGAAACCAGCCTTAGCATCCACAGGTGTAGCAAGAAACCTTGAACTGTAGTTAATGCAGATACAAACGCACCTTTTTGCAGGAACATCAAGGGAACAGACCCTTAAGTCCTTCCCACTCCTCTTTTGGGCTGTGGGTTTTCTAGCCAATTCCTCCGCTGAAGCAGTTATAATGGCGGCTAGGACCTCCAGAAGTCTTTGGCTCAAAACATGGTCGGGTGACTCTGCCTCTAAGCTGCGCCTGTGTGGGCTTACCCTATCAAGCGACCACTTGATCCCGGTCCCTCGGTAAGATCAGGGCAAAGGCTTTCAATTCACATATCTTGGAGATAAAGAAGCGCTCAGGAAAGTTTTGCCTAACTTTGAATCTCCGATCTTTAAATCGATCAATAAAATACAAACACTTTCGCATGGAGTCAGTGTTTTCAATCAAAAATCTGCTCTACCGAGGTGCTTTATGGCAACCCTGGATTTAAGGGATGGCTATTTGCACATTCCGATTCATCCAGCATACCAAAAGTTTTTGAGACTAGCGGTGAAAATAGGATCAGAAAAATCCGTAATTTTCAGTTCCAGGCACTACCCTCTGGGCTGTCATCGGCTCCACGCACTTTACAAAAGTTCTGGGAGAAGCATTGGTTCCGCTAAGACTAAGATCGATTACAATCATACCATACTTAGACGACCTCCTAGTAGTGGCAGAGTCGCACCAAAAGCTAGAAAAGGATCTCCAGACGGTTCAGGGGTTTCTTCAGTCTCTGGGCTGGTTAATCAACATGGAGAAGTCTTCTCTGATTCCGGCCCACAGTGTAACATATCTTGGGTATTTCCCTTTGAGCCCCTGAAGGATGTATCAGTGAAATTACTCACACTAAAGACAATTTTTCTAGTCGCAATTACGTCAGCTCGCAGGGTCAGTGAATTACAGGCCCTTTCAGTCACAGAACCTTTCCTCACAATTTTTGATGATAGGGTTGTGTTAAAGTCAGATCCAGGATTGGTAGCCAGTACCTTCCATAGATCTCAGGATATTGTGCTGCCAACGTTTTGCTGTACTCCTAGGCGAGAAAGAGAAAAGCTTCAGTTGCCTAGACATCAGAAGAGTTCTTCTGTCCTACCTAGAGGTCGCCAAAGTCTTTAGAAGATCAGACGCTTTGTTCTTTTTTCTGGAACCCATAAGGGTAAGGGAGCCTCCAAGGCCACCATAGCTAGGTGGATAAAACAGGCAATCGCTTTCCCTTTAGGGGTGTCGGAGGGAGGGGCGCTTGACCCTGACCTTTTTGTTTGTTTTTCCAAACCTATATCTGAAATACGGCCAGCTGAAATTCCTATAAGACCCTGTGCTGTCTAGTAATTGTGTTTCTTCCATCCATAGCATTTGCATGATAAATTACCTCTTCTCAAATGTTATTGTTATTTCGTTATGAATTTTCATGTTTGTATAATTCTTGCATTTTTTTTAAATAAAATTTTTTCGAAAGCAAAAACAAACAGGCAATCGCTGAATCCTACAGGGTTATGAAAGTTTCCCCCCCATTTGTCAACACGCATTCAACAAGAGCCTTGTCCACGTCTTGGGCCAAAAGGGCTGGAGCCTCACCGGAAAACAAATATGTAAAGCGCCCACCTGGTCCAGTTTTTGTGAAACATTATCGCCTGGACCTGCTATCTTCTCAGGAGCAGGCGCTTGATCGAAAGGTCCTCCAAGCAGTGGTCCCTCCCTAGACTGGTAAGTTCTGGCTCATCGTCTCATAGGCTGTCCTGGAAGATGCCTTGACAAAAGCTGAGTTAGACTTACCTGTAACTCCTTTTCTGAGAGTCTTCCAGGACAGACTGATTCCCACCCGGTTATGTCTTGCATTATGTGTTATGCATATGTTTTGCAGGGATGTCCTATGGTTCTCGAGAATACTTAAGGGAAGCCTGGAGGACCGCCTTTTTTTTTTAAATGTGTTTCCTGTCCAGTAGGAGGAGCCCTAGGTCTCATGGGTTGTCCTGGAAGACTCTCAGAAAAGGAGTTACTGGTAAGTTTAACTCAATTTTTCTCAAGGCAATTTTCGTGTGGCCATTGAATTTGAGTGATCGGGCATATTGGACATTTTTGGAAAAAGGAATGAATTTCTAATCAATGATGGGAGAATTGTGCAAGAAATATAATTGAAAAAGAAATGCACATGATCTGTGACCTGGAAAGAAAAGAAAATTCCCGGCCACAAATTTGCTTTTCTGTATCAACATGAGGTGAAATTGAAGGCTTCATTGGTTGAATTTCGAAATCAATTGTGGCACCATTGGATTACAAAACACACAAGATTTCAGACTTTCTAATAAAATTTGTTTGGATATCAACCCATGTATGGCCTGCATTAGACCTTCTTTTGTTGATTACAACTTACCTGCAGTGGGCAAGCTATTTTCAATGACAGAGAATCAATTCCTTTTACTGAGAGGTATGAAAAATGTTTCATGATTCTTGAAGGTATAATCCTTAAACTCGACTTTCCACTAAGACTGAAATGAAGGCTCATTCTACCAGGAGAGTGACTTCATCCTTGGCAGTGCATGCTGTGTGTTTTAATGGAGGATATTGGTAAAGCTGTTTGCTTAGTATCATCAGCTGCCTTTGTCATTACTTGGTTGATGTGGCTGCTTCTTCAGCAGGTTTGTTTGGGGCCACAGTTACCTCTTTAGTTCAGGTTCTCCATTAAATACTTTTGAGCATTCAGTTCTGTGTTTGGTTGTCTTGACATTATCCCTTCCTCTAGTGTTAGCTGGCTATGTCCCGTTGACATGAAGAGGTCAGGAATACGGAAAACTGATTTCTAATACCATGATTTTCTTTTCCTGGCCTAACTTTGTTGGCATACATTCCCATTTAGGTTCCTGTTGTAAGTCTAGGAAAAATGGAATTGTACCCCAAAGTTGTAAGTCTTGATAATAAAACACTAGTAGGGATATCGTGCCCCTCTTTATAGACTAACTACGGGTGGTCCTATGGGGGTCAGAAGATGGAGAAGGACCATAGTATAATATGTTGCTTTGAAGTTAGGCCATTAAAGGAAAAGTAAAGTATTAGAACATTTTCCATAATATCATATTATACTTTTATAATTTTTAGGGATCACTAAAGTCATATATTATTGTTCAAATTACAGTTGTAGTTATATGATTATCTAATACCTGTTATCACCACAAATCTGAATTGTGCTCTCCAGGGAAAACTCAGTCTTTTTTTACTGTCATGCCAAGATATTCCTATTGCTTACTTTAACACCAGGACTTTCCATTGATTTTTTTTTTTCAAGTGAAAAGCACTCTATGCTGCTGACCTTTTCCATAATTTTCTGACAGGCTTCCATCGAACTCTAACAGGAGCACTGACTGGAGACACAAATTTACTTTTATTTAACCTGTCAGGGTAATTGTAATTTGTCATTTTTTTTTTTCCACTTCAGAAAGAGCTTCGTGAGGGAGTGTCAGCTGAGCCCGCATCTCCTTCCCCCTTTTTGTCTTAGCATCATTTGTGGAATATTTTATGCTTCGTTTTTTTTTTTTTTTTTTTATTATTTTAACAGGGGGTATAATACGGAAAAAACGAGGTGGAGGGGGACTGGACCACCGCCAATCCACCCCCGGTCAGGCTCCCGGATTTAGGCCCTTCTCCCTCTTTATTCTTCCGCCATTCCGGATGTAACCTTCTCAAGTCACCCTCCTATTTATTTATTTTTTTACCCCCTTTCCCATTACACACATTCATTTTCAAATAATTTGTTTAATTGCTATACCCCTAACCCCTTGCCCCCCCCCCCCCTCCGATACTGAGACACGGCCCTCTTTTTTTTTTTTTTTCCTCTCTCCTTTCTTTTTTCCCCATCCTCCTTTTTCCCTAATTTCCCTTGCCCTATCCGTTCCGTCCCCTCAAGCCCTATTTTCTCCTTGCTGGTACTTGCTATTCTGTCTTCCTTTTTCTTGGGTGTCTATGGTTGAATCCTTAGGACCTCAGTATAGCTCCATGTTTTCTTAAATTTCCTCCAACACTCCCATTTTTCTTTCATTGCCTCCCTTTCCCCCTCTATGCAGTTAATTATGCACTCCATTGTATATGTGGATTCTACCTCGTCTACCCATTCCCACAAGGGGGGGCTTTCTTGATCCATCCACCTCCTCGGAATCACCCTTTTTGCTGCGTTGAGGAGATGAGGGACCAGTGAGCCAATATATTGCCTAGTTCCACTCGCCGTTGCATGCATGAGAACTACCCAGGGGTCGTTTTTCACCTCAACGGTTGTTATTACTTTGATATATTTTAAAATAGTCTCCCAGTATTTTTTTTATTTTGTGGCATTCCCACCATAAGTGGCCCATAGTGCCTCTTTGCTCGCAACCCCTCCAGCAATTGGCCGAGGTGTCTGCTTGAAATTTACTTAACCTGTCTGGGGTCCTGTACCACCTGGCCATACACTTAAAGTTCATTTCTGCAGTCTTGGAATCAACTGCTGACCCATGGGCTAATTTTAAAATTTTCTTAACAGTGCCTACATCTAATTGTGTTCCTAAATCGTTCTCCCATTTCCTGAAGTATGGGGGTACCTCCAGTCTGTCCTTTTCCAGTAGTAATTTGTAAATTTTCGAGATTCTCTTCTTAGAGTCTTCTGCCGTAAATATACTCTCTAACTTCGTCAGGTCGTCTACATCCCTTAACGGCCTTGGGAGCGAACCGACAAAGTGGCTTATCTGGAGGTACCTCCATCCGTCCAAGGAGAAAAGCTCACCCTTACTCTGTAACTCCTGCAGTGCCATAACTTTCCCCTTACTAATCACTTCCCCTAAACATGTGCTGTCCTTTATAATCCAGTCGCCACCAATCCCTCTTTCCCCGGGCGGAAAAAAGGGATTTTCCTTTAGTGCAATTAATGGTGAATTGTAAGTCTTATTAAACGTTTTATAAATCTTGTCCCAAATTTTAAATGTGTTCAATGTAATTATGTGCGTTTTTTCACCGAGTGATCTAAATTTTGGGGGGTTCCAAACAATCCTCCCCAATTTAACTTCGCTGAGTGCTTCTTCCAAACTTACCCATCTTTTAGCATTGTGTATTTTGCCCCATTCTGGGATTCTAAGTAACACTATCGCGTTATAATAACTCTCAATGTCCGGGGCTGCTAGGCCGCCTAGGCTCTTTTCTTGCTTAAGAATTTGGAGGGAGATTCTGTGTTTTTTATAATTCCAGACAAAATTCATGACCAGGGCTCTTAATTTTCCTAGGTATTGTTTTGGGAGTGGGAGAGGGAGCATCTGGAATTTATACGTGATGATGGGGAGTATCATCATTTTTACCGTATTAATTCTACCTATCCAAGATAGGGCTTTTCCCTTGTACTCTTGACATTTTTTTTTTATTTCCTCTAAAAGTGGGATATAATTTATCTTATACATTTTTCTGGGGTTATTGGCCAAGTCAATTCCCAGATATTTTATCTGATTTTTCCAGGCGAAGCTGACACTTTTCTGTAAGTTCTGCTTCTCTGTGCTATTGAGGTTAATGTTTAAGATAAAAGTTTTTGTGGTATTGACTCTAAAATTTGTTAATTCGCCGTACTCAGCTAGAATTTTTAGGAGATTGGGGATTGACTTCTGTGGGGACCCGACATAGAAAAGGACGTCGTCTGCAAAGGCAGCCAGTTTGTGTTCCTCGCTGCCAACTCTACATCCCTCTACGCCTGCGCTACCACGAATTGTGGACAGCAAGGGTTCCAGGGACAAAACAAAGAGGAGAGGGGAAAGCGGACACCCCTGCCTGGTGCCATTGTGCATCTCAAACAGAGAAGAAACTATTCCGTTTATTCTGATATTTGATTTCGGACGCGCGTAGAGGGCTTTAATTTTTTGAATAATCTTCGGACCAAATCCCATCCTTTGTAAGGTTTTAAACATGAACCCCCAGTCTACCCTGTCAAATGCTTTTTCAGCATCTATTGAGAGCAGTAGACTGGGGGTTCGTGTGTCTTTCATCCTCTGTATGGCCAGTAATGTCCGAATCCCGTTATCTCTCCCCTCTCTGCCCGGAATAAATCCTACTTGGTCCGGATGGATCAGTGTGCTCAAGTGTCCCTTTATCCGCTCTGCCAGAATTTTGGCATACAGTTTTGTATCAAAGTTTAATAATGAAATAGGTCTGTAGCTTGAGCACACCGATCCATCCTTCCCTTCCTTGAGCAGGACAGTTATTGTCGCCTTAAGCGACTCCTCGCTCATATCGTAGTCTGTCCCCAGGCCGTTCATATAGCGCTGAAGTCTAGGGATGAGAATCTCTTTAAAAGTTTTATAATACAAAACCGTAAACCCGTCGGGGCCCGGGCTCTTCCCTGATGGTGAGTTGTTTAGTGCTCTAAGGATTTCATCTTCTGAGATCGGTCTTTCCAATGCTTCACTTTCTTCAGAGCCCAAGGTAGCTAGTCCTGCCCTGTCCAGGAAGTCATATATTCTCTTACTATTCTCGCCCTTTTTACTCTTGGCCCCAGATTCTACCGAGTATAGGTTTTCATAATACTCTCTGAATGTCGCTGCTATTTCTCTAGATACATATTTCATCCCTCCGTTACCAGTTTGAATTTTTTCGATAAAATTTCTCGATTTCTTTTTTTGAAGTTTTCTGGCTAGATATTTCCCTGGCTTGTTGCCCCATAAGTACTGGTCCTTAGCCATCTTATTAAATGCCTGTCTTGCTTCTTGTTCGGCCAGGTCTTTTAGCTCCCCTCTCTTTTCCATCAGCTCACGGTATGTTCCCTGCGCGTGGGTCCCGCCTATCTTATGTCTTTGCTCAAGTATATTGATCTCGGCCGTCAGTTCCTGCGTTTTTCTCGTCCTCTCCCTTTTCTTCCAGGATGCCTTAGCTATAAAGATCCCCCTTACGAACGCCTTGTGGGCGTCCCAGAGGTGCGCTTCTGAGACTTCGCCATTGTCGTTGATTTGGAAGAACCATTCGAGCTCTTTTCTAATATGTTCGCGTATCTCTATGTCGTACAATAATTCTGTATTTAGTTTCCAACCACTCGAGGGTTGTTTATATTCGGGGATGCTAAATCTCATGGTGACCGGTGCGTGGTCTGAGAGGGACATTATTTCTATGTCGGTTTTGGTAACTCTCTCGAGTATTCCATGTTCGACAAGTATGTGGTCCAATCGGGAGTACGTCTGGTGAACAGGGGAGAAGAACGTAAAGTCTCTTTTCTGTGGATGCTGGATCCTCCAGATATCCAACAGTTGGTCATTGCTAAGCCTTTTTTTTAGCCGTTTTAGCTGTGCGTTCCCTGTCCCCTGCGCACCAGACGTACTGTCCACGGAGGGGTCCATTACGAAATTTAGGTCCCCCATTAGGATTAAAAATCCTTTTTTAAAGGTCCTTAATTTGAATAAGATCGATTCTAAGTATTTAATGGGCCTTTTGTTTGGGGCATATATATTGGCTAAAGTAATTCCTATCCCATGGAGGGATCCCCTTAAAAAGAGAAATCTTCCTTCAGGGTCCGTCTTTCTATCTTCTAGTATAAATTGAGTATCTTTGGCAATCCCAATAGCCACCCCTCTTGCCCTGCTTGAAATGGTGTCTCCGTAGTACCACGTTGGGAATGCTGGTGAGGATAATCTGATGTTAGAGGTGTGCGACAAGTGGGTCTCCTGTATAAAGACTATTCCGGCCCCGTATCTCCTAATCTCCTCTAGGACCCTGTGGCGCTTGCTGGGGGAGTTCAGTCCTTTTACGTTGTAAGTGAGAAAATTTATTTCAGTCTTCATTCCTCTGTTGGGTTTTTTTTTTTTTTCTTTTTTCCATTAATTTTATTAGATGGTTTAATTGTTTAAAAGCCGTTGCTGTACCAGTATCGGAGGGGGCCCCCCTCCCTTGCTCTCCCCTATCTTCCCTTCCTCCCCAACCCTTCTCCCGCCCCTCACCCTCCCCTCCTCCTCCCGCTCCCACCCTCTTTATCCTATCCCCCCCCCACCCCCCCTCCCCTCTCCCCCCCTCCCTTTTTCCTTCCCTTCCCTGACCCCAACATGGGTCTCTAGGTCCGCGGGGGTCATCCTCTTGTGGCCACCCTCAGACACTAGATTCATGGTGAGGTGGAGTTTGTTCCCGCCCCTTTGCCCTCCCCGGCCGCCCGGAATACTCCGGGCGGCAAGGGAGAGTGGGTCGACTGTGTTGTGCTATTGGATGTTTCTTCCCCCCCCGCCCCCCCTCTCTTCCCCACCGTTTTAGAAGAGATCTCCTAAGCCCTCTTTTTCGTTCCAGCCTGGTAGATCCGGGACTGGGATCTCCAATTTAGCACAGAAACCCTGAAGCTCCTCCGGAAATCTCAGCCTAGCCGAGCGCCCCTCTTTTATGCCTATTAAACAGGATGGAAAGCCCCAGTTATATTTGATATTTTCTTTTCTAAGAATTTCTAGTAGAGGTCTTTGGGATCTTCTTCTTTCCAGGGTGCGGGCAGATAAGTCAGCATAGACTTGTATTTCGGTACCCTCAAACCTCAGTGGTGCATTGCCTCTGATTTTTGTCCAGAGTTCCTCTTTTTCTTTAAAGTGACTGAATCTTATGATGATGTCGCGTGGTCTGTCGGCGTCGGACCTCTCTTGTCTTCCCACACGGTGTGTCCTTTCTATTCTGGGGAATTGATCTTGATTTTTACCACTTAGTGGGCCAAGAATAGTCCAGATTTTTTTCTCCAGGTCCTCCCCTCTCTGTTCCGGGACTGCGCGTAGTCTCAGGTTTTGCCTTCTGTCTCTGTTCTCTTGTTCCTCGATCTTATAGGAGGTGTCCCTCTGATTTAACTGGGACTTTTTCAATTGGATTTTTAGGTTAGAAATTGCCTGATCCGTGTTGTCTGCTCTACCTTCGACCGCCTCTACCCTGGTCAATAATTGGCCCATGTCCTCTCTAAGAGTGTTGATTTCTAGTTTGATGGCATTTTCCAGTCGTAGTAGCATTGCCTCCATTTCGGTTTTGGTTGGAATATGTGCTCCAGCCTGTTGGTCCTCGAATCGGGTCATGTCCATCTCACTATCCACGGTACAATCTGCTCTTGATTGATCGCTTACGCCTTCAGCCCCTCTACTTCCCTCCGTGTTGGCCCCTGCGTGGGACCCGGGCCCTGCTGTTTTTGGGCTAGCGCCTTGTCTAAGGTAGTGTTTGATCGTGCTCGTTTCTCCTTTTGTCCCTTTAGTGGCTCCCTTCTTTGACGATTTAGTTATGTCTTTGTTCATGATGGCCTTTTTGGGGGCTCTTATTCTTTTGCCCAGTTTGTTATTGTATTGGGCCCTCTTTTACCCTCGTTCCCAAACTGGGACCCTTATCTTGCGCTCTACTTTATATTATTTACTGGGCTGACGTTTCTTTTTCCCTTTTCCTTATTCCTCTCCTTTTTGGGAGGCTCTCTGGTGTTGGGGATGATATGCAACGCAGGAGCCCCTACCCAACTAAATGACCCTTTCCGTTGGACTTCTGTTCCGGTGTGCTGGGGTCTCCTTTGTCCACCACTCGCATTGAGTCCTGCTGGCCCAGAGGGGGGGTCTGTGCAAAAAGGAAGCAGCGGGTAGGATCAGGTTGTCAGGTTATCCCGCTAAGGCTTTCTCCCTTTAACGCTCAGTGTTAACCCTGCGCTGGTAAATATCTCCACATGGGATGTCAATACCGGGGTCGCGAGCTCCAGGAAACACTGACTGACTGCTTTTTTAAAGTGAAGTGTCCGTTTGATGAGTGTTATCGTGCTGAGCTTATACGTGAGCAGGGAGGAAAAAGACAACAGAGAGAAAAAAAAAAAAAAAAAAAAAAGGAAAGAAGGATAATTGCCTCTGATGATGTAACCTGGTCCTAAACCAGTATTTACCAGTGGGGGGATGATTATAGGTTATAGTGTATATGAAGAAAAAAAAAACATGCAAGATTCAAAATACGCTCCTAGCCCCCTCTGCGGAGAGTAGGGATGGAGGTCACTTCTGAGTTCTTTTGCATTTTATCTGAGATTCAATGTCAAGTCCTCCTATTTTCTTCCTCCTGCCCCCAATAGCATGAGAGGAGGTTTACACTTTAAAGAGAACAGTTAAATGAGCGATAAACTATATGCTGGACCATGTTTTTTACTGATGTTTGGCCAGGTACTTCACTGGTCTAAGACGCTAACCTCCGTAGGTATAGACCCAAATTAACCTTCAACAGTCTTATGCGAGCCTGAAAGGGGAGGCTTTCATGTACAGGGCTTCTGGTTACATATAAAATCCGTTAATCGGGAAGGTTGCAGGCTTACTTCTACTCCGATGCACATCCGATCAAAAACATTTCAGCATACTCACAGAAGCTGCTGCATCCTTGTCCCCTATGGGCTACAGTCACCTGAAAGTTGGTGTACGGAATGGGCTTCTTTGCTTCAATGGTGGGGTGGGGGGGATGGGGGGCGGCAGGTGCTGGTGAAGAGGGCTCCGTCGCCGCCGGCCGTTTTCGTTTTGCTGCTTTCCTCCCAGGCTGCTAGTGTCACGCAGTACTGGTCCGTCGGCGGCGTCCTGGTTCTTTATCCCGGAGAGTGACGGACTCGTCCACGAGGTCTCTCACACTCCGTGGCGGTCCGGCGCTCTCCCCAGCCTCGCACCCGCGCTCATCGACCTGCGGGCTCAAACCCCTCCCTCCATGCCGCGTGCAACGTCCGCTACGTCGGCACGTCCATCCTGTGTACACCTGTTGTAATTTGTCATTTGAGCTATATTTCCTAATAAATATTCCTTAACGAGAGAATTATTCTGAGCCATGAACTCTTGGCATGACACATGGCTATAGACGATACAATACAAATGATCTGTTTACATGGGGCTGTTTATTTAAAAATATGTTTACATTTTTTGTATATATTTGTTAAAACCCAAAATGCCTTTCTTTGTTTTATACACTTAATAGAACCTTTTCTTTGGAGGCAGGGGGAGATTATGCCTAACCCTAGCGAGTCCTGTTATTCCTGTAAGTGACCACAGGAGGTCACACTCACCAAGTTTTTAGGTCTTTGCTCAGGTTTTGTCCTTTTTTTTTTCTGGTTTATTTGGTTGTTTTGCTTTTTTCTCAGAAGTATTATCTTATGGCAAGCATGGATGGACCACCATAGAGCGTCTAATTATCTAAAAAACTGTAACTTGTAACTCTATTGTTACCTACCTCAAATTATAGTTAAGTAGAAATTGCAACTTCTATAAGGAAAATAACAACAGGTTGACTGGTATACGCCTATAGTCTGATCCCAACCGGGGTAAGCGAGACCTGTCAACTTGAATTTGATAGAATTTGGTTATTTGGTTACCTTTATATCTTAACTACCGTAAGATATTCATATTCATCTAACATATGTTAATGAGGAAAAATGTGTAAATGACTGTCTTGAACAATTGCTCTTTTTGTTAAAAACTATTTATAAAAAGTAAAAAAAAAAAAGAAGTAGTATCTTATGTTACTAACATAAAAGCAAGCTATATAATGGTTTGTTTTACTGAAGGCTATGGTAGATGTATACAAATTCCATGTAACCATACCTATCCATTTTGAGTTATCATAGGACTGTAATCATACAAAAGAGATATTTAGCTTTGAATGAGTTTTAGAAATTTAAATTACATAGAGTGATGCTTAAGGAGAAACACTTCAACATTTCCCATTTATAGTGATCACAAAACTTACAACAGTAGCTACTAAGAATAGAGGTGTTGCTATTTTATTTTCTAAGGATGTGTCCTTTCATCTTGTTATACACTCATACTATCCCACATTTAATGCAGACCTTCACTTTAAGACAGGCCATAGTTAGTGTGACCACAGGTTACAGGAAAGAAAATCGCTTGATTCCCTCCCGCAGAGCTTATTGTGTTCTCCGGTGGGGGGCGCAGGCAGCCGTCCCTGCCAGGAGAACACAGTGATTATTTTTAGTGGCTATAGCCGCTGGCAATAATCACATGCTGAAATCTGACATTCTGGTTGTACCCAAGTCAATCATAGATGGATTGAATCTCGGCCGGTCCCTGCTGAACCGTCTGAGAGTCGAACCACGAACGCCTGGCTTAAAGATGGTGGGTTTTCAAATTTCAATATTTTCTTTTGTTTACATTTTTACCCAGCCCAGCCTAGGGGAGAATGACATGTTCCTGCTCCTGAAGCCTCCTGAGATATTGCTGTTACATATCCCAGGTGGCTGCAGGATCAGAGATACAGAGCTGCTGGAGAGTGACTGCCTGAACCTGGAAGAAGCAGTCTGGCTTCCAATGATGTCAGGGAAGAAGATGGCAGAGTGGGACCCAACATGTGGCAGCCGTGCACTGGATCACAGCAGGACAATGCTAGATTTTCTGAGTATGTGAATCAGGAACAATGCTGTGTAACGGGTAAGAAGAGAATAGAAAAAACAGGGAGGAGTGAAGTTCCTCTTTACCCTATAATTGCCTTCATTACATTATTTCTTTACTGGCCCCTATTCCACTAGTCACGGACATGGAAATTTGTCCTAAAATGCAACACCCCTATTAGCCTATATTTCACCTTTTTGCATTATTAGTAATGCAGTACTCAACTCCCCCCACCCCCAATGTTTATTTTCTCCCATTTTATCTATAGTCCTTTTTAAAACACATAATAACTCGCACAGCAATACCAGCATTGTCCCACTGCAATTCACGCAGTGGGTCCCATGGGGGCAGGGCTAAAAACAAAAACAGAAAAAAAAATTCTGCAACTCCTATTTGGAGTTAAGTTCCGCTTTACAGGAGTTCTATCGTTACAGACTACACTTTCACTTTATGACATCAGCAGTGTAGCAATAGAAACAATAGTGATTTTTGACAGTATTTGAATGAGCTGCTTTGCCCACACAAATACATTATGAATGAAATGGCTATATGTGACCTAGCCTTTGGCTGCTTTCACACTGCTCCGTTGAAAACAAAATGTATAAAAAACACATATGTGTTTCAGGTGCATTTTCTGGTTGTCTGACTCCCAGCATGCACTTGTGAAACATGGACATGTGAATCAAAAAACGCACCAAAAACACAACTTAAATGCGTTTTTAATGCATTTTTGACATGTTTTCTATTCATTTCAATAGGGAGCTGCATTTTTGGTGGCGTTTTCAAAAGCGCACCAAAAATGCAGCATGCAGGACTTTTAAAACCACAACTGAAATGCAACTTACCAGTGTGAGGAGTTCCATAGGTTTTAAAGGGATGCATTTTTCATGCATTTTCCTTCCACTTTTTTTTAACTGAAAAACTGATCAGTGTGAAAAGGAAAGCGGTTCTTCACTCTTGAAAAAAAAATTAAAAGTCAGGAGCTACAAATCCTGTGGGTGCTGACTTTTAATTAAAGAACACTCATCTGTCCAGCTCCGTCCTCAACTGGGCTAGTTCCACACTAGTCTCTGGGTTCCCAGTGCCAGCATCTTTAGTGTGAGAAGCCAACTGTGACAGCTTGCGGCTTCACACTGCGAATGTGCGAGCCGCGCTGTGCTTTGTGACTGGTCCTGCAGCTTTCTGGGATCTGTCATGTGTCCCAGAAGGCTGCAGGTGAACAGAAACAAGCGCAAGTGGGAGTAGGTACCTGTCAAAACTAGGTACCCACTCCCCTCCCAACAATTATGCCAAATTAGATGGGGGGGGGGTACTTAAAGTGGAATTTCCCCTTTTTGGTGAAGATCCACTTTCAGCGGTGGCCAAATTGCAACAGAAACTGGATCCCTCAGAAACTACCATGCCTTGGAAAGCCAAAGAGGAATACCAATCTTTACAGCTGGCCCTGGTGACGGAAAATATATACGGTAAAACCAAAATATTCGGTTACTTAACTAATCCCTATACATACTTTCATTTTAGTGGGTAAAGCAGTCATTGAAAAACTTTTCTTAGTTCTAACATTATAGTGATTCCTACAAAGAACACAGGCCCTGCCTTGGGACCATGTCACAGTAAGGATTCTGATGCTGTTGACAACTCACCACCAACATGGTTGCTAAGAGACCGCTAAGCTAACCTTATATGATGAAACTTCCTTTCTGGCTAAAGCAGTAACAGGTTGCCTTTTTCTGTCCCCTCACTAGTGAGCAAGGCTCTGCAGTATAATGCCCAACAAGAGAGCAATGTCCATTGAAGAAGGTGTCTGTCTTCTGTAGGTGACTTTGCTGTTGCTGAGGTGTCACCAGTGGTAGAACTGCCAGCATGACATGGCCCTTAGCCTTGGTTCACATCTATGTATGCTCCGATGCATGCATGTGCTTTACACGTATTCCATGCAGGAAAGCCCATTCATTCTGATGTGCTGACCTACCCACGATAAATACAAGGAAAGAAGTCCCTGACCCTTTTTTAGGATTGTGCTACAACATGTGGTTTGAGGAGGTGCGGATGCGTAGGGGTGCCATCATGGCAATCTACTAAAGAGCAGCATATTTCTGTGCATGTTGGGAAAGTGCACATTCCTAACACACATAGTTGTGAACCAAACTTTACTGAAGAAGAGAACTAAAGCCCAATCTCTCCTTAGCATTTTAGGAAGGCTTCATATTTATCTTACTATAGGTTTAATTTAAACAGACTCGGGCACATCCAAGCATCTCCAACTTTTATTCTGCCATCCATATTGTCAGTTAGCTTTATTGCTCACTGTGGCTAGGGCTACACTGGTGATTCAATCTCTTTGCTGCTGAGAGTTTTTACTACTGGTTACTGCTACATTCTGCACATCAGGCACAGTCAACTAGCAAAGAGATTCAATTACCAGTGTAGCCCAAGCCTGTGGATTCTGCCGAACAGAATCTTAGCATGGATAAATGCAGGCCATGATTTTCCTTGGTTCCAAGCACTGCCCTCTGTAGTTCTCAGGAAAGTGGCACACGAAGAATTGTAAGACCCCAAGGCTGCAGAATTGTGACATTTTAAAAGGCTTGCTAAATCTGACTACAACATATTATATATAAATCAATTTAAAAGTAAATTTGCCGGTCTATAAGACAGAAGCACAGTTTCACTGTCTTCCAAATATCATTAGCAGTTCATTAATTTTGGCCTGGAGTGGCTCTTTAAAGTAGATTTTTAACTGCATGACAGGTGAATTTAAAAATATCATGTAAAGTCTTACAGCCCAGGGAGTTGCACCTTTGGCAACCTACAATACACAGAGAGTACAGAAAAGAAATGCAAACCATTCTAATGTATTTATAGTAAAGTGGCTTCGGCGGGGCCCCAAGGACATGTGATATTTTAGGGCCTGGTTGCAAACCAGTTGGAAATGTCTGTATTTCCAACAGTGAGCAGCTCCTAATATAACCATAACAGGTGTCTTCTGTACATGTCATTGCACACAGTGCTTGGACTGCGTCAGACAGGTGGCAGTTCAGTGTTCCAGCTGTCAAACCACTTACTGCTCTCAGAACTAGAGAGAGGTCATAGAAGCCACATTTTCACCATCACCATACTAGATCTATGGAATTCCTAACTCTTTCTTCTCTTACAGGAATGTACTGATCACTCATTTTCATTATACACAGACAGTACAAGGACAGCTATGCCCTGACTTGTATACATTTTTTTTTATCACGAGAATATGATTAACAAGAACAATGGCCCCAACATTTGGCAACAAGTGAAATCATAAAAGTCAATAAACAGTATGTTAGTATAAGTTGAGAGAGACCTAGAACTTGAACTAGAACTTGAGAGAGTGCTGGGTTTAGTGGTGTACATGAAGAAACATTTGAGTGGATGGTGGTCAGACTAGTAAGTAGCAAGCAAAGGGTAGAGAGGGGAGGCTTCAGTTTTTAAGATTAATAAGTGCAATTCAAATTAAGAGGGCCGTGGAATGTCAATTGGAAAATCATTGGCTAGGAGTCTGAGTAGATACCATTGAGTATACTGAAAGGATTACATTATAGATTGTTGAGTTTCTACAGGCAATGTTTCAATAATTTCCCTTTGGGATCAATAAAGTTCTGAATCTGAATGAAAGGTTCCCAAATGTTGAAGAAATTCTGAACCTATAATTCCCTATGCAAGGAGGCCTCCACCCATTCCATGTAAAAAAAATAGTAGGGGGTTCTAGGTAGATCCACTTATGTAAAATAGTTTTCCATGCCACAAGGGATATGCTAGTAAGGAGTTGCTTGCAGCCCTTTGAGATTTTAATGCCCCGGAAAAAGCTTGTATACTTTGTAAATGGAGACCTTGGGAAAAGATGCCCATTTTCTATCAGCCTTGTTGTAATTAATTAGGACAATGTATATTACATACTGTTGGTCAGTGAGTCAAAAGCCTGATCTTTCTACCTAATGCTCATTTACAAAGTTCGAATTCTTCTCACGTGGGCTGTGTGTCACCAGCAACAGAATCACAGCAGAGAAGCGTCCACTCCCTTGCTGGCCTGAAATGCAGCCAATTATCACTCACTAGTAAGGCTGATGTCAGATGAATGATTCCACTACTATAAATTTTTCACCAAGGCCAGCCAGCAGTAAGATCCCTACGAGTCTGCCTGTCTGACCCCATGGAAATGCTCCCTCTGTAACTGAGGCAGCAAGATGACGCTTCAAGCAAGCGTTCAAGATTCAGCAGCATTCAGGCCTGCGATGAAGCCTCATCTCATTGCATCGGGCTATAGAGGGAGCGATTCCCTAGAGACAGACAGGTAGTCTCTTTAGCGATACTGCCATTGGTTATTTGTCGCCAGCGTCAGAGTCACCTGTCTGCACAAGTCAGCAACATCTTGCTGTTCCAGCTACTGAGGAGCCACCAAAAGGTAAGTGCTCTGTTAGGAATCCTCACCGGTGATGGCATTGCTATTGTGACAGGCCTTATGGTTACATTCACAACTTTTTCTGCAGTGTAGGATTTTTGTTTTAGGCCATATTTATGTAAAAAGTCTGAAAATACAAAAGGTTTCACAATATTTAAAGCACCAATGTACAAGTGTTACCACCAATAACTATCGAAGATGTGCTTTGCTGGAAACTGTACTAATCAGGGGTTTGTTCCACATTAAAACACACACATATATATACAGTATATATAAATATCCTAAAAAGTACCATCAGCTGGAGGATCAAATGCATATATTAGCCAGCACACCACGGATCATTGAATAGTATCCAAATCTTTATTAACCACTTCAATACAGGGCATTTTTCACCCCCTTCCTGCCTAGGCCAATTTTCAGCTTTCAGCTCTGTAACATATTGAATGACAATTGCGAAGTCATGCAACACTGTACCCATATGAAATTTTGACCATTTTTTTCACACAAATAGAGCTTTCTTTTGGTGGTATTTGATCACCTCTGCAGTTTTTATTTTTTTTGCGCTATAAACAAAAACAAAGCGACAATTTAGAAAAAAACACAATATTTTTAACTTTTTTGCTTTTTTCCCTTGTTTACTTTTTTTTACTTTTTGGATATATAAATATCCCAATTTAAATAAAATAAATTTCTTCCTCAGTTTAGGCCGATATATATTCTTCTACATATTTTTGGTAAAAAAAAAAAATCGCAATAAGCGTATATTGATTGGTTTGCTCAAAGGTTATAGCGTCTACAAAATAGGGGATACATTTATGGCATTTTTATTATTTACATTATTTTTAAATAGTAATGGCGGCGATCTGCGATTTTTGTCAGAACTGCGATATTGCGGCGGACATATCGGACATTTTGCCACTTTTTTGGGACTATTGACAATTATACAGCGATCAGATAAATATGCACTGATTACTGTATAAATGTCACTTGCAGAGACTTATTTCTTTTTTTAGATTGTGGCATGATACATGGCTTTTTGTGATCTGTTAGTGTGCTTCACTTTGTCAGACAGCTTCTATTTATGTGATTTCTTGATTCAACAGGTCTGGCAATAATCAGGCCTGGGTGTGACAAGTGAAATTTAAAAGAGAAGCTCTCAGGGTGTCGCTGGGGAAGGCTGCCTCCGTACCTAGGTCAAGCCAATAGCTTGTACCAGTTTCTCTGAAGTTATCGGGGCATCTAGTTCATCTCTACTTTGCAATGATAGCGCAGGGACCTGAGCGGATGATATGTATTCATCTATCAGAGTTTGGGAACCCGTTGGGGCAGGTAAGTTATACAGAGACGTGTAGAAATCCCAAAACGCCTTGGTGATTTGGATAGGTAAGCTAATCTTTGAATCAGTCAGTGTTGTGATTTGGGGGATATAGGTTAGTAATTTATTATCCCTGACCGTTCTGGCTAGAGTTTTCCCGCACTTGTCTCCAGATTCATAGGTTGTAAGGTGCCATTTTTGAAGCGCTGCCTTGGTCCTGTAGCAGAGGAGGTAATTTATTTGGGCACGAAGACAGGTAATTTCAGCGTCTAAAAGGAGGGTGGGAGAACATTTATGTTTTTCCTCTTGATCCGAGCACCGTGTTTTATAAGGATACCTCTAATGATAGGTTTGTGGGCCTCCCACACTATTCCCGGGTTGTATACTGTGGGGGCCAGGGGATCGTTGAGATCCCCTCCAAGAATCAGTGGGCCTTCTTGGAATTCTGAGAGTTTGGCTAGACTATGGTGGATAAAGTATCGCGATGATCATTCGGTACGTATACAGTTGCTAGTGTCAATTGTACATCACCTATAAGGCCTTTGATAAATGCAAAGCGTCCCTTTTCATCTATCATGGAACCTCGAAAGGTCCAGGGCAGTTTACTGGATAGAAGGATGGAGACTCCACTAGATTTAGTTTTGTTAGTAGAATGGTAGGTGAGGGGATAGAATCTGTTCTTAAGGACATGTAATTTTATCTTCTTTAAAATGAGTTTCTTAAATGAAAGCTATGTCTACCCGTGCCCGCTTTAAGTGATTCATGAGCAGGCGCCGTTTTTCCGGCGTGTTCAGGCCTTTCGTGTTTAAGGAGTATATCTGCAAGCCATCCATCCTCAACCAGGGTCATAGGGGAAGAAGATCTAGTAGGAAAAAACATAAGAGGGAGAGATGGGGGAAGAGACAGAGAAGGAGGAAGGGAAGTCCCCTGGGATGGGGGGGAGAGTAAGAAAAAAGTCAGAGGTAGGATATGAGAGTTAGGGTGAATAAGTGTAGAAGGAAGATCCAATAGAATACGAGAGTAGAGTAGTAGTATAGAAATTCTTCTTAGTTAGAACAAATATAGAAGAGGCTGCAATAAGAGCTAACAGCCCCATCTAAAACTAGTGCTAATAGCAAAGCTTTGCTAAAACGCTCACCAGTCAGTAAACTGGGGATTGAGCGTAATGCTATTGGGAGGAGAGCCCCCAGCCCGTATCACCCCACCCAGCAATGGTATTTATTGAATTTAACTTAACGACATGAAATCAACATTTGCAACAAAACATGTGGTCATGTAAGGCATGAATTAAAACCGATCTGCTGAGATAGAACTAATGGTATACAATAATTTGAAACCCCCCTGGAAGGTCCATGAGTTTTCCTCCGCAACAACCCGTGAGCTCACCCCAAGGGTGGCACCAAACCCCCACAAAGCACGGGGCTCCCACCGCACCCAGTAGGAGGGACATGTCTCCTGCAAGACAGTGTATATAAGGCGGTGGTCCCCCACATCTGCCAATCCCCCACTCAGGTAGTTCCCCCAGCGTGAAAGGGGGGAAAATCAAGATTTCCCTGCCGGGGGTCTCCCCAGCAACAACAGATGGGCTACACCCCCTGCAGGCACAGCACACCGCCCTATCATACCCTACCACGCCCCAGTATGATCAGGTGGGTGTTCAGTCAGGCTTCAGTGCCCTGGGCCCAAAGGCCAAGTGGGGTCTCCCCCTAAGGGCCAGTAGGGAAGGCCCCTTGTGTCAAGTACCGCTCACCCACAGTTGTCGCATTTTACACAAATCTCGCATCTGCTATATATTTACAGTTAAGTACACATTAAGGCACCTGGTCTTGCATGGGGAGAGACAGTCATGGCACATTTCAAGCAGAAAGCAACACTGGCATCAGAGAGGGAGTTTGTCTTGTAGTGCGGTGCTGATGGAGCCTGAAAGGCCAGGGTCCCAGCTGCATGCATGGCTGTGCCATGTTAGCGATAGCAGGGAAAAAATGTGTACACAATAGTGCCTCTTGAGAGTTCTTGCTGGTATGGGTGCAGGAGGTCGAAAGGCAGTCAAGGAAAAAGGAACGTGTGCGGGGCATTTCGCTGCAGGCAGCCATGCACAGTACAGGTGTCCCCCCATCAGTATGGGGCGGCTACAGAATCGCACCGGTCTGGGGGTGTATCAGAGCCATGGGTAGGAGCAGGGCGGAAAGGGTCGATATATGTGAGAGATAAAAGGGGGGGAACCCTGGTGGGGGCTCCACATCAGAGCTGTTGTAACTGCTGTCGAGCAGTGAGCCACCCTCCAGTTGGGTCAGCAGTAAGGGCAGAGGTGGTCAGGAGGTGAAGCAGAACATGGTGGTTGTCTTAGGACTAACGTGATCGCTCCAGGGAAGGTGCCCGGGATCTTCTGTTTCTCTGTGGTGGGCACCTGGTGTGTGAAGAGGCCCGATCTGCTGGTGGGAGGAATTGGAGCCAGTCTGGGCCCTGTATGGGGTCTGATTCGAGGAAGGAGAACAGAGTCGGCAGTTCCGCAGGCGTATGCAGGGTAAAGGAAGCCACGTCCCTCCAGAACGTAACCGGGTTAGCCCAGCGGTAAGTACAGCCTTGTTGCTTCGCCAGTTCCAAGACTGGGCGTAAGAGGGCCCTTCGTCGGAGTGTCGCCCGAGAGAGCTCTGTCAGGATTTTAATCCGGGGTCCGTCGTGATCTACATCTCCATGTTCCCATGCACCATGCAGGAAGTCCTCTTTCTGCGTGTAGCAGTGGAGTCTGCATACCACGTCCCGCTGTCTGTCCGGATCCGTCGCTCTTGGGCCCAGAGCTCTGTGGACTCTGTCGAGCTCAAGCTGTGCGGAAGGGACCTCTAAGATCCTGTGGAAAATTGCAGCAACCTTCTCCCCAAATTCTCGGCACCCGCGGCCTCCGGGATACCACGGAGCCGCAGGTTTTTGCGCCGGCTCCGGTCCTCGATGTCCTCCATGTGGAGCTGCAATGTGATGGCCGTGTCGCCGTGGGTGTCTCGGGATTGCTCCAGGGCTGATACTCGATGTGCCAGAGTGGAGAAAAACGCTTCTCCTGCAGTCACCCTGTCTGAGAGCATGTTTACGTTATCTCTCACTTCCTGGATGTCTCGGCGGTGAGTTTCCTCCAGCCGGAGGATCAGGGCCTCAATGTCCGTCCTGGTGGGGAGGGCTCTTAGTAGCGACCGAAAGGCCTGGTCAAGTTGACTTGCGCCTTGCAGATGTAGTGAGGTAGCCATCTCGGGCCGAAAGGCTGCCGGTGTCTCTGAGAAACAGTCCGAGGTTGTAGAGGGGCTGGGAGACAGTGTTTTGTGTGGGGGGGGGGGGGGATTTACTAATGGGGTATTTTTTGAAAATCCCGGAGTTCTGCTTTAAGATAGATAATAAGCCAAAAAACATATTTCTTATTTTATTTTCAATATAGTAAGTAAGTAGCTCCAGGACAGGACTCAGGAGGGCAAGAAATTACAGTGGCCGGCACACACACGTGAAATCGACTCTCACAGTGACACTGACAGCAGTGTGCAGGAGCACATAATGATGACACCTCACTGACACAACACGTCCCCTCCTGAGTCACAGTGACAGTCTCCCTCCACACCAGATCGTCCCTTCAGTCCACTCCTGTCCAAACAGCACTGACAGTCCCGCTCCTGGCTTGGCTTCCTCCCATCCCGCAGACCCGTACACGAGGCTCTGGCTGCTCCGCTTGGCCCCATTATACCATGACATGCTCAGGCACCACCCACACACAGTAGCAGGCACTGGGATGGTCTCGGCCATATCCGGAAGAGATCGCGCAGTTTCAAACTGAGTGTCACAGCCATATTTTTTACTGGCAACCTTTTCCTGTCACTGCCATTTACTAGCAGGAGAGAAAAGCCAATTTTTTACTTGCGGCCAGTAAAAATACTGACAGTTGGCAACATTGCATGATATGAAAAGAGCAGAAATTGTCTGCAGTACTGCTCCAGATGTTGTAGAGTTTATCTAAGGTGATCCGAAGTTACAATTCAGGTTCTATTTTGAAGACACCCAGCTAATTGGAGCTGCACCCAGGATACTTGCTATGTATGTACATTCATGTAATGTTGAGTTGTTTTGGCAATTAACATCAATTGAGCAGAGGTGGAAACAGCTGGCTTCTTTATGTTGCCAATACTTGTTGGAAAGTTGCTGTAATATAAATGAAGTATATGGAAACATTAGGAGGATTAATACCTATTTATATGTCAGCTTCCCTCACACCACACATTATCTTTCCGGTATAGTTCAGTGGGGAGATGAACAACAATGTTTTTCTTTTGGATATTGCTGGTTTAATATAATATACCATTAAATGGACATAGGAAATTAAACATACAGACAAGCCAGATGTTTCGATTTGTCTATTGTGCACAACTGTATAAAAGACATACTGCATAGGAGATATTTAATGATGAACTCGGGGTAAACAGATAAATGTACAGTAAACATAATATAAACATTTGACTTGCCTAAGGACTTCTGTTTCTGTCATAATAATCCAGGTATGCCTGTCAAAGAGCATAGAAAGATCATGGACCTCTATATAGATTTCATTGCAGCTAGGCAATGCAGCGTTGACTTAGACCTGCCTCTTCTGTTTGGTTGGACAGTAAAAGAACAGTAGCACACGGAGGAGGTCATCCCTGCATGGTTAGTGTTAGTTTAACAGCATTGTTTAAAATGGTATTAAACCCTCAGCATTTTTCAAGTTTAGTGCATTAAAGCGGCGTTCCAGCCGCAAACATTTTTTTAAAAAAAAAAAGTCAGCAGCTACAAGTGTGTGCTCTGCCACATAATCTGAAAGGAGGGATCCCACGCAGTTCTCAGGGGGTCTGCTTTCTCCCTCCTTGCCCCGGTCGCCGCCATGACAGTTCTGCGCGCAAGTGCTTTTTACGGCAGTTTTCGGCAGGGAACGGGGGGTGTGGTTGCGCCGCCATGCACGTGTGGTGTGCACGGCGCACCAGTGCGCAGGTGCAAAGCGGCTATGTTTAAAGCCCAGTACGCCAGAGCTCCGGTAAGCAGTGGGACACAGAGCTGTGAGCAGTAAGCCTCTCAGTGGATTCGGATCCAGGCATACCTAAGACACCTACTCGGCATCATGTTGTGCAGACTAAGCTAATGTTTATATTGAAAGACTAGGCACAACAGTGGTTGCATTTGTACTAGTACCTCTGCTTCAGGGGGAGGTAAAAGAGGCACTAAGAAATCACTGCCTACTTCTAGGGGTTCTGGGCATGCTTGCAGGCTTCCACCCCCCCCCCCCTGAAAGACTGGAGGCAGCCTCAAAAGGATGAGTCTGTGCCCCTTTAGGCTTTGCAGCCTCTCCCAATGTTATAGTCCCTGTATATGTCACTGAAGAAGACACTATGAAGGCTGCATTGGATGGTTTAGAAGGAAGGATTACTACATTTATCACAGCTTCCGTTCAGCTTCAGTAGCAGTAGCATTCTGATAATGATGAGATATCCCTATCTGGGGATGGGGATCAGGAGCAGTCGGACGATTCAGGGGAAGAGGAGAAGCTCTCTTCTGCCTCCCAGACTATTATACAGAGTTGGTGCATACCACATAGATTGCCCTATCCTCTGTTTCCTCCTTAAGATCTCGGAAATCCCCACAGGCTGCGTATACCTTCCCAATTCATCCCTTGCTGGAGAAATTGTTGTATGATGACTGGGGTCACCCAGATAAACAATTTTCTCCTCCTAAGAGGTTTTCCATGCTTTATCCAGTGGAGAAAAAGTTCACCAAAAAATGGGGGGTGCCAGCAATAGATGCGGCTATTTATTGTGTGAATAAAAGCCTGACCTGTCCTGTGGACAATGCTCAGGGGTTCAAGGATCCAACTGATAAGAAGCTGGAAACTTCATTTAAAGCCTCCTTTTCTATGGATGGCGCTGTAGCCCAGCCTGCGTTCGCAGCAATCGGCATGTGCCAGTTCCTCAAGGAACAAATGAAGCAGGTGCTTAACCTCCTCTCCACTGAGGCAGGCAAGGTTTATGCAGACCTTCCTAAAGCCTTGTGTTTTACAGTTGATGCCATTATAGATTCTGTTCAGCAAGCATCCCGCCTTTTTAGGCTGGGGGTAAGACCACGTTGTTACCGGTTAAAAAGAAGAATAAACGTCCCTCATTTAGACGTTCTCTGTCCCCAGCCCCTGGAGCTTCGACCTCCAGGCAGTGGCGATGGCCTCCCCAGTCCAATACTAGGGGAAAATTCCAGGGCCAAGCCCAAGGGCAAAAGAAGTCTTGGGGTCCAAGATCTGTTAAACAAAACCCCAAAGCCTCCCTATGAAGGGCTGCCCCCTGGCAGAGTGGGGGGGAAGGCTGCTGCAGTTTGCAGGCAGCTGGCGGGAAGAGGTTCAGAACAAATGGATGACCTCCACGGTGTCTCTGGGCTACAAGCTGGAGTTCCGGGAGTTTCCGCCATCTTGCTTCCTAAGGTGAAGAGTCTCCAAAGATCCAGAAAAAAGAAGACCCTTGTTTCTGGACTTAGAACGTTTACTAAGGGATAATAATAGAAGTAATATACACACTGTTCATCAGAAATATAAATATATATAAAACAATACTATATTGTGGGAATCCTTAAACAAAATACTGATCATCAGATATTTTAGTACATGGTTAGTATCGTGGTGTTGTAGGAGTAAATTCTTCAAAAAGTTCACATGTTAAGAAACCAGTGCAGATAAAAGCGTTGACTGCTGACAGTGTGCACTTCCACCAAAATGCTCCACCCGTGCTTCACACTCCCCTCTGGGGTTTACACTCACCGCAATCCTGTTTCTTATCGGCATTGAGTACAAGTCTCCCCAGTGGCAATCTCCTTAGAACGCCTCCTTTATTCTACACCACCTCCAGTCATCAGAAATCGGCAATCGGCCAGTACGTTTTTGGTATATAGATTAATAGAAAAAGTCCAGATAGTCCAGTATGTTTGAACAGTCTTTATTTTCTAAACATATTCCTTTAAAAGTATTTCTCCACAAAAAAACAACAACACTTGTCCTCTTATTGAAGCTCCTTGCAATGTGACCAATCCTTGGTTATCTCACAAAAATTGCCAATCCAAAGCTTTTACCAGGCACTGAGGTTAGTAGGATAATGGAGTGAACACTCTCACTGTTCACTGCGTCTCCTACGCTCCTTCCGGTTTGTCTTTGCCTGCTCTTGGAACGCAAGGAGCGTCAACGTCACTTACGGTCGTCGTATAGGTCACGCCCTGACGCGTTTCGTCATCACAACTTTCTCAAAGGGCGTGGCCTAACGACGCGACGAGCCGGCTTATATTGGTGTCTATTGCAACACCATGTGCTCCGCTGATCCAATCGGACTTGCGAACACTTGTAAGTGTACAGGGACCGTGTCACCCTAATTCTCTATTGCTAGATATCCAGATCATGGCCGTTCACTGCATAAACAATATTTTGACAATCATTTCACTCAGCCTTTATTATATTGTATTTAATAATAAAAAATTAATATCTGCTAGGTTTGCACTTCCAATTAATAAAATCCTGTTTTTTTTAAAAACGAATAAAATAAAAATAAAATATACCAGGGACCAGGGAGAAACGCATCAGAGGATGCAGGGCAGGGCGGAGGGCCCAACAAAAAAAGAATGCGAGAAACATAGATGGAGGCATTTTCAACCTGAGTGACGCAGTTTTAACTGATAAAGAAAAAAATATCCTACATCAGGGCCTGAAGTGCGGCTTAAAAAGACCTGTTAATAAGTTTAACGTATATGTGGATATACACAAATATATGCGTAAGTTGAGCATTAAAAAATACTTTTTGAATAAAACTTTGAATCCTGTAAGTGCAACAGGTAACGGAGCAGTGGGGATGACAGCGGTAGATAGCGGTTTAAAAAAACGCTCTCTCTTTAATCCTCCAAATGTAGCAACTCAACATTTGGAGGTTTTTAAGACTTTGGTATTAAGAGATTTGGACAAATTAAACCCTTTGAAAAACCCAAATCCGAGAAATATAAAAGAGGGGATAAAATCCTTAGAAAAAAGAAAGGACATTATCATAAGACCCGCGGACAAGGGTGGGGGGGTAGTCATAATGTCTAAAGACTATTACAATAGTCAGTTGACAGAGATGTTATCAGATAGAGAAACATACAGTGAGCTGGGGAAGGACCCTACAAATCAATATAAGAGGGAGCTTGAATCCTTAATAGAATTTGGCTACCAAACTCATGTATTGACAGTAAAAGAAAAAAGATTTCTGGTCCCCAGCAGTTGCCGTATACCTACTATATATACACTCCCGAAGATACACAAGACTTACACAAGATTTTCAGACTAACCCCCCACCGAGACCCATAGTGAATGGTATAGGATCAATATCTGCTAGATTGGGCCAATATCTAGACAGATTCCTCCAGAAAAGCGTTTTGGATACTAAAGCATATCTAAAGGATACCAAAAGCTTGCTACAGATGCTACAAGATATTAATCTGGCGGGAAAGGAGGAAGTATATCTAGTAACATGTGATGTAGCTTCCCTCTATACGGTGATCCAACACGAAGATGCCCTTTTGGCACTCAATTGGGCGCTAAGTAAGAGGGAAGATCTTCCTCATAGGCAGAAGATTTTTTTAAGAAATGCCTTAGATTTTTGTCTCTCTCATAATTATTTTTGGTTTAGCAGTTGTTTTTTCACCCAGAAGAAAGGTGTGGCTATGGGCGCTAGGTTTGCGCCCAGTATAGCCAACCTTTTCATGGGTGAGTGGGAGGATAAGGCTGTGTTCCAGCAGAAACGTGAGGAATTATTATTTTACAAACGATACATTGATGATCTGCTGTTAATTTGGGCAGGATCAAAAGTATCGCTGATCACGTTTTTAGATTCATTGAACAAAAATGAGAATAATATTCAACTCACTAGCCAAATTAATCAGAAAGAGATCAACTTTTTAGATGTCACTATATTTCGAGTAGATAATGCCCTCCAAACAAAAATATTTTTTAAGAGCACTGATAGAAACAGTTTTTTACCAGTACATAGCGGTCACCACCCTTTGTGGCTTAAAAATGTTCCGAAGGGCCAAATGATGAGGGTCAAACGGAATTGTTCCTCATTGGATGATTATTGTGCCCAATCCCAAGTGCTTAGAGACAGGTTTGTGGAGAAAGGTTACAAACCTCAGTTCCTGGATACCATAGTGGAAGAAATAGGAGCCATACCACGACAGGAAGTTTTGAAGAATAAAGAGGTTGGACTAATGCAGGGAAATAAACAAGAATGGGGATTTATATCAGATTTCCACTCACAGTTTAGAGATGTCGAAGCACTGTTTAGGACCCACTGGCATGTCCTCTGTTTGGATAAAACATTACAGAAGGTATTACCAACGAAACCTCAATTTATATATAGAAGGGCACCCAGCTTTGGAGATGTGATAGTAAAAAAAGTATTGGACCCACCTTCTCGGCCCCCCACATTTTGGGACAGAGATGGGTTCTTCGCGTGTCGGAAATGTAAACCCTGTCGCGAAGTAGCATGTCCAATAAGAGGGTTGCAAGAATTTACTTCCACATCAAATGACAGGCAGTTTTCAATTAACGAGTTTATTACTTGTAACACTACTCACGTAGATTATGTTTTAAAATGTCCCTGTGGCTTAATGTATGTGGGAAGGACTAAGAGGCTGCTACGTATCAGAGTAGCTGAGCACATACATAATATCGTGATAGGTTACAAGGACCATAACGTGTCCTTGCATTTCAAATTACATCACAAGCAAGATCCATCAGGATTACTATTTTGGGGCATTGACCATATTAAACCCTTGTGGAGGGGTTCAAATATGGTACGTGAACTATCAATGCGCGAAACAAAATGGATTTTTTTACTGGGTACCTTGTCGCCTAAGGGGTTAAATATCGAGCTTGATATTAACTGTTTCATTAGCGACTATTGATTTTTCCATCTATTACAGTTCTATATAATTTTAATCTAAATGAGTGATTTTTATATATTAAATTTTGCACACGAATTTTGTATATGGAAGAAAATTCTTATATATGTTTTTTTATATATTTTTATATATTAAATATGTATAACCTAAAGATCCTAGGATGTGATACCTTCTTCTGATAGTTGTCCATAATAAATGAGTAGATTTTTATAGGTATTAGTATATGTATTGGATTTGTATATTTTATTTTTATTTTTATTCGTTTTTAAAAAAACAGGATTTTATTAATTGGAAGTGCAAACCTAGCAGATATTAATTTTTTATTATTAAATACAATATAATAAAGGCTGAGTGAAATGATTGTCAAAATATTGTTTATGCAGTGAATGGCCATGATCTGGTTATCTAGCAATAGAGAATTAGGGTGACACGGTTCCTGTACACTTACAAGTGTTCGCAAGTCCGATTGGATCAGCGGAGCACATGGTGTTGCAATAGACACCAATATAAGCCGGCACGTCGCGTCGTTAGGCCACGCCCTTTGAGAAAGTCGTGATGACGAAACGCGTCAAAGCGTGACCTATACGACGACCGTAAGTGACGTTGACGCTCCTTGCGTTCCAAGAGCAGGCAAAGACAAACCGGAAGGAGCGTAGGAGACGCAGTGAACAGTGAGAGTGTTCACTCCATTATCCTACTAACCTCAGTGCCTGGTAAAAGCTTTGGATTGGCAATTTTTGTGAGATAACCAAGGATTGGTCACATTGCAAGGAGCTTCAATAAGAGGACAAGTGTTGTTGTTTTTTTGTGGCGAAATACTTTTAAAGGAATATGTTTAGAAAATAAAGACTGTTCAAACGTACTGGACTATCTGGACTTTTTCTATTATTCTTTATACCAAAAACGTACTGGCCGATTGCCGATTTCTGATGACTGGAGGTGGTGTAGAATAAAGGAGGCGTTCTAAGGAGATTGCCACTGGGGAGACTTGTACTCAATGCCGATAAGAAACAGGATTGCGGTGAGTGTAAACCCCAGAGTGGAGTGTGAAGCACGGGTGGAGCATTTTGGTGGAAGTGCACACTGTCAGCAGTCAACACTTTTATCTGCACTGGTTTCTTAACATGTGAACTTTTTGAAGAATTTACTCCTACAACACCACAATACTAACCATGTACTAAAATATCTGATGATCAGTATTTTGTTTAAGGATTCCCACAATATAGTATTGTTTTATATATATTTATATTTCTGATGAACAGTGTGTATATTTATATATCTATCTGGTTTTATAACAACCAAGAGAGCGCCGCTAAATGGTGAAAGTACTCTAATGAATTTTATGATTTCTTTTTACCATTAACACATAGTGCATACGTTTCGATATAAGTGGCCGCTATAGGGCAACCTACAGAATCTTAAGTATTGTCTGCAATTTTTCACAAGTCATTGCGCCGAGATAAAGGGGAAAGGTGCATTGCAGCGCCGAACATCCTTTTCCTTTTTTCTGTTTTCATAATAGAAGTAACCCCAAAAGAGCAAGGCTCAGTGTTCTACTCAAACTTCTTTACAGTTCCAAAACCAAACGGGGATGTCAGACGACCTATTCTAGATCTAAAAGACCTGAATCAGTTTTTAGACATTTGTTCTTTCGGCATGGGGTCAATCCGCTCAGTAGTTTCCACCCTTCAGGGGGGGAGAATTCTTGGCATCAATAGACATCAAGGATGCATATTTACATGTGCCAATATTTCCTGCTCACCAAAGATTTCTAAGGTTTGCAGTGGATCAGCGCCACTTCCAATTCGTGGCCCTTCCTTTTCGGTCTTGCTACAGCACCTCAAGTGTTCACAAAAATTCTAGCCTCGCCCTTGGCAAAACTAAGGGCTCAGGGCATAATAGTGACAGCTTATCTGGACGATTTGCTACTTGTAGAACAGTCCGTAGCACGCTTAGACCGCAGTGTGCTCAGCAGTTCTTAGAGTACCTAGGCTGGGTCCTCAATCTAGAAAAGTCTTCCTTACAGCCCCTAAAAAGGCTGGAGTATTTGGGCATGGTCATAGACACAGTCCAAAGCAGAGTATTTTTAACCGGGTCAAAAGCCAAAGCCATAAAGGATTTGGTCCGGGTAGTCATAGCAAGGAAAAGTCCCTCCATTCGACTATGTATGAGACTATTAGGGAAAATGGTGGCCTCTTTCGAGGCTGTTCCTTACGCCCAGTTTCATTTAAGGCCTCTGCAGAGCTGCATCCTCTCTGCCTGGAGCAAAAGAGTACAAGCCTTGGATCTTCTAATGTGCTTATCACCATGGGTACACCAGAGCCTCAATTGGTGGTTGCTAACCAAGAATCTACTAAAAGGAAAATCCTTTGTTCCAGTTACTTGGAAAGTGGTAACCACAGATGCCAGCCTAATAGGCTGGGGAGCAGTTCTGGAAGAAGCTTCCACTCAGGGAAGATGGTCCAGAGCCAAAAGGTTCTTGCCCATTCTGGAGATTCTGGCAATTCGTCTAGCCCTCAGGGTTTGGACTTCCAGGTTGCAGGGTTGTCCTGTCTGGATACAGTCCGACAATGCTACAGCAGTGGCCTATATCAATCACCAAGGGGGCACCAGGAGTCTGGATGCCCAAAAAGAGGTGAATCACATTTTTTCGTGGGCAGAGAGGCATGTTCCCTTCCTATCTGTGGTCTTCATTCCAGGGGTAGAAAATTGGCAGGCGGATTTCCTGAGTGGCCAGCAGCTGTGCCCAGGAGAATGGTCTCTTCACCCCAATATTTTTCAGTCCATATGTCAAAGATGGGATACCCCGGACGTAGACCTGTTGGCTTCCAGGTTCAACAAGAAATTGTGTCAAGAACAATGGATCTGCTAGCACAAGGGTCAGATGCCTTAACAATTCCATGGGATCAGTACTCTCTGATCTATGCATTCCCTCCAGTTCCGCTTCTCCCGCAATTCCTGCAGAGAGTCAAAAGGGAAGGAAAGCCGGTAATTCTGGTGGCTCCAGCTTGGCTCAGGCGGCCTTGGTATGCAGAGATCATAAAGATGGCAGAAGGAAGACCTTGGGTTCTTCCGCTGTGCCCAGATCTACTCTCACAGGGTCCTATATTCCATCCTGCTTAAGAAGTCTGAATTTGACGGTTTGGCAGTTGAGACCCACATTCTGAAGGGTCGTGGCCTCTCGGGGCCAGTCCTGTCCACTCTAGTTAATGCTAGGAAGCCGGCTTCCAGGCTTATCTACTACAGAATCTGGGAGGCATATGTTTCCTGGTGTGAATCCAGGGGGTGGCATCCTAGGAAGTATGCCATTAGCAGGATTCTTGCCTTTCTTCAATTAGGCATAGAAATGAAACTGGCCTTGAGTACTATCGGCCTTGTCAGTATTCTTTCAAAGACCGCTTGCCTCTCATTCCCTCGTCCAGGCTTTTGTTCAGGGGGCTTTGCGCTTGAATCCACCGGTTAAGCCTCCTCTGTGCCCATGGGATTTGAATTTGGTTTTGTCTGTTTTACAGGGACAACCTTTTGAACCATTGCCCCATGTTTCTTTAGATCTTTTGACAAAAAAATTGTTTTTTTCTGGTAGCCATATCCTCGGCTAGAAGGGTATCGGAGTTAGCAGCTCTTTCTTGTAAAGAACCATATTTAGTTACTCACAAAGACAGGGTGGTGTTTTGTCCTCACCCAACTTTTTTGCCTAAAGTGGTTTCGGGATTCCATCTCAATCAAGATGTGGTCCTACTCTGCTTTTTTCCAGATCCGCAGTACACGGAGGAGAAGTTGTTACACTCTTTAGATGTTGTAAGAGCAGTTAGTATATATCTGCAGGCAACCGCTCAGATACGAAAGACTGACTGTCTATTTATTCTGCCAGAAGGCCCTAAAAGGCTTATGGTGTAAAGAAGAAGATTCCTCCTTTTCAGGTTAAAGCGTACTCAACTAGAGCAGTTAGTGCTTCATGGGCAGTGCATCCCCAGGCCTCTATGGCTCAGATCTGCAAGGCTGCAACTTGGTCTTCAGTCCATACATTCACTAGATTCTATCAGGTGGATTCAAGAGGGTAAGAGGATGCCGCTTTCGGGCGCAGTGTGCTGCAGGCAGCAGTGTAGTTCCTCTGGTCCATTGACGGTATATTTTTGTCTCCCTCCCCTCAATTTAGGCATTGCTATGGGACACCCCACTAAGTAATTATCAAAGTCTCTGTGTCCAGTGATGTATGAACAAGAAAATAGGATTTTTAAATACAGCTTACCTGTAAAATCCTTTTCTTGGGAATACATCACGGGACACAGAGCTCCCACCCCTCTTCGGGATTATACGTTGGGATACTTATTGCTTTGCTACAAAACTGGAACTCACGTTGCCAGTGTCCAATCACCTGATGGTGACTATCTAACCCACTAAGTAATTATCAAAGCCTCTGTGTCCCGTAATGTATTCCCAAGAAAAGGATTTTACAGGTAAGCTGTATTTAAAAATCTGATTATTTGCAAAATTTATAACATAAACAAAGTAAAAAGTGTGTTTTTTTTTTGTTTGTCTAGCAAAAAATAAAAAACCCAGTGGTGATTAAATACCACCAAAAGAAAGCTCTATCTGATAAAAATCAAATTTGTGTACAGTGATGCATGGACGCGCAATTGTCATTCAAAGCACTACAGCGCTGAAAGCTGAAAATTGGCCTGGTCAGTGCTCAGTAGGCAAGTGGTTGAAAAATGTTGTGTATATCATTATCTCAGGGGTGAGCCACTTGGGGATCAGATTTTTATGATTTAGTAATTCCTATACACAAGTGTAGCGGGGTTCTACCCCTTTTAGGGGAAGAGACTACATCCCCCATAATCCCCCAGGCTCCCGGGCTGCTTGTTTCCGCCCGAGAGGCTGCTGGGGGAGGTTATAAAAAGGAAGAGCGGAGACCGCCTCTTCCTCTTGGGACACTTCCTCTTCTGAGGCCTGACAGGACTGGCCTGCCTCTGCTGACAGAGCTTGTGACGCGGAGACTGCAGCCAGCGGAGACACCTGTGCGGACCGGAGCTGAAGGCCTGAAGCCTGGGCCTTGCAGCAGATGGAGTGAGACTCTCATCCCTCAGAGTCAGCAGCAGCGGAGCGGAGACTCTTTCCCTACAGACGGTCGGTCGGAGCTGAGGACCGGAGCGCAGGGGCTGTGACTGAGGAGACCCGAGCCGCCATTGAAGAGACCAGAGCCGCCATTAAAGGGACCGGAGCGGAGGACGGTACCCCAGGATTGGTGAGAGAGCCGGAAGGCTCATCCTACATTGCTACACACGTTTTATGCCTATTGAACTGCCTAGGCGCAATTTACCTCAGAGCAGAAAGTGTTACTTTTTGTGGATTACAAAGATACCATTTAAAGCTACATGTGCACCACCTCTACAGATTCATTGCCGGTGAAGAACACTGTACTAGTACAAGGACTGAGCTCTATTGCTAGGGATCAGGCCTGGTCCATTAGGTAGGCGCAGATAGATTTATTGCACCTCAGGGGTGCATAGCAGACGGTCGCCACACTTGGCGCTCCGTTTCCCCATTGCTAGTAGATATATATGTGTGTACATGTTAAAGTGCATATTGCAGGGACCTGCTAAAGTATTGTAAGTCAAATGTTTAAATGCATGTTACTATTTCTTTTCCTTACTGACAAAGTAAAGCCAGTTATTCTTATTTCAGCAGTCTGCTTGTGAGTTCATACCCATTACACTTAGAGTATAAGTGATGTTATATGTGCATAGATACATACCCCTTGACTAACTGTGCCAGATTGGGTAGAGCCAAATTGCCGGGGGTTGGTGGAGCTGTACTCAGGGACCCAAAACAAACCAGCGGCTCTCTTAACTGGGGGTAGCGCTACACAAGTTTTTAGTAGAATCATAAGCAAACATTGAAGTGAAACTCACAGTCGAAATTCTTTTCCTAAAGTTTTGGACAGCGCGTGGAATCGCTATAACTTCTGTCAGGTTTTTAATTGCTGTCTGTGTTCCAGTTCTTACCATTTTCCAGTGTGCGCAAAACTAAAATAATAAAATTTGGCTGCAATTTTACTCTAATACAAGTTATACTGGTAGTAAAGATGAATAGACTGGGACGAGAGCCAATGTAACTGAGGGCCGCGGATAATTAAGGTTAAGACCATACATTGACTCTGAAGTTTTTGTTAATAGACTTAAGCCCTGTTGTAGCCTCCTCATTTTCAACAAGTGATTTACATTCTGCTAAGCTTTTATTCTTAGAAACCAATCCACCAGTTTATGGCTTTTTTTATCTGTCTATACAGTCTTTTGACTATCCTAGTGTTAGAAACACTTAATAAATTTAGGAAAAACCATCATGCAGTTGAAATGTATAGTCCTCCTAAATCCAAATATTTATTTAAACATGAAATAATGTATCACTGGCAGCGAATCAATCTCTGTATTTATTTTCCTGCTCACAGCTCCAACAGATGTGGACAAGTTGTTAGCAGGGTTAGTTGTATTTAATGAGGATCTCTTACATACTGGCCTGGCGTGGACTTGCCTTTAGAAATAAAAAGATATATGACATCTCCAGAAGCAGATTTCCGTTAGACTATAATGTACAGTATAGTTTATATCGATGTATGGTCATGTATGGTATCAGCTGTAGACATAAGCTGAAAACTGAAATGTACTTTGGTAACCCACTGAACTATCATGTGCAGTGACCTGGAGAAAAAAATGGGAGTAATCTCTGTAGGTCCAACCTGATAATATTTAATTTGTAGACTATCGCATACATATTACATGCAGTTTCTTGTGAACCCCCTAACTTGGGTTGAGAAAAGTGAACGTGTGTGGTCAAACAAATTTATAGTGTAGATCAGCAGGGATTGAACTGACTGGGGTTGCTTATCCTGTCTTAGTTTTTATTCTGAGTGGAAACCTCAGTTTTCAGCCAATTTTACTTATGCTAGGCATAGACAGCTCAAATTTCTGCCATTTAGCCTGCAAGAAACAAAAAGAAAATTACTTGTTTCCCTTATCCATCGAAAAAGGGGGAAACAGGCTATATATAGGGTACCCATGGTGGATAAAAATCGATTATTATTTTTTTTTTTATCAAAAAAATCTGATTTTTTAAATTTAAATCAGATTTTTTAAAATTTTAATTAGATTTTTTTTTTCTTTTTTTTAAATCAAATTTATTTTAATAAAAATGCTTTTGCAGTAAAAATCTATCTAAAGATAGTTTTCTTGTTAAGCTATATTAATAATTTAGTTTATTTAGCATCAAAGGGCGCTTAGATATGTAGCATGAGGCTGTATATTCTGCAATATTTACATTTTTGGTAAACTCATCCAATTAATCAAAGCTCTGCAATGTTATTGTTTTAAATAAATAAAATAATTTGAGTAATAGTTGCACATTTTTTTCTCAGAGGGATTTTAAATGGTGACAGCAGTAGACTCGCATTTGCACAGCCACTTGTTGTCTCCATTGTGAACTTGTATGACATCGTGTAATCGAAGAAGATAAGGAGTGTTGTCAACCTATAAGAAGCAACCTAAACAGCGACTTTTTATGGCAGGTTTGCCAGGTATTATTTTAATGAAAGCTAATCATTTTGAAATATTAGGAAATTACTTTTGAAATAACATTAATTTATTAAAGCATATATGATGTTTTAATAAAAGGGTTTTACATTTAGTTTAAGCACCCAGCTGACCTTCAAGAGGTTGTAAAGGCAGAAGGTTTTTTATCTTAATGCATTCTATGCATTAGGATAAAAAGCCTTTTGTTTCCAGCAGCCCACCTCAGCCACCTAACACTTACCTGAGGTCCATCTCTGTCCAGCGATGTCCATGAGTGTCTCAGCCGTCCCAGATTCTCCTTCCTGATTGGCTGAAACACAACAGCTGTGCCATTGGCTCCCACTGCTGTCAGTTAAAGTCAGCTAGCCAATCAGGGGAGAGAGGGGGCGGGGCCGAGTCGGTGGCTCAGTGTCTGAATGGACACAGGGAGCTGTGACTCGGCTCGGGTGCCCCCATAGCAAGCTGCTTGCTGTGGGGGCACTCCACAGGAGGGAGGGGCCAGGAGCACAGAACAGCAAAACTACTGCAAAGAGCACGTAAGTATAACTTGTTGGTAATTTCAAACTAAAAAAAAAACGAGACTTTACAATCACTTTAAAGTGATTGTATATCAACCCATTCAGTTTAAAAAAGAAAACATTTGTGTATAGATATATAAATCATTATAAATATAATTTCTCCCTTTTTTTTATAAATGAGGACATACCCTTTGTTCTCAGCTGCATACGACCTAGGGGGAGGAGAAGCAACAGCACACTCATCTTCCCAGTAAAAGGCTGTGCGGGGGTGGGGGGGGGCAACTCTCATCATTGCAGACTGAGTTTCCAGCACAGCTAGAGAACTGACTATGTGTGTTCTTCTGGTTAGTGTGGTCAGTTTTTAACAGGAAAGCAGAGGGACTGGCAGGAACACTAGGGATTTCACACAAAGGAAGCAATACAAAGAAAACAGCATACGTTTTCATACAAGTACACAGTGCAGCAGGCACATATCAGGAATATAAAATGTTTGGTTTACATACTCTATAAAAAACAGGTATAGCATTAACAGTAAATCAACCAGGTCTCAATCTGCATACTAGATCCTTCCCTGCCCCTTCTCTTCCCTATTGGCTGCATCACAATTTGTAGCCAATAGGGAGGCAAGAAAAGCAGAAAATAGGCTACACTGGTCCCTGGAAGAGATCTAATTACATATTAATGTAATGCAGTGCCCAGTTTTTAAGGTAACCTAGGTACATTACAAAAGATGTAAATATGCATGGGGGAAGCGGTTGTGTGTGACTGAAAGGGTACAGGTGTAATTTAGTGTGAAACTAAATTAGACAGGAGGGAATGTGGGTAGTGCTTATCGTGATGTGCTGCCCCCTCCTCTGATTCCTTTTTCTGAGCCTAATTTATTCCTTTTTCCACCATTGGGTGGACACAATTCTTGCACATGCACAATAGAGTTGCATTATAACAGCAGTATAAAGCCCCATACACACGGTCGGACAATCCGCGGACCAGGTCGGTCGGATCCTGTCCGTCATACTTTGTCTGATGTTGGTTTTGCGTACACACGGTCGGACAAAGTTGTCGGAAAATCCGATCATTCTGAACGTGGTGACGTTTGTTGCCTACGACGGGACTACGTAGAGGCTAGTAGCCAATAGCTTTGGTCTTGTAATGTGATCTGAGCATGCGTAGCACTTTGTCAGGTCGGACAACCGTACACACGATCGGATTTGGTGTGATCGGACCGTGTTGTCGGCAAATCTTTCCAGCAGGAGATAAGACTTTGTCCGTCGGACAATCCGACGTACACTGTCCGATGGTGCATACACACGGTCTGATTTTTCAACAACATTGTCCGATCGGACAGAATCCATGAAAAAGTCCGACCGTGTGTATGGGGCTTGACTGTGCTGCCCCAATGGGGCATAGAATTTATAATAGATTGTTTTCCTAACCATTTTCTATGGACTTTTATATTTAGTTCACATGCTGTCATCTAGTGACCTTTTGTGGTAATGCACTTGTTTTCACATGTTCATTTTGCCTTATGTTATAACACACTTCCTTTGTATGTAATGCTCCACCCTTCTTCCTGTTATTGTACTTCCTGTGTCATGGATGTAGCTACAAGCCACATGTAGCAAGGCACATGTATTCTGAATTGTAAGCTACAGACAATATCATATTTTGACCACATAAATACCACAATCTATTCATCTGTTTGTTTGTATCCTGTCATCTGCTGTAACCTGATGTTCAGAATAAAAGCATCTTTGTGGATGGAATCTGTATTTGGCGAGTTTAAGATCTCTGATGAGGGTTGTCCTCAGTGATTATATATTATACAGGCCAGACATAGAGGTCTCACAAGGGATACATCGCTTCACAACAATCAGAGTCAGAATAATAACTAAAGGCAAAACTTTTCTTTCAGTTTTTGATTATGTTGAGAGGGATTAGAGCAGTTATTTATTATTATTTTTTTTGCTGTCTGTGCCCCCCCCCCCCGTTAAGGAGATTCACCCTCTCTATTTGTCATGTTTACCATTATCATTGAAAGTGACAGTAAAAGAAAATCCTAAATTTTGTCTTGTCCCCAGATAAGCAATAGGGGAACATTTTTCAATGGGGACACTAGTTCTGATGGCCTGGTGGTCTCCCAAGAATTTCCCTTAATTTTCAGTGATTTCCTCTTATTTCCTGTTTGGCTATTGGACAGGAAGTGAATGGAACACAGACAACAAAAGAAATCTGACATGGGTTATAACCCACCCTTACTCTATCCAAAATCATTACTAATAAAACAAAATGCATAATAAAAATGCCATAAAACTATCCCCTATTTTGTAGACGCTATAACTATTGAGCAAACCAATCAATATACGCTTATTGCGATTTTTTTTACTAAAAATATGTAAAAGAATACACATCGGCCTAAACTAGGGAAAATAATTTTTTTTAATATATTTTTGGGGGATATTTATTATAGCAAAAATAAAAAATAATGCGTTTTTTTTCAAAATTTACTTCTTTTGTTTATAGCGCAAAAAATAAAAACCACAGAGGTGATAAAATACCACCAAAAGAAAGCTCTATTTGTGGGAAAAAAAGGACGTCAATTTTATTTGGGTGCAACATCGCACGACCGCGCAATTGTCAGTTAAAGCTACGCAGTGCTGAATCACAAAAAGTGCTCTGGTCAGGAAGGGGGTAAAATCTTCCGGGGCTGAAGCGATTAAGCATTTTCCTGAATGTTAACCGCTCAGGTAAAAAAAAAGAAAATAAATCATTTATTATTTTTGTAGAAGAGACACGCAAAGTCTTTTCTTCTAAAAAAAACTACAGACTAAATTTTTTTGTAATGAATGGGATTGTGAAAGTTTCTGTATAATGGTCAGAGCCCAGTGGATTATGGTTACACTTTTTCTCTAAGACCCCCGTATGCCAGTAACTAAATACAACATTTTGTGCCAGACACTCCCCAGATATCGATCGTCCCATCTGCATTATGAAATTTCTATTGCAAAGTGTCCATATCTCATGTCTCTTTATTTTTTTATCCTGACAAGGAAACTTTTAGAACCAGCAGAAAAGATGCAACAAGCCCTACCCTTTCGTCATAGGGTCATCTTTTACAGAAATTTCATCCTGGGCAGTTTGTCTTCTCCTGATTGTCCCAAATCTCTACCAATCTCTGCCAGCTGTTACTATATAAAGTGGTATGTTGCTCTGAAAATATAACTTTTTTTCAAAAAAAAAGGTTACAGGAAGTTTTCTATACCTGCATCCAACCAATTCATAGCTAAGATTTTTTTTTTTAAATGACAAATTCTTACTAAAAAAAAACACTACTTTTATATAATGTATCACAGGGTGTGCCAGGTGTGCCAGGTGTGCCTGGACACAGTCTAATCCTGGGGGGTCAGCAACCAGTTGATCGTGATCTACCCATTGATCTCCCCCCGGAAACCTGGAGAACAAGAGGGGCAGTGCAGGTAGCATTTACCGGAAGCAATCTGTATTTTCCTCTTGCAGAAGTTGAAAGTAGGCTTCTCCTCCTCTCCTTTCTGCCGCCATTGTTACCACAGGAGGAAAATGCAGAGAATCAGTACCAGTATATATGCCAACCCCAAAAATAATCTGTGGATCTGTTTAGGTGTTTGATATTTCACCAAAGCCCCCAACAGGGCACCGTAAAAAAATTAAAATAATAATATTGTAAAAAAAATTGTAAAATAAAAATAAATAAAAAATTACGGAGATAGAGAAAAAGGCTGATGGACTCCGTGATCAGAAGTCATATGTATAGGATAATATGTTACTTGAGAGATGCAGCTCTTCTCCATAATATTTTTATTAAGCAGGTGAAAGATCCTTTTTTTCTTTTTTTTTTTCTCTTCTATGTTTGTTGCCTATTTGTTGTGAACATTTGTTTAAATTTGCACTAAGCTAGGATTACCTAATGAATACATGTACTGTACAAAACATACCTTTTATATAGCAAACTGTACTGTATACAAACTGTATTGGATGGAATACTTTAATAAAAAACATTGAAACATAAAAAAATAAAAAATAATATATAATATATATATATATATATATATATATATATATATATATATATATATATATATACAAAATTACTGACACCATTCACTGCCCTACTGGCACCAACCACTGCCCTACTGACACCATTCACTGCCCTGCTGACTGACACCATCCACTGTCCTACTGACACCAATCTCTGCCCTAATGACACCATCCACTGCCCTACTGACTGACGCCATCCACTGCCCTACTGACTGACGCCATCAACTGTCCTACGGACACCAATCTCTGCCTTAATGACACCAACCTCTGCTCTACTGACACCGCCCACTGCTCTACCGACAGTGTACATATTTAATATGATTTAAAAATGTTTGTGTACATTTATTTATACAGTAATGCCCCATACACACTGTCAGAATTTCCGACGGAAAATGTCCTATCGGACCATGTTGTCGGAAAATCCGACCGTGTGTGGGCTCCATCGGACTTTTTCCGTCGGAAAAAATTTGAGATCCGGCTCTCAAATTTTCCGACAACAAAGTCCTATCGGACTTTTTCCGATGGTGTGTAGCGAATTCCGACGGACAAAGTGCCACGCATGCTCAGATCACATTACAAAACCAAAGCTATTGGCTACTAGCCTCTACGTAGTCCCATCGTAGGCAACAAACGTCACCACGTTCAGAATGATCGGATCGTGTGTATGCAACACCAGTGTCCGACAAAATCCGTCGGAAAAAATCAGACGGATTTTGTGGTCGGAATTTCCGACCGTGTGTACGGGGCATAAGAGTGTGTGTGTGTGTATGTGTGTATATATATGTATGTATATATATATGTATATATATATATATATATATATATTGTATATATATATATATACACCAACGCATGTGTGTTTGAGTTTTAATTTAATAGCCTGTGCACACCTATGTGTATCAAATACATTTTATAAATATAGAACCTTTGTTTAATATTAATGGCTGTGATTTCATCTGCTTTATAAGAATGCCAATGGAAAGCTTTGATAAATTCCCAAACAAGTGATCATATACAATGATGTGAATATTCATACCATGAACAGAAGGTATTTATAGAAAATATATATTTCCAGCTGCTGGCCCTGAAATATTTAGATCTGCACTTCCCCACCAGACTTTATTGCACCCGCTGAATCCAGATGGATAGCTCCTTATTCTATAATAGTAATACTCTCCTTTACTACTAAGGCTTTGATATATTAATATACCTTTCAGAAGTCCCTAGAAGAAGTGATGTCAGACATTCAGCATTTTCACTGGCCAAATACTAGTTTCAGATGGTCTCATACATAAATTACTTTTCCAAAAAGTTTACATTCGCCTGTTTACATTGTACATGAACGCAGAGTATGTCATTGTTTATGAAAACATATCTTTAATTTGTTATCCATCTCTGGCCTTCGGCCTTCAGACCTATTAGTCTTATTAGTAATTTCCCTCATAATGCATATCATTAACCGCTTGCCGACCAGCCGCCGTCATTATACTGCAGCAGGTTGGCACAGCTGCGTGAATCACCATAGGTGTACGTCGGCCACTTTAAGAGCAATAGCAATAGCAGCGACGTCAGAACCTATGCGTGTGGCCGAAGGCCACAATGTCCGCCGGCCACCTGTGATTGCTTCACAGAGAGCCAGAATGGGATCTGTCAATGTAAACAAACAGATACCCGTTCTGACAGGGAAGTAGAGAGATATCTGCTGTTTCTAGTGATCAGGAACAGCGATCCCTCTCTACTCCCAGTCAGTCCCCTCCCCCACAGTTAGAAACACCTCCCTAGGGAACACTTTACCCCTTGATCGACCCCTAGTGTTAACCTCTTCCTGCCAGTGTCATTTATACCATAATCAGTGGCTATTTTTAGCACTGGATTGCTGTTTAAATGTCGCTGGTCCCAAAAAAGTGTCTGATCTGTTCGCTGCAATGTCGCAGTCCTGCTAAAAATTGCTGCTCACCGCCATTACTAGTAAAAAAATAATAATAATAAAATACCATAAATATAGCCCCTATTTTGTAGACGCTATAACTTTTGCACAAACCAATTAATATACGCTTATTGGGATTTTTTATTAACCAAATATTATGTAGAAGAATCAGTGTTGGTCATCTTATTAAAAAAGTAATTAGTTAAGTTACAAATTACTTCTCCCAAAAAGTAATTGCGTTAGTAACTCAGTTACTACATTGGAAAAGTAATTAGTTACGCAGCAAAGTAACTGACTTTTTTTTAAAATATTCTATAGGTGTAACTAAGGGGGAGGTCTAGTATTACTGTAAGCAAGGGGCGCATTTATTATTATTGTTATATATCGTGTAACCAAGGGGCTGCTCTATTATCACTCTAACTAAGGGGCAGATCTGTTATAGCGTGTAAGCAAGGGCGGGTCTATTATTATTATATTGTGTAAGGGGCGGATGGCTACAGAAGAGGGCGAATGTTAAATTAATGGGCAGAGCTCGATATATAACAATAATAATAAATGCGCCCCTTGGTTACAGTAAATACTAGACCCGCCCCTTACTTACACGATAGACGCCCCTTGCAGAGTAGCACGAGCATCAGGAGCTTGCGGCATCGCCTCGTACAATTACATGTTAACTGCACCTGCACGGTGTAGAGCTGTTTAGGTTCGGCTATTTTCAGAAGCTCCGTAGTCCTTCGTACTGCGCAAGCCCTGCGCCTGCGCAGTACAGGGGGTCCTTATCCGGTGGGGGAACTTTTTCGGCAGGACACCTGAATTACACTACTCCCATCTAGTGGCGGTAGATGTAATTGGGGTAACTAAGCCAAAGTAATGGGAACTGAGTTACCATGAGGGGAAAAGTAATCAGTTAGATTACTAGTTACCCTCTAAAGTAACTGCGTTAGGTAACTCAGTTTATTTTAACTCAGTTACTTACATCACTGAGAAGAATACATATTGGCCTAAACTGATGAAGAAACTTTTTCTTTTGGATATTTATTATAGCAAAAAGTAAAAAATACAGTTTTTTTTCAAAATACCACCAAAAGAAAGCTCTATTTGTGGGAAAAAAAGGACATACATTTTCTTTGTTTACAATGTCGCATGACCGCGCAATTGTCAGTTAAAGCGTTGCAGTGCCGTATCGCAAAAATGGCCTGGTCATTAAGAAGGTAAATCCTTCCAGGGCTGGAGTGGTTAAACAACTGTTATAATACATTTTTTGTCCAATTTTAATTCCCTGCCTAAGAGTAGTCACTGCAGGATGTCTGCTACTACATATGCCAACCAAAATCCCCTCGTCTTTGTACCTTTCAAACACTTACTCCTACAGCACACACAACAATATTTTTTTTGCAATGTGGGGTTATTATCCTCTTGCTCAATTCCCAAGCTGAAGGACAGGGTAATTGTCATATACATTTCAGACATAGGTGGTTTCAATACTCCTATCAGCATAGCTTTGAGGGCTTATGCACACAGTTGTACGTTTATAGGGGTTGTCAGGGCTCAAGTCCTGCGGGAACGCATGGGAACGGAGTTCCTGTACTTTTTCCACAACAGGAACTCAGTTCCCATTAGCAGCCGTGTCCTGCAAGACTTTGAAGTATGCGAGCTGTGTGGCAGATGCTACCCCAGCAGCTGCCGACACACCTCGCAATAGTAAGTGCCGCACACCTGACCATTCAGGCATTGTCAGTAGGGGCCCCATGACAGCTTACGCTTCGATCTACCTGTCAATCACAGCTAGCTGACAGGTAGATCAGGTCCCTGCTGCTAAGAGATTGTATTTAGTCAGACCTCTCATGATGCGCTCCTCCCCGCCGTTCCCTCCTGATTTTCTGTCTCCTCATCTCCCCCCACCAGTGTCCTGCATACTTGCTCTGTGTGTCCCGCTGAACCCCCCCCCCCCCCCTCCTCTATCTTCAGTGCCATATGATGAGAGAACCCAGAGGAGGAGCACAGCTATTCTGCTCACAGGACATGCAGGGAGAGAGGTGAGCTGAGGGAGGAAGATCAGTTTGGGGTGGTAAGCTGAGCACAATACCTGGCAAAGTTTAATGCCAGGAGGGAAGTTTATGTGGAAATATGTGATTGGAATAGCAGCGAGTGTGTGTTGGAGCCCTGCAGAGTTTGCAGCCCCCCAAGCTAACATACATATAATAAGCAGGAACACATCACTATCTCCCCAAGCATTCTGTCCAGATAATGTGCAGTTCATTTATGACCTTTCCATTTAACCCTGTGTTATCCAAACTCTGTTCAATAAAAAGTGTAAACTCACCACATAAACACTCTATATACAAAATAACATTCCCCAATAAAGATCAGAACATGATGTTCACATTTGCATGGAAGCACAATTGAAAGAATGCTGATTATTTAGAGAATTACCGTATTTATGTTTATTGAGGATTGTTTTTTTTATGTACTAACAGTTAAGCTTCATACACACAATACGAAAATTGGATGAAAAATACCACTTTTGAAGCGTTTGTGCATATGAGCGTAACATTTTTTTTTTTTTGGTGGGCGAGTGGATCTTGGGTGGGTGTTCCCACACTTTTTTCCCCAGGACTCGACCCCTGGGGGTTGTACAGCAACCAAAGCCTCCCTTGGCTGTACAGCCCACTAACTACCATGTGTCCACCTTAAAGTGGAAGCAAAGTGCACTTTTTAACTTGTATCTACAGGTAAGCCTATAACAAGGCTTACCTGTAGGCAGAGGCGTCGTTAGGGGGTGGCTATTGAGGCTACAGCCCGAGTCTGGAGCCATTAGCCCCGAGTCTCTTGTCCTGGTCCAGAATTCAGGGGACAGGAGCGGACTGAGCCGCGGTAGTGCTGGCAGTGGCTCCGGCTCCAGCTACGCCCCTGCCTCCACCTGACTCTACTCCTGGCCTGGTTGCTATAGTCGCCTAGTGGCTAGCCACCAGTGACGTCACTGCCCAGCATTCAAAGCGGAGGAGGATTGCACTTCCTCCTCCTCCGCGCTAGTGGGGCCTGGCACTTCTGGACCGGAGCGTCTCGCCGGTCCGGTGGCGGCGTCAAGTTCAGAGCTGCAGGGAGGGGGATTCCTGGGCAGCCGGGAAGAGCCCAGGAGGGGGAGAGAGAGAAGACTCCGACACCGCCACCCAGAGTCTGCACTTCAATCAGTCCAGACTGGAACAGGAAGACGGGAATTACAATGCGACCGCCGTGCCGCATTGATCCCTGCTCGGCGCTTGGGCGGGTGGCTCCCCTCCTCTCCTCTAGCTGCTTTGCACACCATCACCACGGCTGACCTGCCGCTGCAGGACCTGGACACATAAAGTCTGTCTCCTCCTGGTCAGGTAGGTGTGTGTGTCAGTGTGTGGGTCAGGTAGGTGTGTGTGTGTCAGGTAGGTGTGTGTGTGTAGGTGTGTGTGTGTGTGTAGGTGTGTGTGTCAGGTAGGTGTGTGTGTCAGGTAGGTGTGTGTGTGTGTGTCGGGTAGGTCAGTGTGTGTGTGTGTGTGTCGGGTAGGTCAGTGTGTGTTTGTGTGTCGGGTAGGTCAATGTGTGTGTGTGTGTCGGGTAGGTCAGTGTGTGTGTGTGTCGGGTAGGTCAGTGTGTGTGTGTGTGTCGGGTAAGACACCGACACCGCAACCCAGAGCCCAGATCCCTGCTCGGCGCTTGGGTGGGCGGCTCTCCTCCTCTCCTCTGGCTGCTTTGCACACCATCACCACGGCTGTGAACGGGGAGTTGCTAGGCAGAACGGGGAGATGCTGTTTACTTCCGCATCTCCCCGTTCAGCCTTCCCGTGAGACGATCGCGGGTATCCCCGCAGACTCGACTCGATCGTCCGCGACCTGACTCACGGGGGTCCCGACCGGTGTGTGCACGCTTCCGGTGGCGCGCACGTGATGGCACAGCGGCAATCACGCCCTTTTGCGTGTCCTTGTCATTCTGCCAACGTACATCGTCGTGCGCCGGGATACCCGCGATCGATCCTTATAACCTTATATCCTTAAACTAGTATTACTACAATACTTCACTATGTGGATGTTCTCCTTCATTTTCATATACGAAACACATGTTCATTTAGCGGTCGCTCTTGAGTGAGGGCAGGAGAGCGGTGATGCAGGGTGGGCAGTGAGAGATGATGTCCTCTCTCTGCTCCCCTGCGCACCTCCAACATTCCGCACGCTGTGAGGGTGGAGAGCGGTGATACTAGGCGGGCGGAGAGAGATGATGTTACCTCTGCTCGCCAGCACGCTCACCTGCCTGCCACCCTGAGTCACTGGGCACTCTCACCCGCCCGCTGGCCTTGCAATTTCATGCCGCCTGCCGTGGCTCGGCTGCAGAGACGCTATGGCCCGGTAGTGGGCCTTGGCCCAGTGGTTGGAGACCCCTGCATTAGATGACTTTATAGTGGGCCAGTAAATCTTTTAGTGTCTGCAGTTGCTTGTCTTTTACCCTGAGTCACTGGGCACTCTCACCCGCCCGCTGGCCTTGCAATTTCATATATCATATACAGTATCTCACAAAAGTGAGTACCACCCCTCACATTTTTGTAAATATTTTATTATATCTTTTCATGTGACAACACTGAAGAAATTACACTTTGCTACAATGTAAAGTAGTGAGTGTACAGCTTGTATAACAGTGTAAATTTGCTGTCCCCTCAAAATAACTCAACACACAGCCATTAATGTCTAAACCGATGGCAACAAAAGTGGGTACACCCCTAAGTGAAAATGTCCAAATCGGGCCCAATTAGCCATTTTCCCTCCCTGGTGTCATGTGACTTGTTAGTGTTACAAGGTCTGCGGTGTGAATAGGGTACAGGTGTGTTAAATTTGGTGTTATCGCTCTCACTCTGTCATACTGGTCACTGGAAGTTCAACATGGCACCGCATGAGAAAGAACTCTCTGAGGATCTGAAAAAAATAATTGTTGCTCCACATAAAGATGGTCTAGGCTATAAAAAAAGATTGCAAAGACCCTGAAACTGAGCTGCAGCATGGTGGCCAAGACCATACAGCGGTTTAACAGGACAGGTTCCACTCAGAAGTGGAGTGCAGAGTTTGAAGGGGTGGGGGATCAACCTGTCAGTGCTCAGATCATACGCCACACACTGTATCAAATTGGTCTGCATGGCTGTCGTCCCAGAAGGAAACCTCTTCTAAAGATGATGCACAAGAAAGCCTGCAAACAGTTTGCTGAAGACAAGCAGACTAAGGACATGGATTACTGGAACCATGTCCTGTGGTCTGAAGAGACCAAGATAAACGTATTTGGCTCAGATGGTGTCAAATGTGTGTGGCAGCAACCAGGTGAGGAGTACAAAGACAAGTGTGTCTTGCCTACAGTCAAGCATGGTGGTGGGAGTGTCATGGTCTGGGGCTGCATGAGTGCTACCGGCACTGGGGAGCTACAGTTCATTGAGGGAACCATGAATGCCAACATGTACTGTGACACACTGAAGAAGAGCATGATCCCCTCCCTTCAGAGAATGGGCCGCAGGGCAGTATTCCAACATGATAACGACCCCAAACACACCTCCAAGACGACCACTGCCTTGCTTAAGAAGCCGAGGGTAAAGGTAATAGACTGGCCAAGCATGTCCAGACCAAAACCCTATTAAGCATCTGTGGGGCATCCTCAAACGGAAAGTGGAGGAGTGCAAGGTCTCTAACATCCACCAGCTCCGTGATGTCGTCATGGAGGAGTGGAAAAGGACTTCAGTGGCAACCTTTGAAGCTCTGGTGAACTCCATGCCCAAGAGGGTTAAGGCAGTGCTGGAAAATAATGGTGGCCACTCAAAATATTGACACTTTGAGCACAATTTGGACATTTTCACTTAGGGTAGTACTCACTTTTGTTGCCAGCAGTTTAGACATTAATGGCTGTGTGTTGAGTTATTTTGAGGGGACAGGAAATTTACACTGTTATACAAGCAGTATATTCACTAATTTACATTGTAGCAAAGTGTAATTTCTTCAGTGTTGTCACATGTAAAGATAAAATAACATATTTACAAAAATGTGAGGGGTGTACTCTCTTTTGTGAGACTATGTGTGAGAGTCAACCTGGTTGTTTTTTTTTTCCTCCCTGTTAGGATGGATGTTAGAATGTGTCAACATTTAATTCAGTGTTTTAAAAACAATGGGATCAAAACCAGTGGTAGCCACACTTGTGCCTACTGTATACATATGATAAGGGAGACAAGCCCAACTGGTAGTTGCAGCTGTAACCCATGCGCAAGACAGGGACACCCAGGAACAGCCCAAGCTGATCTGTCCTGTACTTGTATTCAGCAAGATAGTGGACAAATACAGTTCAACTCAAAAAAGCTATATACAGCAAGCCCAAAGCATAGAAAACATATACAACATCTTATCTGAACCATCGACTAAACATATTCTCCAAAACAAATAGGCAGCACATGTACATTTTTAGCAGTCTGTCAACAGTTAGCCTTTTTTCCTACCAGCAGGCTCTCACAGCAGAGAGAGAAAGAGTGAGAAAGAGAGAGCCCTTAGCCTTAGGCTGGCCATACATGTTTCATTTTCCTTTAGATTTACCAAAAACCATATAATATGAGGTCAAAACTAAACAACTTTCAATTGTATACAATTAGGCAGGCCCTTGTTCTACATAGTTTAAGGTATATCTAAAGGAAAATTGTACAAGATAATGTATGGCCAGCCTATGTCAGTCAAACGGCCTGTGCACAGCTTAGATGAATTAATGAGGTCTGGCTAACAGGTAAACCTAGAGTTTGACACTTTATCACACCCAAAGCTCTACAAAGTCTCTGGGCTCCAGATCCTTACAAATTGGCCAAACACAGTGACAATCTGCGTCTGGTGGCAAGCTACAGTGACAAGCTTCATCTGCAGCTATAGTGACAAGCTGCATCCAGTAGCTGCGGTTACAGGCTACAGTGACAAGCTGCATCCGGTGGTTGTGGTGGTAGGCTAGAGTGACAAGCTGCATCCGGTGGCTGGCTAGAGTGACAAGCTGCATCTGGCGGCAGGCTACAGTGACAAGCTGCATCTGGTGGCTGCTGTGACAGGCTACAGTGACCAGCTGCATCTGGTGGCTGTGGTGGCAGGGTACAGTGACAAGCTGCATCCAGTGGCTGTGGTGGCAGGCTACAGTGACAAGCTGCATCCAGTGGCTGTGGTTACAGGCTACAGTGACAAGCTGCATCCAGTGGCTGTGGTGGCACTGGCAAGCTACAGTGACAAGCTTCATCTGGTGGCTGTGGTGGCAGGGTACAGTGACAAGCTGCATCTGGTGGCTGTGGTGGCAAGCTACAGTGACAAGCTTCATCTGGTGGCTGTGGTGGCAGGCTACAATGACAAGCTGCATCCAGTGGCTGTGATGGCAGGCTACAGTGACAAGTTGCATCCAGTGGCTGTGGTGGCAGGCTAAAGTGACAAGCTGCATCTGGTGGCTGTGGTGGCAGGCTAAAGTGACAAGCTGCATCTGGTGGCTGTGGTGGCAGGCTATAGTGACAAGTTGCATCCAGTGGCTATGGTGGCAGGCTGCAGTGACAAGCTGCATCTGGTGGCTTTGGTGGCAGGCTACAGTGACAAGCTGAATCTGGTGGCAGGTTACAGTGACAAGCTGCATCTGGTGGCAGGCTACAGTGACATGCTGCATCTGGTGGCAGGCTACAGTGACAAGCTGCATCTGGTGGCAGGCTACAGTGACAAGCTGCATCTGGTGGCAGGCTACAGTGACAAGCTGCATCTGGTGGCAGGTTACAGTGACAAGCTGCATCTGGTGGCACCATGGCAGGCTACAGTGGCAACTCCAGCACACCATGGTAAAAATGTTGAATTAGGCCTATTGTGTCTCCAGGTAAGACAAATCTACTTGGGCGAAGGTAACCCAATTTCCAACTTATTTGTGCATGCAGAAAGATGACCAAATATGACAGATAACGGGGAGCTAAGACTGGTGCTGAATTCCCACTATGAGGGACAATAGAAACAGTCATTGAAGAACCCTATATATGCTCCTGTGCATCATTCAATCAATTGCATCCTCCATCTTTCCAGATCAATATCTGAGAAAATAACTTACAGGTGGGAAAGTTATTATCAGCCCCTACATTCAAATATTGGTAGAGAAATAATAAAGCTCTGTACACACTATTCATTTTTTTTTTTTTCGTTCAACCAAGTGGGTTGAACAGAAAAAAAAAACACAGACAGCTCAGGTTGGAGCCACTGTACTAGCTATGTAATGTTAGGACAGCGATCTCCCCTGCTGAGCTAATGTGTTCTGACAGGGGGATGCCTCAACCCCCCCCCCCCCCACTAGAACCCTCTGGTCAGTGCTCTCAGCCATTGGCTAATCCCGCGTACACACGGTCGGAATTTCCGATGGAAACAGTCTGATGGGAGCTTTTCAACGGATTTTCCGACGGACTTTGGATTGAGAACCTGTTCTCAATTTTTCCGACGGAAAACCTTTCTATCGGATTTTCCGATCGTGTGTATGCAATTCCGACACGCAAAATTCCGACGCATGCTCGGAAACAATTCGACGCATGCTCGGAAGCATTAAACTTCCCTTTTATAGTGCTGTCGAACGTGCTGTCGAACGTGTTTTATGCCGCTGTGCTACTGACCGTCGGAATTTGGTGTGACCGTGTGTAGGCAAGACAGTTTGAGCGAAATTCCGTCGGAATTCCGACGGGAAAACCATAAAAGCTTTTTCCGACGAGAATTCCGACCGTGTGTACACGGCATAAGAGTGCTGATCGGGAGTCGGTCGGCAGACCTTTTTGCCATGAGCCTGCAACAGAAGTTTCCGCTGCCGTACACACGGGCTGAATCTCTGCCAGTTTCTGTTGAACCGGCCAATACCGGCCATCATTTGGCACGTGTATACAAGGCTTAAGTCTGCATGCATGTGGGCATTTTTACAGTGTTCGCATTTCTAAAATGACAGAAAATAATAGATTCAAGTCTTCAGTCTCTCCTGGTGTTTTATATACAGCAGTCCGGACAGTCTCACATTTCAGGCAGGGAGGGAGGGTATTGAAATAATTATGCAAGTAAACATCAGATTCCAGACAAAAAGCAATTTTCATCAGGCAGCGCTACAATACAGAAAAAGCATTGAAAGTTTTAATAAATGGTGTCAGCTGCATTGTATGGGAACAACGGATAAACCCATACTCAGAAAGAAAACAATGTCTCTGGTCTCTGGAAAACAATGTCTCTGGTCTCTGGAAAACAATGTCTCTGGTTTCCATTATAACTGTTCTAAATTCGTTTTTCCTTTTCTTTGAATATAGCTGCTATTTAAAGCTGAGGCACGGTTTTGATTGGAATGGTGACAGGACATTGTTTATATACGTGTTTAAATGTGTTTTTTTTTTTCCCTGCAATTCTTTATTTGGTGTAAAATCCATAATCAGCATTTTATGACACTTTAAGGCATGATTAATGGTCTTTAAGACCACATAGGTACACAAGTGTGAAGGCACAAAATATCCTGCAGCCAGATGGCAGCACATGGTCAGGTTGGCCTTCAGTGGGATTTTCCGCTAGTACAGGGAAACAGAGACACTTTGTCATATGATGAAGCAGGAAACAGACAGTGCTGGATGACAGATAAGAAGGTGCTGGACCACTCTAAAACAATGGGAATTCAGACATAGGGGTTAGCTGCACTGCTGTACAATTCCGACTCAGACAGGATAAGTGCTATTTTCCCATGCTGCTGAGAGAGAAAGAATGCACATCCAGTCCATACGCTTATTTCATTGTTTTGGAACACCCAAAACACTTCTAAACAGAAAGTTAGAAAAGTACTGCAAACTACATGGATGCAAAAGTTGCATTTGCCCAAAAAGCCTTTCTACTTTGAGAGCTGAGAGGGCTATAAACATGCATTGGTATACGATATTTTTAAGGTACAAATTCGTATAATAATGCTAATTTTGCTACATTAGTTAGCCCAGGATTCCTAAAAAGCCACACTCCAGTCTGTTAACCAATATAGTACTCAGTCTGAGCCTGCGCACAAGGGTGCACTATCAGCCTCAACATTTACAGGCACTGATAACTCCAGATTTTGTTAGCTTTCTGTCTATTTCTAAATGCACATTTTTTACCTTAAAGTGGTTCTAAAGGCTGAAGGTTTTTTAACTTCATGCATTCTGCGCATGAAGGATAAAAAAACTACTGTGTGCACCAGCCCCCCCCCCCCCCGTAATACTTACCTGAGCTCCCTTTCGATCCAGCGATGTGCACGAGAGCATCGGCTCTCTGGGGACTCTCCCTCCTCATTGGCTGAGACCATTGGCGCCAATATTTTTAAGGCACAGTAATAATGTTTAAAGAAATTTATAGAAATTTGCATAATAATGCTCATTTTGCTACATTAGTTAGCCCAGGATTCCTAAAAAGCCACACTCCAGTCTGTTAGCCAATATAGTACTCAGTCTGAGCCTGTGCACAAGGGTGCACTATCACCCTCAACATTTACAGGCATCGGCTCTCTGGGGACTCTCCCTCCTCATTGGCTGAGACCATTGGCTTCTTGGAGAGAGATTGGGCGGGGCCGTGCCACAGCTTTGTGCCTAAATGGACACGCAGAGCAGCGACTCGGGAGCGTGCCTGCTTGGGCTCCCTTATTGCAAGCTGCTTGCTCTGGGGGCATTCAACAGGGGGGAGGGGCCAGGAGCACCAGCAGGGGAACCAAGAAGAGGAGGATCCGGGCTGCTTTGTGCAAAACCACTGCACAGAGCAGGTAAGTATGGCACATCTGTTCTTTAAAAAAAATGTTTGCCTTTTATATCACTTTAACCTCCCTGGCGGTATAATTATTTCTGATTTTAGGTGCTGAAAGCGGTACAATTATTTTGCATGGAAATTTGGAGTTTTATATCGTAGGCCTGTAATTCTTAGGAATAACTCACTTAAATCTGTCCAAACCAGAGTCTAGTAGACATCCCGGGTAAGATAAAGTTTGAAACACAAAATCATAAATTATAATATAATAAATAACTATAAAAATTATTCAATAATTTTATCAAATCAAAAAAACTTAAATTTGCTCAGTTGCAGAATTATCGCTGTCATTAGATTTAGTGTTTGATGACGAATTGTGATTCTAATTTATTATCCCTGTTTTCTAGCTGGTCTAAAACCACTTTTTAAAGGGACACTTTTTGGTTGCTATGGACAATCTCCAAATTCCAGGCAGAAAAAAATATATTTATAATATAAAACTACATGCAGGGCACTGGACAGACCACTAGGGACAAAGGGGATGTGTCATTTTTTTATACAGTACTGTAATCTGTAAGATTACAGTACTGTATGTGTATTGTATGTTTTTACTTTTTTGAATTTGGCGCCGATCTCCACTTCCGTGCGTCGCAACGTCGCAGGGAACGGAGCTTAGCGGAACTCGGCACTGTGTGAATCGGCACTGTGTGAATCGCGCACACACAGCGGGGAGACATCGCAGGATCCAGGGGACAAGGTAAGTAACTCTCCCTGTATCCTGCAATGCAAGCCCAGGGTTGCCGCTAATGGTACTGAAGTTCCACCCCGAGCCAGACTCGGGAATACCGCCAGGGGGGTTAATGCATTCCTTACAATAAAGTAAAAAATGTTGCAGTGAAATATTGCCTCCCCCCCCCCCCCCCTTTATACTGACCCGCGCCCTATCTCAATTCAGCACTGTACTTGTCCATCCAGCTCTGGTCTCTCTCTCCTCACGGGACAGAGACGTGGCAGTGGGAGCCAGGGGATGGATACACCTCGGCTAGGGAGTGAGCCCACAGGTGTCTTCCTATGGTGGCACACAGAAAAAAGGAAGAGCCTGGAGTGCCAGCGGGGGACCCCAAAAGAGGAGGTTCTTTTGCACAGTGCAGGTAAGTATAACTTGTTTATTATTTTAAAAAAAAAAAAAAAAAACATATCTTTTACAAGTGCTTTAAGCTAGCTAAAGACATTAGATGATCGCTGTCTGGCCAATTACAGGAGAATCAGAAAATTCTCTTGTCTATGGTTAGCAGCAGACGTCTCAAGCTGACAGGTCTTGGGGTAAAAAACAATTGGTCAGCTTAGAAAGGCCCGGTACGCTGAACCATGTGTAATGTTAGGGTGGAGCATTTAACAGATATCACTAAATGTTAATCTTCAGCTCATCAGTGAATACATTGTCTGTATTATAAGCCCACCACTTGTCCGATAAGTTCCATGACCATTCATCTTAGGTGTGGTTCTTTGTTAAGGCTGCACAGAAATGGGAGCCAGTCACTATAGCAGATTATAGAATAGAAAACTAGCTTATTGCAAAGGGCAATATGAGAAAGAGGGTGACATGTGGATCAGGATATCCTCAAAATACATTAGATTTTAAACCTAAAACTAGGCCTTAACCCCCACTAGATCTTTCTCACCTTGTACTTTAAATTCACAGAATGTGCTGGCTGGACTCCTACAGAGCTCTGGCTCCTTGATAACTGAGGCTTTAGTGGTGTCCTAAAGCAGAGTTCCACCCAAAAATGGAACTTCCGCTTTAAGGGAGGTGACCCCCTGAAATGCCACATTTGGCATGTAATTTTTTTGGGGGGGGGGGGGGCTGGTACCCTCTTTTCAGAGAGTCCCAGCTCCCACGCGGCAAGGGAGATCACCTCTCCCCCCTCCCTCTCGGCAATCATCTGGGACACATCACAGGTCCCAGATGATTGCCTGGCCAGTCACGGTGTGCGGCATGCGCAGTGGATGTGAAGCCACAGCCGGGCGCCCACACTTACAATGCTGGCGCCGCAGAGAGGAGCTGGACCCTGGGACAGGTAAGTGTCCGATTATTAAAAGTCAGCAGCTGCAGTATTTGTAGCTGCTGACTTTCAATATTTTTTTTTTAGCAGAACTCCGCTTTAACCTATATATTCCAGGGCAATACAACATAGGATATTTACTGTGTATACTTCCCTCACATTTTTATATGTGGGGGGCAGTCACGACTTATTTGTTCTAGGCTCTAAGCTTTTGCTAAGACTATTAGCGATTTCTCCCAGTAGAGGATAACCTGTATCTTTCCTCCCCCCCACCAAGACCAAGACCTAAGAAGAGAGACAGACTTCCAGGATGACATCTTCACAGGACAAAAGCCCAAAAAGGGAAGAGGCAGAACAGAAAGCGTAACAGATATTCAACAGTTCTCCGAGCATGCATCAGCAGGTTTCTCAGACCAACTGATTGGCTAGGCTATCAAACACCCATAACATAGAATAATAACTCTCTAGCATGCACTACTGGAGCAAGTTCAAACAGCACATGGCAGGTAAAATGCACTTTGTGCTTGAAGAAAACTCCCATTGTAAAATGCCTAACTGAACACAGTCCACTGGTGCCAACAGAAATCACAATCATACAAAAATGAATTTAGCAGAAATACAAAATCCGTGCACAAGTGTGCATGCTTGGAAGTGAAATGGTGACCGGGCAGTCAGAGAACATTCAAAACAGAAAAGCATGTCACACTATTTACTAATGTCTTTTACATCTTGTAAGTATTTATTGCAAATAAAACTTCCTCTCCACCTTGTTAGTAGTTTTGATACTATGAGGCAGGGTAGCAGCATAACCACTTTTTCCATAAAACCAAAGTGAACTTTACTTTTGCCCCCCCTACTCATATTCATTTATTATACAGAACCTGCCAACTGCGACTGCTTTGGAGACACAGTGCCAAATTTAAGACCTCATAACAGAGAAATTAATAGAAATGAACAGTTTTTTTTTATAAGATGTAAAGTGGTATAATTATATGTTTAGGAAAACAGACTTATAATTAAGGTTAGATTAAGTGAACCACAAAACTGAAGCTCCAGCGGCACGTACCTGCCAATCGTTTTAGGGAAAGGTCATAATATTTAGCAGCTAGGTTATAATTTCTTTTACAGAGGAATGTGGAAACCCCTCTTGAATTACAGTGTTCCACTGTCCAGAAATCTTATCCCTGGACTGGCTGCTAAAGTGGCCGATGAAAAATGTTATGTTAATACAGTTGGTAAGAAAATGTAAATGCTTTTATACAATTATGCAGAATTATATATAAAAAAAAAAAAAAAATTCTGCAGATGTGCAATATATAAGTCATTGAATCCTACTAAAAGAAAACCACGTAAACAGCGCCACTGACATCATTTCAAGTGAACCTGCAAATACTGTTAAGTTATTAATGTTTATTATTGGCCTGATAGCATGATAAATTGAGGGGCTAGCACATACACCTTTTTATTCTTGACAACAGGATTTTAAGATGAGCCAGTCAGTGGCTCTGTCTCTAAACAGAACTTTAACCTACTGGTGGGTAACATTGCTGCCAAAGCTGTATCTGGGCAGGGAGCTAGAGAGAGCCTAGAGCTGATGTCAGTTAGCTTTTATAGCAGCTTAGGTACTATAGGAGTGGTGTTACAGTACCTCCAGGATCGGTGTATGTACTGTACATCCAGGGGCATGGCCCTTCCTGTTTAATTGCAGTGTATTTTGCACATGCACGCAGCAGATCGTAGCCTTGACCGGTTATGTGCATAAGCATGTTGGTGTGTGTACATTAGCATGCCCTGGCATTGGTGTGCTGCACTGACGCTGGGCATGCTCACAGGACAAAAAGGTATTTATGCTGTGCCTGTTAGTAACCTATATTGCCTGCTCATGTTTCCTTCCCCGGTTGCCCACTCTTGCCTGTCGCTTGCCTTGACTTGTGCCTGTATACCAACTACTCTCTTGCCTGTTGCCTACCTTTGACCTCAGCCCGGACTCTGACATTCCGTTATTTGCACCCTGTCTCCACAGCATAGCCATCCTGTTCCTGTCACCCTTTGGTGTGGCAATCCTGAGGGCTACAACTTGGTGTCAGCTTGAAACAAAGTAGCCCGGGGTGGGGGCAGTGGCCACTTGTTTGTATCTTTAAATTATATTAGTCAGGCAACACACTGACACCTTGGCTGCCATGTGCAAAATGCATGTGCTTCCACTGTGGAAACTCACAGAAGACAGAGTTAGAACTATAGAAAATGGGGTGCCTTGACAGGGCCTGTAGCTTACGCATGTACAGTATCTCAAAATAACTCCACACACAGCCATTAATGTCTAAACCACTGGCAACAAAAGTGAGTACACCCCTAATGCCACGTACACACGATCGGACTTTTCGGCCGGACTATCCGCCGGACTTTCCAGTAGAGGTCCGCCGGACTTTCCAGTAGAGGTCCGCCGGACTTTCCAGTGGAGGTCCGCCAGACTTTCCAGCGGAGGTCCGCCGGACTTTCCAAACGTGCTTACTTGCCCACACATGCCCAAACTTTTCCGGTGGACAATCCGCCGGAGTTTTGGCGGAGGTCCGCCGGACTTTTACATGGAGTAAAGTCCGTTCATTTAGAACGTGACTCTAGGTAGACGGGACTAGCGAAGGAAGTCAATGACGCCTCAATCGGCGAGATTGACACCTCGCTAGCCCCGTCACCTGGAATGGATTTAAAGGGGAATTCCTACGCTGAAAAAATGGCATAGGGGTCCCCCCCAAATCCATATCAGACCCTTATCCGAGTAAGGAGCCCGGCCGGTCAGGACGAGCGAGCGCCCCCCCCCCTCCTAAGCCGCACCAGGCCGCGTGCCCTCAACATGGGGGGTGCCTTGGGGAAAGGGGGGCCCTGCGGCCCAAAGAACCTTGTCCCCATGTTGATGAGGACAAGGGCCTCTTCCCGACAACCCTGGCCGTTGGTTCTCGGGGTCTGTCGCTGCAGTTGCTTCGCCTCGGGCTATCCAGCCCCGAGACTTGGAATTGCATGGATCCGCACCCCAGGCCAGGAGGGCCATGAGGGCTGGTCAGGAGGACCAGGACTAAACAGACAGAAGATATCTTCTGGACCGGAACCCAGAAGCACGTGATCTCAGTACCTTAAATACCCCCTCCCAGAATACACAGCAGGATAAACACTCCCACTGGGCTGGCTCCGGGAGAAAGAATGGTATCCAATACACCCAACTAAACTGCGTTCCCATACTTGCCGGCGGTGACAGCGAAACCTGCAGCCAAGTAGGACTTGGCAATCCAGCCAGACTGGTACTGAAATCATAATTTGGCAGAATTAGCACTAAAACCCAACTGTGGTTTCAGGAATATTAATTTTCAAAAACACATAGCGTGTGCTCGTCAGGAGCCAGCGCAACACACACACACACATACATACACACATATATATATATATATATATAGTTCCGTTCACACAGGTGGCCAGGGGGCCTCAACAGCCAACCTAAAAAAGAACATGCAGCCACATCCCATGGCAGAAATTATACCCTCTGTAGCATATGGCCAAATGTAACCTATTCAGGTGAATGTGGCCAGGGCACAACCTCCCTGCAACTATGTGTAATGCACACTGTTGCAATGTGGGCTCTTCAGGGTTAGAAGAGGCAGTGAGGAAGTGACATATCGCCTCCCAGCTGCCTGTCAATCACCCTTTGAAAAGTGATCAGAAGGGGGTGGCAAGGGCTGCTGTCCATGTGAACAAGCCTAAACTATAAAAAAAAGATGTTTCACTTTGAAGAATTGGCTACTTTAAATGATTGTATAACATTCTTTTCATTTAAGTCTCATATATACATATAAGCGTTAAAGCATATGGGCTGGGTTCAGTAGAAAATAATAAACCAGAGGTCAGTATATGAGATTGCAAAGACTCTCTGGAACTTCAAAAACACGAGCGTCTGCTTTTAATATTTTTATATAGTTAAAAGTGTTTATATTCCGCTTTGCTTTGTGCAGCCATAAAAGTAAGTGCATAATATCTTTATAAGAAATGTGATTAATAACCTTAATCACACTAACATTTCCTGTAGGCTTTAGCCTTCTAAACTATAGAAAAAATGTGGACATAAAAAATACTCAGACATGTGGTATCTCAGGGGATTAGAACTTGGCTGCGAAGCTAAATCCTCTCCATGAGGATTGCATCAACGTAAACCTTTCACATTTCACATACTACACACACTGTTAAATATTGTTGACCTTACATTTCAAGTCACAAGTCATTTTAATGTAGATTATCAGCAGGGTATCTTGTTTAACGAAAACATTATTTAGAGTACAAAATAGGGTTTGAAACAGCAGTTAGTAGGTACTATCCATTATTGTGGTCAGCCTTGTGGTTACTTTGAAATATGGAGACCAATTATCCTCTAGATTTGTCTCTTGTGGTATTCTTAATTATGTTGTTCTATCATATACAGGACATGGTAAAACACCGATCCAGTTTGGCTGTCAGGGCATTTCCTGTTGAAGATGGTAAATCTGCAACCAAGGGTGTAGCATATCCCTACCCAGATACAAGATTAAAGTGGGTCACACATTTTTTTTGCGCTGCATCACAGTAGTAACATTTACCTGTGCCAAATAGTTTCAATCATTATGGCCAACTGAGCACAAACTTATCTTGATCAAAGATGGAAAGACTTGAGTTCAGAGAGAAAAAGTAATTTAAAGGTCTGCTAGAAAAGCTTATTGCATATGCTTAACTTCTTTACTGCTGTGGATTTTGAGATAAGCCATTACAGTACACATGCTGAAATGTTGTTAAAAAAGTGAGAGATTATGCCTTTACTATAAACCTACAACCAGGCCCAGTGTTCAATTAGGAACAATCTAGCCCTTGCAAACCTTTATATGTGTAGTCTTCAAGCAAAGAAACTCCCAGTAACTACAGTTAATCTAGGTCAGGAGCTCTGAGGAAGAAGGTGTATCCTTCGAAACACGTCAGCCAGTATCAATTTCATCAACGAAAAACGTTTTTGTCAAAGATTTCATCAGCGACATTTTTACAGTGACGAAAACGGAAGGAAAAGTACAGCCCATTTTCGTCCACTGACGAAAACGATGACGAAAATGGCAAGGAGAGACGTTTACCCTGGTGAACTAACTTCCATTTTTTTACGGAGCTCCGCCTACTTCTGCAATCCGCTCCCATCAAGCACCGTGCTACCGTGACGAGAGTGCCAGTGACAGAGAGTGTGAGAGCATCACTGTGCATTACAGGCCAGCCAGGCTGAGGCCTCCTGACTCCGAGTCCCGAGATTCCCAACTCCCGACTCCTCCTGACGCCGCACCAGGTGCCCATAGCAGACTGTGTGAGTGTACACTTTATGATTGACTGTATAGTAATTGTGGTACATTACAGCAGGCCTGAGGCCTCCCCTCCCCTCCACCACCATTCATCCAGAGCACACTGGGCAACAGTGCAACTGTGCATTACAGGCCTCCTCTGACCACTGGCAGTGGTATTCAGGGCACTGTGGATTACACGCCATCCCTTAGACCACCATCCAGCACTGTGCAGCATTACAGGCCTACTCAGACCACCGTCCAGAGCACTGTGCATACAGGCTTCCTCCTCGCTGTCCACGTCCAAAGTATACCAGAAATGTCGGCTTCTGTGACTGTCACTGGTAGAAAGAGAAGAGTAGATCTATGGATGTATTTTACATTTGAGGCCATAGCAAGATGGACTGGGCACACCGGATTACCAGTCAGAACGATTGAAGATGAGAACTTTGTTAGCATGATTGAAACAGTAGATAGGAAGCTGACTGTTCTAAAGAAAACTAAAATAAGCAATCTGATTGACAAAGAGTATGAAGATGAAAAACAAAAATTCAAAAAGAGACTGGCTGCTGCTCTGAGAGTATATATTTGCACTGATTTGTGGACCAAAAAAGGACTCTAAGCTTCATTCCTTGCTATAAGTGCATCCTACTTTTGTGTTGAACAACATAAACCTGAACACATATTGTTGGCCCTTGAACAAGTAGCCCACCCACACACTGCACAGTCAATCAAATCATGTGTAGACAAGTGCTTGCAAGTATCTGCTCTACTCTACGGGTGCATCTTTATTATTTTTTCACTTTATTTGTAGTCTTGTGTAAAAGTATTCCCATAAGATGTTACGTGTTAAAATAATAGAATGGAACAGTAACCTTTTCTATACTTTATGCTTATTTGGCTGTGTGTTCCACTTGTTAGGTACCAACAGATCGACATGGACCGGACACCATGTTTGGTGCATACCTTGCAACTTGTGGTCCAAGTGGTGCAGAAGGAGGCAAGCAATACTGGATAAAGCAAGATCAATAGTGAACCTCTTCCACAATACTTCAATTGCAACACAGAAGTTATTGGAGCAATGTGGCCTTATTTGTGGCCTTAATCTAATTTTGGCATAAATTTAAGCCAAAATATATTCTGCTACATGTTTTTGGTAAAAAAAATCCTGTTAAGTGTATAATAATTGGTTTGTGTGATCACGGACATATGTACGCAAATGATCATGTACAGATGTGCGCAGGTGATAACGGACATATGTGTGCAAATGATCATTGGGACATGTGATTTTACTGTTATATATGTGGGGACATGTGTGTTTACTTTGTGTTCACTGTGTGTTTTACATTGTGGGGACATGTGTGTTTTACACTGTGGGGAAACTAGGTTGGTGATCAGTGAGTAAAAAGCTGTAAAAAACAGCTCATACTCACTGATCACCAGCCGTCTGCATCTATCCGCTCTCCTCTCCTCACCGACAACTTCCGTGTGAGAAGAGGAGAGCTGATCGCCTAGCAAACGGCTCTCTGTTTACATCACATGACGGCTGTGATTGGACACGGCCGTCATGTGATCAGGAGGGCCAATCACAGAGCCCTCCTGCTGATCTGAGATGCGCCGTGTCCAGGTGACACGAGCGCATTGGGATTGCGCCGCTGCGTGGGCACGCACGCACGCGATCCCCCTCTGTCAGCGATGGCGCTGATTGGCGCCAAAAGATCTTTAAAAACCCTGCAGTGACACTCAGCCGGTACTGTGTTGTCTCAGCTCTGTGCGCCGTTACCTGAACCCTGTCTACTCTGAACTACCACCACCTGTTACGGACCCGGCTCCGCCTGACCACTCTGCCTTCTCCTACCCGACCCGGCTTGCCTGACTCTGTCTACCTCTACTTACCGTTGCCGACTCCTGCCTGCCTTACCGACTCCGCCTGTGCCTGCTGCCCACACCTGCCTGACCTGCTGTTGCCAACCCAGACTGTCTGACCTTGCCTTGCCTATTGTCCATCCGCCTGATCTGCCTGCTGCCTGGTTTTGCTGTATCCGGCCTTCTCATCCGGCTCCTGCAGTTGCCATTTTGCACGCTGTCACCTGTAAGCTGGCACCCCCGGAGGATCCAACACCTTCCACCGCAAGCAATCAAGGCACTCCTACCCCACTGCGCTCACGAGACCACTGTCCCCACTCCAGTGGCTCGTGAACCAGCGTTGTATGAGAGGTCTTCTCCTACAAGTCAGGCTCTACTACCAGGTACTTAACACCCTCCTTCTGAGGGACGTTCGTGAACATCCACTCAGAAGGAGAGAGCACCCACCCAGCCGTACATATGCAGTGGCTGGGTGGGAAGTGGTTAATGCATAGGATGCATTAAGGTGAAAAACCACAAGGGTTTAAAACCCTTTAAAAAGGCAGAGGAATATGCTGCAAGAAAATCCACATTGCCATAAACACAACTTGAGGATTTGTCTGAAGAAGATGATGTGGAACTATTGCAGGAAGTGGAAGAAGCACCGCCACCGACATCCACATCTAAGCGGCCAGTCTTTCGGTTTCTTTCTAAATGCCGCAGAAGATCCAAACAGCATAGAGCAGCAGATCCGAAAATATAAGAAAGAGCTTTTGCACCAAGTTGCCATCAGTGAGGACATCGCAACATAATTTTGGCTGTCAAAGAGTGACACGTTTTTATCACCAGCTAAAACCTTTTGCATTAGACCTGCTGGCTATGCCAGCTTCTCAAGCCTTTGCAGAGAGGGTATTCAGTGCTACAGATGACCTCTCTAGAGGCTGGTGGAATTGAGCAAGGGTCGTGTTGGCACGAAGTGCTTTCCTTAAAATGAATCGAAACAAATAGAAGTGTCAATTAAATTCATAGGAAAAATGCACAGGCTGAGCTCAGGCTACAAATGCCATTAGTATGTGGAACAATAACAACCACCAATTTTTATCTACTAGTACTCTCCCTCTTAGCATTGACAAATGCTCGTCCCCCGATCCGCTCGGCGGCGCCGGCAATGTAACTGTGGGCACCCGGGTGTGGCTTCACATGTCCCAGATGACTGACAGAAAGGAGGGAGCCCTTCCTGCACCGAGGGGAAGTGATGTCACTTAGCCCGGGCAATGAAGGAGGCAGACTACGAGGGACCCCCTAGCAACAGGCATTTAGAGGTGAGTTAAAAAAAAAATTCCAAATGTTTTATTTTTTTTGCCATTTTAATCATCTTTTTTTGGGGGGGGGGCACCACTTTAAGTAGTGAAAAATGGCAAAATCTCAAGTGACTTGTGCTTGTCCAAAGTGACTCGTGCCTATGCCTAGGTTTGGCCACAGATGTGCAGTAACTTCCGTGCTCCCCTTTAGTTCCCCATTCACCAGACCCTTGCACCCCTACAGGGGTTGAGCGCTTGTAGTGAGTGTAGTGGCTGTACCCAGAGCAATCACCTCCTCCTTGGCTCAGCAAACGCTGGGGTATCTGGATCCTTCTGCCCCTCCGGGGGTTTAATCGCTTCCAATAGATAAGGTTACAGTAATCAACTCTTCCGTATCGAACCGTAGGCTATCCTCATGGACGAAAGAGATGGGCACTCATAGTGTGAATCCAAATTATTTGTTTATTAAAATAGGTATGAATAAAAACAAAGTTTGACACAGTCAAGTATATTAGCTAGCATGTCCTGGTTGCAAACTATGAGCCCCGGACCGACTGGAACTGACGTTAGTGTGTACCAAGCTCCGACTTGCGCGTTTCATCATATGATGTCATCTGAGGCTAATTTTAGCAATACCAATTATGATTTTAGAATAATTTTCTGTAACACACACTGCAACCACAGACAGGTCTGCTCAGAGGCATTACTCTAAAAGGACGTAGTGCCAGTAGTGCTCTTCAAGAGGCAGGTTCGTTTATAGCTTGCATTAAGAGCTTTAGAGACAAGATTAACACTTTTCAAAATAATGTTTTAATAAGGAAAAGTTAAAAATTGGTGCAAATAAAATATTTACAGAAAAGTATGTTTCAAAGAGATAAAGACAAAAAAACAGCCACAAAGAAGTAAGGTAGGATTGAGGAGGAAGAATACTTGTAATTAATGTCTGAGGGTTGATCAGAGTTTGATCGATGAGCTGGGTAATCGGTTCTCAAACTTGGCAGATGTTCTTGCTTGGATGGTAAAAGGAGAACTGACCACTGTCTTGGCATCTCCTCTTTTCTGTGGGATCAAAGGGGTGTTGACAAGGAGGAGGAGTGAAAGTCTGGGTGCGCATCGCAGCTCCCATAGTCAGAAGGGGCCCCAACCACAGAACCAAAGCCACAAATACCGTGCCCCATACCACAGGGGACCCCATGGACCTAATAAAAATGTATAGATAAAATAAAGAATTTCACAAACATTATCATGATAGGGAACTTAATCCCGACTTTAACCTGCAACATTGCAGGAAAAGGGACTACATCTGACATAGGGATGTTATGTCAGAATGCTCAAGGAGCCTATCCTGGATCCTATGCCACAGTTTTGCAGGGACAGGAGGAGAGGAAAAAAGCCTAACACCTGAGTTACATGTGGAACCAAAAAACGCATGCTTCTATCCTGGGTTCATAAAGACTAAAGAGAAAGGGTTGGGACTTTAAATGAGGCCTAAGACAATAACGTCAAAATAGCCTCCATCCCTATCGGCACGATAAATAGAAAAGAGTTGGGACTTTGGCAAAGCATGCGTTTTGGAAGCAAAAAAAGAGCAATAGAAATCAAATAATATGGATTTATTAGCTGTATACTAGGTACATTGCATAGGGCGCAGGGATGCACACTCTATAGTCCATAATCCATCATAAATCATATATAAAAGTATTGCACATCAAAAACATCAAACCCATAGTTCATACATCAAATAGAATTCATATACAAATATATTGCACATATTCAAGATCAATAGAATTAATTAGGTAAAATCATCACAGAGTATAGTAAAACTGCATAATTGGATGTAATTTGTAACATTTAAAGCTCTACGCGTTTCATGGCTGTCGTGGCTAAGATAAAATAGTAGGAGAAAAAGGTGTAGTGAGGAAGGGGAGTCACCCTTCAGAGAACAGGCACTGCTGACTATCACCAGACTAAGATACAACTAACAGGAGGTTTGACCAGCAATCGGAACCAGATTGGGCCACGTTCTGCAGATAACCATCTGTACAGGTGAAATATCTCCAGGGCCTCCAATGCTCCCTTAAAGCTTCTTCAGTATTGTTCAGGGAAGCCGTTAGTTCCTCCATGTTTAAAGCGGAAGTAAAACCCATCGATTTAACAGTCTAAAAAAAAAAGGCATGCCGTGAATGCTAACTGCACATTGGCTGCGCTCTCAACCAAACAGTCAAACCATCCAATGGCTGGTGTCATAACGGATCACATGTGCAGCACTGTGGCAGTTGAAGTTTAAACAGAGGCAAAGATTTCAGCTTCCTTGGCTGAAAACGATAGGGGGGTTTACTTCCACTTTAAGATATCATTGACTGTGTCTGCCTCCAGAGTGAAGGAAAGCAAGCTCTAGCTGCATTCACGAGGTGTATAGTGAATAATTTTTTGTATTTCCGGAAGGGTTTCCCCGTCAGGTGCAAGAAGCACGCCGCTGGATTCCCACTTGGGTCCACCGATGTCAGATGTTTAACGATATCCGTCACATCCACCCAGAACGACCCTAGAACGGGACACTGCCAGAATATATGGGTCATCGTACCTACCGCTTGATTGCAACGCCAGCACATTTCCGATTCCAAGACGCTTTAATGCTATCCATCGATTAATGCTATCCATTATATGGAGCAAGTAAGGTATGCGCGGTACCATCTCGAGAGGGGGGCACATGGGGGGACAGGGACAAAATTAGGGGGGCAACTATAAAATGCAATTATATATATATATAATATATATATATATATCCTGGGGCCCTTTAGTACGATCCCACAACAGGTCCTTTCACATGTTCTGCAGTGAGCTCCCTTCCAACTGTATTGGGGCCCCCCAGGGTGGCAGAAAACAAGAGATATATGTCACCAGCATACCAAGAAAATATAAGGGTCCAAAGCAGTGGGAGAACTATCAGGGTTGCAAAGGTTGTCTTGCCACCGGGCCTTGGTGTTCTGCCACTGTGGTGTTCCCCAGCCTCCTCTTGCTGTCCTGCCCCTGCTATTGACAGTGCTGGTCTGGCATCTGTCTCCTTGGCAGTGGCGGCAGTCTATTAGGACCTAGTGCTGGTGACATTATGGGTGCATGCAGGGGAAGACTGGCACTATTGGTTGTAGAGAGCCGAGCCCCCAGCTGGTCACCTAGCAGCAGTAATGCTCTATAACCTTCTCTGTTGAAATTCTGATCGGGATGTGATCCAGGTGATGCTCCCAGTCAGATCTAATAAACACAGTATTTATTGGCATCAAAAGTACAACCACATCAACCGTATGTTCAGCAGCCATGTGGGCTCTATGCCTGTAATGTGTGGGCTTTGATCAATAAAATCACTATGATATTTAACACTAGGATTTGACTAGGAGCATCACCTGGATTGCATCACCTGGATTGCATCACGATCAGCATGTCAGAGACGGTTGCACTGCTGCTAAGCAACCTGCAGGGAGGTCAACTGTCTACTCTACAACCATTAGAGATGGGCTCGGGTGTGTTTGAAATCCCACATGGAAGCCGACACTGCACACGGCTAATCACAGGCAGTGAGACAATCCTGATCTGTGCAGCTGCGGACCGGAAATGTCTCACTGCCTGTGATTAGCGCTGTGCAGTGTTGGCTTCCTGGCGGGCTCGGGCATGTGGGATTTTGAACATGCCCAGCCCATCTCTAACAACAAATTGTGCTGACCTTCCTGTACATCAGCCCCATAAAGTAACCAGCACTGGGTTCCAATGTGCCGCCACTGCCATGGAAGACAGAGACCAGCGCTGTGAATAGCCGGGACAGGACAGCAACCCGGATAGTTCCACCACTGGTCCACACTGGGAGGATTCCCCCATCCACCTATAATGTGTATATGGGATAATTGGATCATTTCTTTTTCATGCAACCATTAATGAGCAGGCTGAATGTACCAAGTTGATCGATCAAATTGGGAACAACCAGCTGGCCAGATACTCTTATGATTATCACTAATGGTTGCTATAGCCACTAGTGATCATCACTGTTTGTTGGGAGAATACAATTGCTGGGCAGGAAGGATATTCATCTGCCACCACTGTCTGTGTTGATGGGGGAATCATGCAAGTTTCTTTCCTGCAATCTGTGGATGCAGGAAAGAAATTTGCACCTTCTATTACCTGCCTAACTGAAAGTGAAAGTAAATTGTGAAGGTCTTGAAAGAACAGGAGAGGGGAGGGACAGATGGGGGGGGGGGGGGGGAGAAGTGATGGAGATAATGCAGTTCAGTGATTACTGCAGTGCACACACTTACCCATGGGTCCAGGCTAGAAGCTCAGGCATCATTGACACACAGCCAGGAATGCTGCTGATTTTCATATTTCCTGCCCATACATCCCCTTTCTTTAGATACAGCTGCACACCGGGGATAGTGTGGGCGGGCCTGGAAGACTCAGGAGGAACAGGGGCGGGGGGAGGAGGAGGAGCTGTATTCATCTCTGCTCTAACGTACATGAGTAGAGTCAGGGGGTGGCTGGACTCGCTGGGCTGTGAAAGAGTGTCATAGACTGACACTCGGCTCAGCTTGCAGTCACCACTCTTGGAATTTACAGGCTGGTTCTCCTGTCCTAAGGACGGGTGAAATCAGTCTGTTTTTTCAGTAACTGAGAGTCCTGGTGGAGTCCTTCCTGCAACTCGCTCTTCTCCCTGCCAATGAGGATGCAGGGGAAGGAGCAGATCGGGCGGCCGTGGTTGAGTGAGTCATATTCGATCCTGGAGGAAGAAGCCGACACGTGAGAAAGGTAGGAATACCTCCTCACTGCAGGATTCTTCCAGCGCCAGACCTCGGTCAGCTCCGCAGCCTCAGCCCAATGCTTAAGGTCAAGGTTCTGTGCCCTGGAGGGATTAGAAGTATCCAACCCATAATCAATAATGTTACTAAAATATCCGTCCCAGTGGATTTTAAGGGGCATAAAAGGAGCCAATTTCTCTAAGAACCGCGTAAAGAACGGAGCCATGAAAAGGTGGAGGGACATTCATTTTGACCACAGCCAGCCTTTGCGATTTAATTTTTAGAATGATTACCACATACCCTCCTTGAGGGTCTGTGACCACATGTTCAATAGTACATCTGAGGCTCTTATGCAATAGGATAACCACCCCTCTGGCATAGGAGGAGTATGTGGAGTCTCTGAATCCAATTTCTGTTAAGAGAGAGGGTTCTTTTTTACCAACAAGATTTGTCTCCTGGAGGAGAACTATGTGGAGATGGTGGGAGCGTAAATCAGACTTTCTCAACCTTTTTACCCCAAAGGAACCCTTGAAATCATTTTCTAGTCTCGAGGAACCCTTATTAAAACCAATTCATTGGTGGTCAGTGAAAAAAAAATGCCCCTTACATTTGTGGTCATGTGGAATGAGGCAGCCCTTACAGTGGTGGTCAAAATGCAATCCCTACGGATGGCTTCAAAGATTGTTGGCTTAAAAGATTGCTAGGCTTCATGAAAGTGGCTCTACCAAGTGGCATTGACCCCAGAACTATATGCAGACCCCTTAAATAAGAGGTCAATCAGCCACAGCTCAAGGAACCCCTAGCAACCTTTGGAGGAACCTTAGGGTTCCACAGAACCCTGGTTGAGAATGGCTGGTGTAAATGTTGCAAAATCAGGGAACGCTTGAACTTGGAATTTAGACCCCTGACATTCCAAGAGAGTATTTTGAGATTACTCATTAAAGAGAATTAATAATACTTATTTTCTGGCAGGAAAAGCAGGATGAGACAGGCAGGGGGGCCATAGAAACAGGAAGCAGATAGCCGCACAACACCAGTCAGTATGGAGAAACACACTATGCAAAGACGATGAGGCATATAGAGATTCAAAAAATACACCCAATAGCATGAAAAATTTGGTCTAGGGTGATAAACAAAAACCCTTTTCACAAAACTAGAAAAAAAGAAAAAACAAGTTGAGAAGTACAGAATAAACCAAGTCCCCTGTTTACTCCGGCCAAACAGTAGGAAAAAAAAAACAAAACCAAAACTGCCAGAGAAACTTCATTCCCATAACAAGGTACCCCTGTAGCCGAACGTTTCGGTGGCTCATCTGCTACTTGAAAGGTGAAGGCATGTTCAAACAGTGATGACTCCAAATTGGATATCCCAGCCTTCCGAGGGGAAAAAAGAAGAATGTTTCAGCTGAGCTTCCCAATCTAGGAACAGCAAATCATAGCCAACGGGACAACATAACCACACTCGGCAGGTTATGGTATCTTTCTAGAAGCTAGTGGGTCATCCAGGACTCATGCGATGGTTTCCAGCCAGTCTGAAGCTTCGATGGGGCAAAGCCATTATGCAGGACCCTGAGACGGCTGGGGTAGAGCATACTGTAGAAAAGTCCTTTCTCCCCGAGTCTTCAACGCACGAACGTCTCTTCTTCTGTAAATCAGGGGAAAAGTCGAGGGAAAAGGGGGACCCCTGTATTTTCGTAGCGCAACTCCTGTTGCTTGCGGGCTTCCGCCAGGATTGCATCTCTATCCCTGAAATTGAGGAAGCGTACGAGGAAAGATTTGGGTGGTGCCCCTACAGGTCTGGGTCCTGTAGGGACTCTATGAGCCCGTTCGACCACATATGCTGGTGAGACATGTTGCAGGTTCAGCAGTTGCTTGAAGAATGACTCTGCAAACACCGCCGGGTTTAAAACCCTATGCCCCTTTTGGGAGGCTCGCTAGCCGGACATTGTTGCGACGGAGGCAGTTTTCCACGTCCTCCGAGTGGGCCATCAGGATCTTGACTTTATTCTGAAGATCTGCTAGACTCTGCGAAGTGGAGGCTGTAGTGTCCTCCACCTCAGAGATGCAGGATTCTGCAGCAGATAGGCAACCCCTGAACTTATCGAGGTCCTGCCTTATCAGTCCACATTCCAGTGCTAGAGAGTCAATCCGTTTTACCATGGTGGATTTACTTGCCTCTATGGCTGCTAGTATTGCAGCAGTTGCCTGTCCTTCAGGTGGCTCAGGATTCACTACAGGAGAGAAAGCATCCTACTCCGGATCCATCGCTGCAGCCATCCACTCCTCTGTCTGCACCGCTACTGAATCTGCTTGTGAAGAGCTGACAGGCAAGATGGCCACCGCTGGTGTGCGCGGCACTGATTTTCGTGGCCCCTGATGAGAATGATTTCTTGCTCGACCTGCCTTTACCAGGCATGGGGAGAATCAGGATCACCCCCCAGACAGGAGGCAGCAGCTTACTGAGCAGGATGGTGGGTGGAACCCGAGGTAAGAGAGATGAACTGCATGGATACCGGGAGCTGGGCTGAGGCACATCTTCTTCCTCTTACATCCAGGCCACGCCCCCTCATTGCTGATCTTTAGGCTCCAGCGATTAGAAATGTGCGTTCTTTCGCGTGTTTTTTACGGGACATACATAAGACAGCCCATTGACATCAAATGCCGCAAAGTAGCTCATGGAGCTTTTTGCCGTGTTCCAGTTTGCACATTTTTACTATGCGCTTTTTTCGAGTTTTGGGTACAGCTAACAATGGCACTGCAAGTGCAACATGTGTTTTTGGTGCATACTAGGAATGCACAGGTCTTATCAGAGTCTTAGGCCTCATTCTCATTGGGGTGACGTGCGTAGGGCAGCACATCGATTTCAATAGGCCACACTATGTGCGACCAATGTGGCAAAGTAGCTCATATTGTTTTTTTTGCCATGTTCTAGTTTAAGCATTTTTTGCTGCTTTTTTTTGTGCGTATCAAAACGCATGCTTGGGGTGGCATTAACAATTAATGGCAGTGCAAGTGCGACATGCATTTTTTTGGGCATTCTGGGAAAGTGCATTGAAATGCGTGCTTCTGCCTGTGTTCCTGGAATGTGCAAATGTGAACGGAGCCTTAGGCCTCATTCACTTGGAGCATTTTAACCACTTGCCGACCAGCTCACACAGATATACTGCGCAGGTTGGCTCTCCTGCACGAACCGGCGTACCTATACGTCGATCCATGCAAGGAGGATAGCGGGTCCCGTGGATTCGATGTCTGCCGGCAACCCGCGATCGAGGTGAGGAGAGGCAGATTGGGGAACTGCCTATGTAACCAAGGCGATTCCCCGTTCTGCCAGATAACATGTCAGAGATCTTCTGTTTCCAGTGATCTGGAAAAGCTATCTCGGTCATGTACCTGGTAGCTCATCCCCCCTACAGTTAGAACACACCCAGGAACACACTTAACCCCTTGATTGCCTCCTAGTGTTAACCCCCTTCCCTGTCCGTGTCATTTTTACATTGATCAGTGCATTTTTATAGCACTGATCAATGTAATAATGTCACTGGTCCCCAAAAAGTGTAATTTGGGGTCAGATTTTTCCACCGCAATGTCGCAGTCCAAAAAAAAAAAAAAAGCAGATTGCCGCCATTACCAGTAAAAACAATAAAAATAAATAAAAGTCCCTAAATCTATCACGTAGTTTGTAGATGCGATAACTTTTGCGCAAACCAATCAATATACGCCTATTGCAATTTTTTTTACCAAAAATATGTAGAAGAATATATATCGGCCGAAACTGATGAATAAATTTTTGTTATATATATATATATATATATATATATATATATATATATATATATATATATATATATATATATATATATATATATATATATATATTTTTTTTTTTTTTTTTTGTGTATATGTATTATAGCAGAAAGTAAAAAAAATATATATTTTTTTAATTGTTGGTCTTTTTTTGTTTCTAGCGCAAAAAATAAAAACTGCAGAGGTGGTCAAATATCAGAAAAAGAAAGCTCTATTTGTGGGAAAAAAACGAAAATCTATTTTGTTTGGGTACAATGTCGCACGACCGCGCAATTGTCAGTTAAATCGATGCAGTGCCGCATCACAAAAAAGTGGCCTGGTCATTAAGGGGGCAAATCCTTCCGGGGCTGAAGTGTACATTTGTGGAGGACTGTGTTTACCCCCCCAGGTCAATGATGTCAATTGGGATGCAGTGGCTGCATGAACACAGATGCTGCTCCCAATGTGACATCCGGGGACATTGCTGGGACTGGATGCATTGGACACCTGTGTATCCCTGTGCACAGGGAATAGGTGCAGGAACTCCCCCTTTCCAAGGCCCCCCTTGTCTCCGCCCCACCCACCTCTGAGCCCCATTCTTTGGTTCCACTCCCTCCCCACCTTCCAGGACCACCCCTTTTAGAGGATACAGAAGCAACAACAACAATAGATCCACCCAGCAACAATGGACCACCTACAACAAAATACTTCACTCAGCAAAAATAGACCCCCTGCAGCAACAACAGATCCCACAGCCAGCAACAATAGACCCCCTCCCTCAACAGTAGATCCCTCTGAGTTAGGGGGGGGGTGGAATGTGTAGGGATCAGTAGGTAGGGGTTGGTGGGATGTGTAGGGATCAGTAGGCAGGGGTTGGTGTAGGGATCGGTACGTAGGTGTTGGTGTAGGGATTGGTAGGTAGGTGTTGGTGGGATGTGTAGGGATCAGTAGGTAGGGGTTGGTGTGGGGATCGGTAAGTAGGGGTTCGTGTAGGGATCGGTAGGTAGGGGGGTGGTGGGATGTGTAGGCATAGGTTGGTGTAGGGATCGGTAAGTAGGTGTTGGTGTAGGGATCAGTAGGTAGGGGTTGGTGTGGGGATCGGTAAGTAGGGGTTCGTGTAGGGATCGGTAGGTAGGGGGGTGGTGGTATGTGTAGGCATAGGTTGGTGTAGGGATCGGTAAGTAGGTGTTGGTGTAGGGATCAGTAGGTAGGGGTTGGCGGGATGTATACTGATCAGTAGGTAGGGATTGGTGTAGGGATTAGTAGGTAGGGGTTGTTGTATGGATCAGTAGGTAGGTGTTGGTGGGATGTGTAGGGATTAGTGGGTAGGTGTTGATGTAGGGATCAGTAAGTAGGGGTTGGTGTAGGGATCAGTAGGTAGGTTTTGGTGTAGGTATCTGTAGGTATGGGTTGGTGGGATGTGTGGGGATCAGTAGGTAGGGGTTGCTGTAGGAATCGGTAGGTAGGGGGTGGTGGTATGTGTGGGAATCAGTAGGTAGGTGTTGATGTAGGGATCAGTAGGTAGGGATCAGTAGGTAGGGGTTGGTGGGATTTGTGGGGATTAGTAGGTAGGGGTTGGTGGGATGTGTAGGGATTGGTAGGATGTGTAGGGATCAGTAGGTAGGTGTTGGTGGGATGTGTAGGGATCAGTAGGTAGGTGTTGGTGGGATGTGTAGGGATCAGTAGGTAGGTGTTGGTGGGATGTGTAGGGATGAGTAGGTAGGTGTTGGTGGGATGTGAAGAGATCCGTAGGTAGGTGTTGGTGGGATGTGTAGGGATCAGTAGGTAGGTGTTGGTGGGATGTGTGGGGATCCGTAGGTAAGTGTTGGTGGGATGTGTAGGGATCAGTAGGTAGGTGTTGGTGGGATCAGTAGGTAGGTGTTGGTGGGATGTGTAGGGATCCGTAGGTAGGTGTTGGTGGGATGTGTAGGGATCAGTAGGTAAGTGTTGGTGGGATGTGTAGGGATCCGTAGGTAGGTGTTGGTGGGATGTGTGGGGATCCGTAGGTAAGTGTTGGTGGGATGTGTAGGGATCAGTAGGTAGGTGTTGGTGGGATCAGTAGGTAGGTGTTGGTGGGATGTGTAGGGATCCGTAGGTAAGTGTTGGTGGGATGTGTAGGGATCAGTAGGTAGGTGTTGGTGGGATCAGTAGGTAGGTGTTGGTGGGATGTGTAGGGATCCGTAGGTAGGTGTTGGTGGGATGTGTAGGGATCAGTAGGTAAGTGTTGGTGGGATGTGTAGGGATCCGTAGGTAGGTGTTGGTGGGATCAGTAGGTAGGTGTTGGTGGGATGTGTAGGGATCCGTAGGTAAGTGTTGGTGGGATGTGTAGGGATCAGTAGGTAAGTGTTGGTGGGATGTGTAGGGATCAGTAGGTAAGTGTTGGTGGGATGTGTAGGGATCAGTAGGTAGGTGTTGGTGGGATCAGTAGGTAGGTGTTGGTGGGATGTGTAGGGATCAGTAGGTAAGTGTTGGTGGGATGTGTAGGGATCAGTAGGTAGGTGTTGGTGGGATCAGTAGGTAGGTGTTGGTGGGATGTGTAGGGATCAGTAGGTAGGTGTTGGTGGGATGTGTAGGGATCTGTAGGTAAGTGTTGGTGGGATGTGTAGGGATCAGTAGGTAGGTGTTGGTGGGATGTGTAGGGATCAGTAGGTAGGTGTTAGTGGGATGTGTAGGGATCAGTAGGTAGGTGTTGGTGGTATGTGTAGGGATCAGTAGGTAAGTGTTGGTGGGATGTGTAGGGATCAGTAGGTAGGTGTTGGTGGGATGTGTAGGGATCAGTAGGTAGGTGTTGGTGGGATGTGTAGGGATCCGTAGGTAGGTGTTGGTGGGATGTGTAGGGATCCGTAGGTAAGTTGTGGTGGGATGTGTAGGGATCCGTAGGTAGGTGTTGGTGGGATGTGTAGGGATCCGTAGGTAGGTGTTGGTGGGATGTGTAGGGATCAGTAGGTAGGTGTTGGTGGGATCAGTAGGTAGGTGTTGGTGGGATGTGTAGGGATCCGTAGGTAGGTGTTGGTGGGATCAGTAGGTAGGTGTTGGTGGGATGTGTAGGGATCCGTAGGTAGGTGTTGGTGGGATGTGTAGGGATCCGTAGGTAGGTGTTGGTGGGATGTGTAGGGATCAGTAGGTAGGTGTTGGTGGGATCAGTAGGTAGGTGTTGGTGGGATGTGTAGGGATCAGTAGGTAGGTGTTGGTGGGATCAGTAGGTAGGTGTTGGTGGGATGTGTAGGGATCCGTAGGTAGGTGTTGGTGGGATGTGTAGGGATCCGTAGGTAGGTGTTGGTGGGATGTGTAGGGATCAGTAGGTAAGTGTTGGTGGGATGTGTAGGGATCAGTAGGTAGGTGTTGGTGGGATCAGTAGGTAGGTGTTGGTGGGATGTGTAGGGATCAGTAGGTAGGTGTTGGTGGGATGTGTAGGGATCTGTAGGTAAGTGTTGGTGGGATGTGTAGGGATCAGTAGGTAGGTGTTGGTGGGATGTGTAGGGATCAGTAGGTAGGTGTTAGTGGGATGTGTAGGGATCAGTAGGTAGGTGTTGGTGGTATGTGTAGGGATCAGTAGGTAAGTGTTGGTGGGATGTGTAGGGATCAGTAGGTAGGTGTTGGTGGGATGTGTAGGGATCAGTAGGTAGGTGTTGGTGGGATGTGTAGGGATCCGTAGGTAGGTGTTGGTGGGATGTGTAGGGATCCGTAGGTAAGTTGTGGTGGGATGTGTAGGGATCCGTAGGTAGGTGTTGGTGGGATGTGTAGGGATCCGTAGGTAGGTGTTGGTGGGATGTGTAGGGATCAGTAGGTAGGTGTTGGTGGGATCAGTAGGTAGGTGTTGGTGGGATGTGTAGGGATCCGTAGGTAGGTGTTGGTGGGATGTGTAGGGATCAGTAGGTAGGTGTTGGTGGGATCAGTAGGTAGGTGTTGGTGGGATGTGTAGGGATCAGTAGGTAAGTGTTGGTGGGATGTGTAGGGATCAGTAGGTAGGTGTTGGTGGGATGTGTAGGGATCAGTAGGTAGGTGTTGGTGGGATGTGTAGGGATCAGTAGGTAAGTGTTGGTGGGATGTGTAGGGATCAGTAGGTAAGTGTTGGTGGGATGTGTAGGGATCCGTAGGTAGGTGTTGGTGGGATGTGTAGGGATCAGTAGGTAGGGATCGGTAGGATGCGTGGTGTCGGTCAGTGGCAGTCCAGCGTGTATGACATGTAATGAGCCATGTGATTAGAGTCGGGGAGGGAGGGGATGGAGGGGAGGCGGCCCCGGTCGGATTTGCATGGAGTGAAGGTAGGAGCTGCAATCTTGGGATTATTTTTAGCTGGTGTGTGGCTCGGATCACGTTGCACGGAGGGGATTCTCTTCTCTCCATCACCGGGGAACGGCCAGGATTTGTGGGATCTCCGCCCGAGGACACTCCGAACATGGCCAGCCCTGCACTGGATGTGGAGGAGATCACCCCGGAATCCCCCCCGGAGGCGGCTTGTACTGAGGCGCAGAAGTGGATCGAGGTACATGGAGGGAGAGGGGCACTGCCACCAGTCTGTATACTGGCACTGCCATCCATACCCTACTGCTGTGTCAGGATATACACTGCAACCACCATCCATAGTGATGATTCTACGCTATCAGTTTATATACTGACACTACTATTCGTAGGGATGATTATTCTGAGTTGATAGTGTTACAATCCCACTGCCATCCATGTGACGGTTGTGTCAGTTTATATACTGCCAGCACCATCCATAGGTTACTGATGTGTCAGTTTATATACTGCCAGCACTATGCATAGTGATAATTCTGTCACTACTATCTATAGCCTTCTGATATGTCAGTCTGTATTGTCACCTCCATCCATAGTGATGATGATTCTACTGTATCAGTTTTATAGTGTTACATTGTCTTTACTATTCATCATGATGATTGTTGTGTCAGTTTATAGTGTTACACTGCCACTACTATCCATACTAATGATCCCTCAGTTGTGTCATTCTACACTGTCAGTACTATCCATAGTGATAATTATTCTCTTGTGTAAGTTTATAGTGTTACACTGTCATTACTATTTGTAATGATGATGCTTCTGATATGCAAGTCTTTTACATTGTCACTACTATTCATGATGATTGTTTTGTCAGTTTATAGTGTTACACTGCCACTACTATCCATAGTAATGTTTCCTCTGTTGTCAGTCTGTAGTGTTGCACTGCCAATATTACCCATGATAGTTCTTCTGGTGTGTTTACTGTATAGTCCTGACCCCCATCCAGGGACCCAAGGCCCTTCAGTGGCCCTCAGACCCCATCATTCAGTAGAGGGAGAGAACATTTGTAAAGTAACTATAATGGCAGTGATCTCCAGCAGTCTCTTGTAATGTCCCTAATCTCTAACAGTCTCGTGCGCCGTGCCCCCAGACCCTGGCCGTCTTGTGCGCCGTGCCCCCAGACCCTGGCCGTCTTGTGCGCCGTGCCCCCAGACCCTGGCCGTCTTGTGCGCCGTGCCCCCAGACCCTGGCCGTCTTGTGCGCCGTGCCCCCAGACCCTGGCCGTCTTGTGCGCCGTGCCCCCAGACCCTGGCCGTCTTGTGCGCCGTGCCCCCAGACCCTGGCCGTCTTGTGCGCCGTGCCCCCAGACCCTGGCCGTCTTGTGCGCCGTGCCCCCAGACCCTGGCCGTCTTGTGCGCCGTGCCCCCAGACCCTGGCCGTCTTGTGCGCCGTGCCCCCAGACCCTGGCCGTCTTGTGCGCCGTGCCCCCAGACCCTGGCCGTCTTGTGCGCCGTGCCCCCAGACCCTGGCCGTCTTGTGCGCCGTGCCCCCAGACCCTGGCCGTCTTGTGCGCCGTGCCCCCAGACCCTGGCCGTCTTGTGCGCCGTGCCCCCAGACCCTGGCCGTCTTGTGCGCCGTGCCCCCAGACCCTGGCCGTCTTGTGCGCCGTGCCCCCAGACCCTGGCCGTCTTGTGCGCCGTGCCCCCAGACCCTGGCCGTCTTGTGCGCCGTGCCCCCAGACCCTGGCCGTCTCGTGCGCCGTGCCCCCAGACCCTGGCCGTCTCGTGCGCCGTGCCCCCAGACCCTGACCGTCTCGTGCGCCGCCAGACCCTGACCGTCTCGTGAGCCTTTCCGCCAGACCCTGACCGTCTCGTGCGCCGCCAGACCCTGACCCTCTCGTGCGCCGCGCCCCCAGACCCTCTCGTGCGCCGCGCCCCCAGACCCTGACCGTCTCCTGCACCATTGCATCTCCTGCAGCATGGTACCAGTCTCTGGTCATCTCCTGCAGCATGGTACCAGTCTCTCACATTCCCCTCTAGTACTATATTCTGAATATTTTGTGTGACCCTCTAGTATGGTGAGCACTGGTCTGCTATCCATGCTGCTGATTCTTCTCTAGTGTTCCTTTGTAGTGTTGCACTGCCAGTTGCATATTGTTGTGTTATGTCAGTTTGTAGTGTTGCAGTGTACTATAAATCTTGATTTTTCTGTTGTCCTCCATACACATAGAAGGATCCTGGCTCTGTGTTGTATTCTATGCTGTGGTTCTGTTTTGTCTGCGATGCTGTGACAGCTCCTCTCTCTATGTGTGGGTTGCAGCGGCTCCCACTAGCACATGCTGCACTAGATGCTGTATGCACCAGCTCAGTCTTCACATGTCAGTGACGGGCAGGAAGCCTGTGTTATTTTTCCAGCTGACACTGGAGATCAGACTGTTACATTGTTGCAGGATTAAAGCTGCTGAGCGCACATAATGACTTTTCCATACAAGCCCATCCTGTTATGTGATCATTGATTTTTATAGCTTAATATCTATGTGCTAAGTTGCCCAGCATGCTGCTAATAGATGATTAGAATGCTCGGTGTGGTTGGCGATGTGCCATGCTTGTAGCATCACAGCCACAGATGTACCTTTTTTCTTCTTCTGGATGCAAATCTTGAATTGGTGACAGTTGGGGAACTGTTTCCAGTGTCTGGTTTCCCTTGTAAATGATAGTGCAGACCTGCTGCGGCTCGCCTCCGAGCTGTCAGCTCCTGAACACAGAGCCCTATTCATCCCTATGTTTAGAATGGGAGAAGCGGTGAAAACGAGGGGTGCACAGACGCTTCCTGCCTGGAAATAGACAGATTTCTGTCCGTTTCCACGCACAAGCGTGCATTCTGCCTTTTTCCACTTGTGTGTCGCTCGCTCCTACCGGGCTGGTCGGGTTAATATGACTCTGGGAAATTGAACTCCTTTCTGGGCCGAGCAACACAAGCATTATTGTGTGATTGATTGCAACGTCTGTTGTTAACGGGGACTCTGAAAAGCCTGCAGAAGTTTCCATTGCACAGCCAGTGTGAGGCCGCTCCAGCACCAGGCCCTTCATGGGACTGAATTGTTCCTTTTGTCTGGACGCTGGCTGAATACATCAATGACTTGTATTTTCTGCCATTAAAGTGGATGCAGTAGAATGCTTAGATTCATAGGCCTGAATGTGCCATACAGCGAGGAGTAAGTAGTGAACCGTAATGTATGCGCATTTCTTGACTTGTCTGTGCGGTACGTATACCCGTATATGAATAGCGCTCATTCATTTTGTTTTTTCTTTTTTAAAATAGTTAAAGTGACATTAAACGATATCTGTATTTTTCAGATATAATCCATACAAATCCACTACCTACGGGCCCTGTAACGTATTTTTTTTTTTTTTTATGAAATCCTTTCTCGCTGTGTTTTTCTGACTCCTTAAAGCGTCCTCCATGAGCTCCCAAACCTCTCCCTTCCCTCATCCTTTGTTTGGAAAGAGCAGAGCATGTTCTTTGCGGTCATGTGCACTGCTCTATGCACGCTACACATCCTATAGTCCCCTGGTAAGGAGGAGCTCAGGTGTGTTCGCAACTCCACGTGCCCGCCGGGAAGCGGACACGCCGCAGCGCTAATCACAGGCAGTGAGACATTTCCGCGGCTGCACAGATTGGGAAATATCTCACTGCCTGTGATTAGTGCTGTGGTGTGGTCGCTACCTGGTGGGCACGTGGAATTGCAAGCTCATCCTTGGTCCCTAGTCTGAATCCCAACCACGGCACTACCTGCCTGGAGTTGGCATATTCTCCCTGTGCCTGCGTAGGTTTCCCCCGGGTACTCCGGTTTCTTTCCACACTCCAAAGGTAGGTTAATTGGCTCCTGTCTAAATTGGTCGTAGTATATAGGGATGCACTTATACCATTTTATTTTTAATTTTTTTTTTGACAGCTCCAATTACCGGACTTCTTTAACAATTCAGCTGTCAACAGGGGAGTCCCACTGACAGCTCAAAGAACCGAGCCTGAAAGTATCAGTTTCAGGTATCGGTGCATTTGCACGAGTACCGATACTTGTGCAAATACTCAGTATCGGCAGATTGTAAGATCCTTGAGGGCAGGAAACAGATGTGAATGTACAATATGATGTATAAATTGACGGCACTATAGAAGTACCTATAATAAATGCATAGTCAATCTTGGAAGCGAGCAAGAGAGGGTGGCTAAATTCCCATATACAGTGGGACCATGGAGTACGAATGTAGCCACCCTCTACCAGGAAATTGGATCACAGCAACCAAAAAAAAAAAAAGTGATTTTGGAGGCGCAAAGCAAGAGAATACATAGTGAAATAGAATTTCTGGTTTCAAAAATAAAAATAAAAAAATCTATCGAATGTGCATGCGATTTGAAAATTAGATTTTTTTTTATTTATTTTTTTGCATGCTAGTCGCATATCGAAAATGGAGAGGTTACTAAAGTTCTGAAAATTGTGCTAGGATGGAATAAAAAATTGGAAGTGTTGTAGTGTATTTGTATTGTATGTACGGGCCATAATTTACTGTTTGTAGTGTCAGTTATGATACCTAACTTTGATACTCAATCTATAAAAGTTTCTACATCCTCCTTCATAAAGGGATTGCAGAGTGCAGCAACCTGTAGCAGTCAATTAATTGGTTTTAGTTTAGTCAGTATAGTTGTCGCCCAAAAATACAATACAATACAAATACATTACAACACATGACATCACTTCCGATTTTATTTTATTTTTTTTTCCTGTCGTACGAGAATTTTCGTGACTTTATTTACCTATTCAATTTCTACTTGCGACTATTAAGCGAAAAAGGTCGTACAATCTGTCTATCGATATTTGGATCGTGTGTATGGGCCATTAGGCCTCTTTCACATGGATGGACCGTTCAGGTCCGCCTGTCAGTTTTTAATTTTTTTTTTTTTTTTTTTTTTAGGCCCTGTACAGACGCTCCATAGACCTCTATGGAGCGATGGATGTCAGCGATGACATGTCCGCTGACATCTGAGCCGATACGAAAAAGTGTGATGGTGGAAAATCCTACTTTTCCATTCGTCTGCGGATCGAATCGGATGAAAACAGACTCTACAGTTCATCTTAATCCAATTCCCCTATAGAGGAGAGCGGCGCTCTGACAGGTCCGTCCCTGCAGACCTGTCATCTGCCTGCTCAGCGGGGATCGACGGAGCGATTTCCCCCCCCCCCCACAGAGCAAAGCGGAGCCTGTACACGGAAACGTCCGTGTGAAAGGGCCCTAACCCAGAAGCAGATGAGGGTACCTGCACTGATGAAGGACCTTGCATTAATCTGATTGTTGCAGAGGATTATTGTGGGTTTTAGTTCCACTTTAAATAGGAACTGAACTCTGGAATTGTTATCCCCTCCACCCCCCCCCCCCCCCTCCAAAAAAAAAAGCTGATCTCTTATCTATTATTAACGTACCATTCCTTGTTCTGCGCTGTGTCTCAATGTAAAGTTGGCCATCTTGGTAGAGCCAGACTTTATTTCCTTGTGTCAGTCTCCAGAAAAGTAAAGTGAGTAGCACAGAAGTGACCTATCCAAATCTGCTAGAGATCCCTGCCAGAGGCTGCAGTGCCTGAGGTCTCACACTGGAGATACAGTCATGAGACTGAACCATCTGATATTTCCCCCTCTATTACTTTTTCTGGGGACAACTCAAAATGTGGGACTTTCTTTTACTTTCACTTGTCAGTGATAATGGTAAACAGGACAAATTGAGTGGAGGAATCCCCCCTAACGGCACAGGCAGCAATAGAAACTGACAAGTATTCTAATCCCTCTCCATTATATCCAATACTAAAAAAAAAAAAAAGTTCTTGCATTTTAGCTATACTTTAACCACATGCCGACCGAGCCATAGCTGCAGGGGAACGAAGCCCCGCTCATCTCACCGAGCCATAGCTGAAAGATGGCTACAGCGTGGTCGGCTTATTCTGGGTGGATGCGCGAGTCACGCGATGTGCTGTGACTGGCCGGGCAATCATCTGGGACCTGTGATGTGTCCCAGATGATTGCCAAGAGGCAGGGGGGAGAGGTGATCTTTCTTCCGGCGCCGCGGTACCTTGGGAGGAAGTGGGAGCTGGGACCCTCTAAAAAGAGGGATTCCACTCACCCCCCCCCCCCCCCCTCCCAAAAAATTACACACCAAATCTGGCATGTCAGGGGGTCACCTTCCCTTTAAAGCGAAAGTTATATTTTTGGGTGGAACTCCGCTTTATCATTTCTAGAACGTTTCCCAGAAACATGGCAAATATTCCCTATATTTTTTTTTTTAAATTTCAGTTCCACTTTAAGCCCTCGTTCACATTTGGAGGCGGGTTTTAAATTGTGCGAGTTCTTTTCAAACCCACATTTCATTGTGAGTTCAGGGGCGATTTGACAGACTTCTGTGCAGGTTCATCCACAGATGTCTATTAAACATCGCCCCCAAAGTCATCAAAAGTAGTGCAGAAACTACTGTTGGAAATCGGTGCATTGCCTCAGACATGCCAATGCCGGCAATGGGCACCGATTTGGCATGCAATTTGACATGTCAAATTGGCTCGATGTGAACAGGGGCTAAAGGGGATCTTCACCCTCCCGAGGACGATTCTGCCTCTCCATCCCTCCTCATTCCTCCTGCAGGAATAGGGCATTTTTTTTATTTAAAGTCCACCCCGCCTCCCAATGCACGTCACTCACCTTAGGTGAATGACGTGCACAATGTGCCTCCCGGGATATTTACGTCACATATCCCAGGAGGCATAACCTGTCATTTAAGAGGCCCGCCCGCTGAACTCGGAAGAGCCAGCGTGCCTCACGATGACATCAGAGAAAACATGGCGCAGGACACAGCTGTGGTCGGGCATGAGAGGATCTCAGCAGGTCAACGCTGGATCCATTGGATGGGGGAGTATCTGAAATGTGCAGATGCCACCATCAGGTAAGTGAAATATAGGGAGGTCAGCTGGAGTTCCTCTTTAAGGACTCATCATTCCATTTTTAGGCAGCTCCATACTTTCTGTATGTGACTACTAAGGATGAGCTCCGGCGTGTTCGCATGGTCCACGTGCAGAGCCCGCCGGGAAGTCAGCGCTGCGCTAATCACAGGCAGCAGAGTGCGGCTGCAGAGATCGGGCAATGTCTCACTGCCTGTGATTAGCGCAGCGCTGCGCCGACTTCCTGGCGGGCTCCGCACGTGGACCATGTGAACACGCCCAAGCTCATCCCTACATAGGATTATACAGTACAACCTTGGCCAGCGTCTTGTCTGCGGCCCATACATGGGCTATTTTGGCATATGGTTTGATCATCTATACAATTGCAATATTCTACTTTAACAAGAGCGATCTGTTCAACAATCGAAACCTTCTTCTCACAAGAGTCTGACAACTGATAGAAATAGGAGATGACAGTTAAGTTTTTCACACTTCCTAGAAAAGCATTCTCTGCTGCTGATTGATTTGTATTTTATAAATACAAATGATTGATTAGGGTACATGGCAATTACACGCTATAGATATTTTCTCCTTTTCCAAGGCTGAATGAAGACATTCACTCTAAATGTGTACAAAAACGCATAGAAGCATTGCAGAACAGCTAGTTATTGTTCAATCACTTATGATCATTCAGGGGAAGGGATTATGTTGAATTTTCATTGAAAAATAATCCCCCAGGTGTAGCTAGTGTTAGTCAGCCTATTGTTTGGCGCTCGTTCAAACCACGTAACGGGATACATAATAGAGGAATCCTCCACACCGCTAAACAAGAAGGAAAACTTCATACTATACATAGACGTCCGTGGTCTGTCTACGCTCTGTGATCCATTATTTGGATGTACATAGAAGATGTAGAATTTAGAATCTACATTTGTTTCATGATCTGAGTCACTGTATGTCCTCTACAGTCACTGTCCTTGTATGCTCATTAGCATTGCTATAAGTCATCCACTTTGAATAGCTGTCGGAGGAGTCACAGCGCAGGTTCATTCGGCTATATTTGTGATCCGTATGACCGTGGTCTGTGCCTGTAAATAGTAAAGCACATGGCCTGGTCGGTGTGGTGTCAGGGAGAAGGTTGCAGTAGTATTTGTGGTTAACCACAGGCGGGAATCTAGTGCAGGAGGCCAGGAACAGTTGGCTTCATTGTATACTTTTGGGTATAGACTTCATAATATGCACACTCTTTTAAGAGCCTAGAAAACATGTTTTAATGGCACTTCGATGCACCTTGCTAATGGGAGCGCAAAATCGTGTCAAAACGCATGATACCGCAATGTACGGCATGATTTTCAAAAATGGGCATGCACTTTTGTGCAATTTTTTTTATTTTATTTTTTTTAATTATTATTATTTTTTTTTTTATTATTATTTTTTTTTTTTCCACATGCAGCGTAGCCCATTGCAATGAATGAGCTTCCCTAATGTGACACACACGCAAAAACATGCATGCATCAACGCATCTGCATAGATGTTAACAGAACCTTACAGGCTGGATTAAAGTAGAACTAAACCTGAAATGTCGAAAACTGCTAACAGATGGATATGTATGGTAGGGCCCCTTTCACCCGAAGGGTCTGAGCAGGTCAGCCTGTCAGTTTTTCAGGCGGACCTGATTGGATGGTACGTTCACCCCTATGGACTAGCGGGCCACAGAGCAGGAGCAGGTAAAGGGGGACTGTCTTTGTGTTTATATGTATAAAAATGACAGGAATGCAGACCTTAGACTGGGATATTATGGCTTGGTTTGAAATATGTTTGTAAAATTAAGAATTAAGGAAGTGGTGCGCCATTGTAAATTTATTTCTGTATTCCTGTAAAGAAATAATAAAATAAAAAATAAAAAGACTACCTACCTGGGATCCGGTCTGCAAAAAAAAAAAAAAGTAAGAGGGATCCACCCCTCTATGTCCTGGCGGATGGGATTGGAGGGTTATAGGGTGTAAATGGACAGCAGAGTCTGTTTACACCTGCCTGTCCATAGAGCAGAGCGGGCTCTGACCTGTCATCTGCCTGCTTGGATCAGAGGACAGATCTCCTGCTGATCTAGTTGGAGTCTGCCCCGTGTGAAAGGGGCCTTAAAGAGAAACTGCAGTCTGCTCACATACTTTGTAATAAAAACATCTTTGCCATTCTGAAGCTTCCCTCCAACCACTTTGCATATTCTTTTATATGTACTGTGATTCTGTACTTGCCAAATATGCTGCAGAAATCTCCCTCCACTGAGTCAGGCTGCATCCATTTTAACTGTGGGAAGCTGAAGCTGCTGCCTGTTCACTTCCTGGATTTACACAGAGGCACACCTCCAGCTCTGCAGATTTCATTGGTTCTCTTATGACTCCCCCCCCCCCTTCCTGGCAAACTCTCACTAGAGTGAGAGAGAGCTGTGTATGATGTCATAAGCCTAAGCTTATTACCAGACAAGAAACAGGAAAAAATAAATTACCGAAGGCCTGCTTTAAAGAGACTCTGCCATAAAATCTTCCCACCCCTAACTTCTAACAGTTTTTTATAAGTTGTAAACTGATGGCTGCACATCCTCAGCTTGGTGTACAATACCGACATACAGTGATGCCGGGAGTAAACTCTGGGGGACAGGATGTAAACATCGGCATTTAGCATTATTTTGGTCTGACTTTCATGCAACTTGAGGGCCGTAGACTTCAATGTTAACCCTCAAAAGTTGCATGAGAAGTCATATCTGAATGTTTTACATGGAAAAATTTTCCATTATCTTTGGTCAAGGCAAAAGTCGCATTCAAGTCATACCCATCCAAAGTTGCATTAAATTCAAGCTACTTTGGAGTTTTACAAGTGTGAATGGAGCCAAAGGCCCCTTTCACACGATAAGCCTGCCCGGATCCGCTGTCCGTTTTTTTTATTTTTTTTACAGGCGAATCCGAGCGGGCCACCCATTGACCATTGTCAGCTGACACCCATCTGCCATCCAATCCGCTCAAAACAGACGTATGGCAATACGTTCGCCACCCGTCGTTTGGATCTGGTGAAAATAGACATGCTGTCCGCTTTCGTCTGATTTCCCCCACCCCCCCAAAGAAATCATTGGGGCTCTGAGAGGTCCCTCCCTGCTCAGTCATCCCCGCTGAGCGGATCCGCCCCGTGTGAAGGGGGTCTTCTTGTCAAAGCTTAATTGAACAAGCTGAAGTTAGAAGCTGATTGGTTACTATGCACAACTGCACCAGATTATGTGTGCCTTAGTTTTAGTAAATCTCCCCTAATGCATCCTAGCGTAGAATCTTCTTTACATTCTAGCAGTGTCATATATTCCTGTTAGGCTATTTTCACACTGGGGCGCTGGGTGGTAAAGCGGCGATATATTTAGCACCGCTTTACCGTAGTTTTAGCGGCGCATTTCGGCTGATAGCGGGGCGGTTTTACCCCCCCGCAAGTGGGCGAAAAAGGGTTAATACCGCTGCCCCATTGTTTTCAAGGGGAGGGGGCGCTGTAGGAGCGGTAAATACACCGCTCCTACAGCACACCAAAGATGCGGCTTGCAGGACATTTCTCAGCGTCCTGCAAGCGCACCGCTCCAGTGTGAAAGCCCGAGGGCTTTCACACTGAAGACACAGCAACGGCTGTTTCAGGTCGGTTTGCAGGCGCTATTTTTAGCGCAATAGCGCCTGCAAACCGCCCCAGTGTGAAAGGGGCCTTAGTGCTGGTTCAGACTAGTGCGACTTCTGATGTGACTTGAGTCGCATGACAAGGGAAAACCAATTATATTCAATGGTGCGTGTTCTCATCAATGTGACTCAGCAAGGTGCGACTTTTGAAAAGTTTCCTGTACCGCTTTGGTACAATTTTTTTTTTTTTTTTTTTTTTTTTTTGAATGGATATAAAATATGCAAGGTCATGTTGAAGTCGCACTACATAATCACTCCTGAATATTGTGTCAAAATCACATTGAAGCAGTGTAAAACGAGCCTTCGTTTTTGTTTTTCTCGAACTAGGAATATTATTTGATTAGACATAATCGGCGTTACTTTACAATTTCGTATGTTGGCAGCAGCGAGGAAAATTTTGTTTTTTTTTGTCAGGCGTTCATTTATAAACAGAGAGATGACCTCTTTCCCCGGAGATTTTATGAGGATGGAATTTAAAAGTATCATATCTCCGTTTTTTGTGTGTGGGGCAGAATGGGCTCATTGTTCTCCCCTTCTAGCTGCTACTAACCATATCAAACTTCATCTTCCACAAGCCACGCTGTGTAAAAACAGCATCAGGACTGGAGGTTTTGCTAAGTTATGTAAAGGATTCTCCTGTGTGTTGACATAAGGACAGGAACTGGGATAGAGTGCGACGTTCTGAGCGCTCAGACCTCCGACGCTCTGCATCGCGCCTTTCTCTATTGTAACGCTCTACATTATTAACAGGCTGGATCGCCTTACAAAAGTCAGGTATAGGTTTCATGAGGAGCACATCAGCTATGCAGGTGCTTTATATCTTACCCCCAGAGTAATGTTTCTGTCTTTTCTTTTTAATATTTATTGATGACTATGAGAAAAAAAAAATGGACTCCGAACTGTCAGACCAATTTAAAGTAAACCTGTTGGCTACAAATACCTGCAGTGAACCTCCCCTTGGTATATAACGCAATGTGTTTTTCATGCTGTGTTACGGTTGTATAGGACTTCTGTACATTCTGAACTTTTTGTTTGCTGTATGTATGTAACCATACATCGCCACCTAATAGCACAGAGCTCATCATCCACTGCCTGGATTAATTGGAGTTTCTTGACAGACAGAAGTCTCTTCATTCAGCCACTGCGATGTTTGCTGATGGGAGTACCATAGTCTATAAAGCAGGGGTAGGCAACCCCTGGCACTGGTGCCACCAGCGGCCCTCGAAGCCTCTTTTGTCGGCACTCGGCTCCCTCCCCATCAGCAGAGCAGCACAGGGAAGTGTCAGTGAGACACTAATGCATTCCAATTTCAGAGTTCCCCACACCTGCACTGAGGGGGAGGCACTGCGCCCCCACACATTGTAAAAGATGGGAAACATTGTTTGGTTCTCTAACTTTGCTGTAGCTGTGATCGTTTTGGCTTTTGTGATGGGGAAGGGATTGGGTGCAGTTCTGCTGGGGGGGGGGGCATTGATGTGAACATGTTCCATAGGAACCCATGCTAAAAATAATGTCCTGCGCTTCTGCAAAAACTATGAAATAATGCATTGGTGTGAATGGAGTCGGAATCAAGAAATGTGCCTGTTTAAATATGTTGAAAGTGCATTTCCATGGAGTGTACTTCATATGAGTGAAGGTGAAGCGCTGTTGAGCAGTGATGTAAGTAACTGAGTTAAAATAAACGGAGTTACTTAACGCAGTTACTTTAGAGGGTAACGAGTAATCTAACTGATTACTTTTCCCCTCATGGTAACGCAGTTCCCATTACTTGGGCAGCATTACCATTAGATGGCAGTAGTGTAATTCCGGTGTCCTGCCGAAAAAGTTCCCCCTCCGGATAAGGACCCCCTGTACTGCGCAAAATTGCCGAACCTAAACAGCTCTGAGTGAACTCTACATGGCGCAGGCGCAGTTAACATGTAATTGTACGAGGCGATGCCGCACACTCCCGATGCTCTTGCTACTCTGCAATGGGCATCTATCGTGTAACTAAGGGGCGGGTCTAGTATTACTGTTACTAAGGGGCGCATTTATTATTATTGTTATATATCAAGCTCTGCCCATTAATTTAACATTCGCCCTCTTCTGTAGCCATCCGCCCCTTACACAATATAATAATAATAATAGACCCGCCCCTTGCTTACACGCTATAACAGATCTGCCCCTTGGTTAGAGTAATAATAGAGCAGCCCCTTGGTTACACGATATATAACAATAATAATAAATGCGCCCCTTGCTTACAGTAATACTAGACCCGCCCCCTAGTTACACGTATAGAATATTTTTAAAAAAGTCAGTTACTTTGCTGAGTAACTAATTACTTTTCCAATGTAGTAACTGAGTTACTAACGCAATTACTTTTTGGGAGAAGTAATTTGTAACTTAACTAATTACTTTTTTAAAGTAAGATGACCAACACTGTTGTTGAGCCAAATCAGTTGTCGCAGACATTGTTTTAATACTTAGAAATTTAAAGCCAGAAACTGGAATATAGAAGTACATTTAAAGGCCGTAGAATGAAAACATTCATACATACCTCCCAACTGTCCCTGATTTCGAGGGACTGTCCCTGATTTGAAGCAAAGTCCCTCTTTCCTCCTCATTTGTCCCTCATTTTGGTCTGATCTATATAGTTGTATATAAAATGCACTTTTTTTTATCTTTCAAAATTTTTTCCCAGTGCTAAACCTTTCAACTGGTTTCTAAATTGCTGCATCTGTAAAATTCCAAAAGCCAATATAAAGGAATAGTAGTGATAAAAAAAGCACTTGTGGGTTTAACCAATCTTGTGTTTTTTTTTTTTGTACAATTCTCCTTTTAAGGGGGCGTAGTAAGGGGCGTGTCCTATGCCTGCATACTTTTGCTGATAGGTGTCCCTCGTTCCTGTCTCAAACAGTTGGGAGGTATGATTCATATATGTTGCTTGCTTACTTACCTTTTGCATTATATAAAAAAAGTTGGGCAGCATGAAAATGTTCTCGTATTCCTAGGATTGTGATGTTTTATATACTGTGGGTCCCTGTCAATCACTGTTCTTATTTTCTTCAAGCTCCTGCCATTGGTCATTACAGAATGGCAAGCCATGCAGTATGCAGGGCGAACATGGGGGAGTATGAGGGGAATGCTGTGTTATTTTACAGGTTGCTATTGGCTCCAGCAGGCTAGCAACAGTACCTGATTGATGGAGGCAGCGGGTGAGCTAAAAGCCTGCGAAACCGGAGCATTTAAAAGAAGGGACCGTCCGGCCGTTAGCCCTCTCTGAAACTGGACCGGGACTCCCACCCCCCCCCCTCCCTGTTTATTTGTTTATTTATCTCTATATTCATTATAGTCATGGTGTTGGTTAGTGGGGGATTGTCATCCAGCTTTGTCTGGATGGACGCTGTGTAATGAAACAAAAAATTGAAGTTTGATGGGTTATAGCCGAAATGGCAAAATATTATTTAATTTAAGGTTACCCCTTGACCAACACCAGGGCCAGTTTTAAAATCCAACAATAAAGTTTTGTTATAAGGAATCAATTGTGTCGGTATTTTATGTTATGATAATGACTCCTTAATGCTAGCCCATGGAAGCCCAGGGTAAATAAAAATAGGCTACTTACCCCCATAGGCAGAGGTGTCTTCCAACCTTCACATTGATTGTTCTGGACCCAATCCAGCATCACGTGTATGAAGTGCAATAGGAATTTTCATATATGTAAACTCTGTTTTGTCCACCATTGTGGTTGTTCTTGGTTGTCATAATAGAGAACAATTTATATACGATTTGCTGTTGGTCTGAAATATGAATCCTCACGTTATTTTTATTTAGGGTGCTAGTACAGCACTCTGCACCCCCACAATTTACATAGGTGACAGTGGTAAGAGCCGTCTTTTATACACACCTCATCATATGGTGCAGTATATAATTGTATGCATAGACAAGAAAAAAATATATATATTGTGTATTAAAATGGTAAATAAAAATGACGTCTACCCTGAGACATCTGTGAGTGCAGCTGTTGTTTTTACAGCCACCTCAGTGTAAAGTTATTATAAGAATTCAGAAATTCCAGCTGTGATGTAAAGCCTGATAACTTGAAGCTGATGTTGTTCAAAAAAATATATATATATAAAAATCCATCTTTAGTGCCCAATTTCACCTGTAATGTATGCCCCGTGCCATGCAGGCTGCAGGATCCTATCGAAATCTTCTATGCAGGATGCCCAGTCCTCTTCCTGGTGTTATCCTATTTTATTTTTCAGCACACACCACTGCAGTGCAGGGGAGTGAAGGACTCGAGGCAAATTGCCTTGGGACTGCATTGGGCAAGGCTGCATGATGTGAATGGGCCCAGAGAGGGGTACTGAGGCAGGGTGCTGTTATGCTTTCTGTAGGCTTATGTACAGTGTCCGGCTGGTGCCTCCCACCAGCCATCGATTTACCTTCATTGCATAGAGAAGCACAGAGATCCAGTGATGACATCACTGAGTATAAAATAAGAGATTTAATGAAAGCAGGTTTTATTTAAACATTTCATTAGGATGGTAATGAGTAGAGAAAGAGGCAAGGAAGAAGGGCAAAATATAACAAGAATAGACGTCGGCTTAAAAGCGTCGCTGTCATGAAGTAAAACAACTGTGTGATTAGGCTTGGATGGAAGCAGGAGTCCAGGAATGGACTTTGGCGCATGACAGACGCCTGATTTTCCACTATGTGCTGTAGTCCCACCTGCTGACTCCTGTGTCCCTACTGTGTCCTTTAGTTCCATATGGGCCAGCAGATCGAACCAGAGCATGTAGTATGAACATTCAAAAATGGTGTTCTGTAGTTCTAAAAAAATTTCCTGTGCCAGACTGACAACGCTCCTTATCCAAAAATACAGTAATTTGAGATTTGGTTCTCAAATTTTCCGACAACAAAATCCGTGTGTACACAATTCTGAGGCACAAACTGCTATGCATGCTCGGAATCAAGCAGAAGAGCAGCACTGGCTATTGAACTTAATTTTTCTCGGCTCGTCGTACGTGTTGTACTTCACCGCGTTCTTGACGTTCGCAATTTCCGACCAACTTTGTGTGACCGTGTGTATGCAAGACAAGTTTGAGCCAACATCCGTCGGAAAAAATCCCATGGATTTTGTTGTCGGAAAATCCTATCGTGTGTACAGGCCAAAATTTGGGGTTTTGCTGTTACTTTTACTTTCACTGATAATCGGGACAAATCGAGAGGGTGAATCCCCTTAACGGGAGCACAGACGGCAATAAAAACTGACAGGGGGTCTAATTTTCTCTCCACTCTATCCAAAACTAAAAAAACTTTTGCCTTTAGTTATACTTTAAGTTCAGTGGCTCTCACAGCCATACTTCCTTAATGGTCTGCACAGGGTTGCCTTTTTTTGAGGAAGGTCTAGCTAGTGTCCGTTTTTTTATTTATATAATAAGTTCTTCCAGAGATCATTCTTAAATTATATCTAAAGTTAAATTTCACCAAAAGTCTGTCTGGGTGTTTTTTTTTGGTGTTGGCTTTATTTGTTTTTATTTATTCTTTTGCCGTATTTTTCTTGTTTGAAGTTTTTCCTAAAAACACAACCAGAAATAATAAGTAAATTTTTATCAGTGTGGGGGGGGGGGGGGGGGTGAATGAATGCCTTTTAAAGTAGAACTGTAGTCCAAAACCTTTTTTTTTTTTTTTTTTTTGATAGAGTAAACCCCCCGTACACACGGTCGGAAAATCCGACCACAAAATCCATCGGATTTTTTCCGACGGATTTTGTCCGACACTGGTGTTGCATACACACGGTCGGACAAAGTTGTCGGAAAATCCGATCATTCTGAACGTGGTGACGTTTGTTGCCTACGACGGGACTACGTAGAGGCTAGTAGCCAATAGCTTTGGTCTTGTAAAGTGATCTGAGCATGCGTGGCACTTTGTCCGTCAGAATTCGCTACACAGGATCGGAAAAAGTCCGATAGGACTTTGTTGACGGAAAATTTGAGAGCAGGAGATAAAACTTTGTCCGTCGGAAAATCCGACGGAAAAAGTCAGATGGAGCCTACACACGGTCGGAATTTCCGACAACATTGTCCGATAGGACATTTTCCGTCGGAAAATCCGACCGTGTGTACGGGGCATAAGATGTAATTTTGCCATTTATGTCCCATTTGGGAGATTTCACTTAATTTTCTGTCCCAAAGCCAAAACAGGAAGTCCCTGCTAACGAATGGAATTCCTTGGGGACCCCCAGGTCACCAGAACTAGTGTCCCTATTGGAAGATTTCCCTTTTATTCGTTTTTCTGGGGACAACACAAAATTTGGGATTTTTCTTTTCAATGGTAAACGGGACAAATGGAGAGGGTGAATCTCCTTTAACGGGGGCACACACCGCAATAAAAACTGACAAGTGTTCTCATCCATCTCCCTCTTACCAAAAACTACAAAAAAGTTTTGCCTTTTTGTGTGTGTGTGTGTGTGTGTGTGTGTGTGTGTGTGTGTGTGTGTGTGTGTGTGTGTGTGTTTTTTTTTTTTCTTCTTTTTTTTGTTCATCTACCAGGATTCCCCCTAATGTGGCAGAGGCAACATTTTCTAACAAGCCGGTTCATGAAAAGCCAATCAATGTATGAACTTCTCATAAATGGAATGGCCATTCATGGTTTGAAAGGAACCATCCGAATTTCAGTCCATGCATGGCCAGCTTTAGTTGTCACTAGATTTTGTGTTCCCATTTTAAGATTACCCCCTCATCTCCTTGTCTGGGGACAACCAAAATTTTGGATTTTTTTTATTTATTTTATTTTTTTTCTTTTATTACTATCGGTCTAGGTGAACTAATACTGAGGGTGAATCTCCCCAGCAGGGACATGCAGGAAAATGCTGACAAAAGCTCTAACGCTTCTACACTGTACACAAATCTACAGAACAACAAATTTTAGATTTATTCTTTTGGATTTCCATCTCAAACAATAAAGCCCCATTCCTGGCAGGAAAAAATTGTCCTTTACAATGTAAGGGTTAAATGCTCATCAAGTCTAGGGGTAGAGGAATAAGGGCTAATACTTGCCTCATTCTCGCTCCAGCAGGCTCCCTCCATCTGTACAACTGGTCCCCCCAAAGTCTTTTTTTATAAGGCGCTCTGGTCGGTGGTTGCATCAAGTCAATTTCAGGAACCATAGTCCTCAGGGGATGGTGAGAGTTTGCTCATAACCCAGAATGTTGCACAGAAGATGGCTTGCAGTTATGGGAGCGAGGAATAAAGTAAGTATGACAGTCTTATCCTCCACCCCCTAGACTAGCCTTTCTCAACCGTTTCAACATGGAGGAACCCTTGAAATAACGTTCTGGTCTTAGAGAACTCCTCCTAAAAGTTACAATATCTACAACTCATAATATATTAGTGTGATGATTAGTGGGAAGAATGATCGCTACATTTGTGATCACCGGGAAGAATTATTGCCTTACAGACAGCTAATAAAAAATCAATGGTGTCAGTGGGAACTTAAATGAAAAGCAAAATTGCTCATTGGTCAAAGAACCCCTAGCAACCCCTGGAGAAACACTAGGGTTCCATGTACCCTGGTTGAGACCCTGCCCAAGACCATCCTTAACCAGGGTTCCTCCAGAGGTTGCAAAGGGCTCCTTAAGCTGTGACTTTTTTATTTAAATTTTTTTTCATTTGATGGCACCAGCATAGTTTTGGGGACAATGCCACCTGGCAGAGCTGGCTTTATGAACCCTATTATCTGTTTAGCTGACTGCAAGGGTGGTATTCTAACCACTACTATAAGGGAAGAATTTTTCCCACTCTCCCCCATGTAAGGGGCATTTTTTCCCACTCGCCACCAAAAAAAAACCTGGCAAGTGTTCCCAGAGACCTAAAAATTATTTTTAAGGGTTCATCTGGGGTAAAAAAAGGTTGACAATGGCCGCCCTAGACAAGCAACTGAGCCTTCCAATGTGCTTGGGTACCACTGCAAGTTATTATTTAAATCTTAATATTTTTTTTAAATCTTGGAGTTCAGTGTTAATAGCTGCATTGATCCAGGGATGCCATTGCTATTTGAGGCAGTCTTTTTAAGCCAGGAATCTCATCCTTCAAGTCGTATTGCCCAGGACTGTCATTTTAAATAATGAACAATGAAACAATAATGAATATTATATAGAAGCTTTTGTTCAGGTTGCCCTTCACACTGATATTTCCTTTCACTGGCAGTGGAAGAAGTTAAGCCTTGCCATAATGTTATTTAATGGAAAACGAATATTTTTCATGACCTCATTTCTCTGGGTGCGTCTGGGAATGTCAGCAGTGGGCTTTCACAATCTAATTTTAGAGCCACCTTTTACTCTGCAGTTCCTGCAAATGGAAGTGAGACAATGGCTGGCTCGTTCCCTGGGGAGGTGGTGTTGTGGTGCCGGTCGGCATACCCAACAGACAGGATGAACGGCTGCAATTCCATCGTGTATCCTTCCAGCTGTGAACAAGGCTGGACAGGCAAGTGGCCGTTGTGGGGTTTTTGAAGTTTTTCTAATGTTCTGCTTGTGGTTGCAATCAAAGATGTTTAATAAACACAATTCAATGTATAGTCTGTACTTGAAACATGATGAAGTATCTCTTCTTCGTGTATATATTATATGGAAGTGTGTTTCCACTAAATACTTGTCTTGTTTTTCCGGTAAATGCAATGTGTTTATGGTCGTGTTCACACACGCACTGCATGGCTCCACATTTGGGTATTGAAGAAGGTGGCACCGGGGTTTCTCCATAAATTGTACTGGTAATGGTGCTTATATATGAGCAAAAAGATAATCACCTTAGATGCAGACTGTCTGTTGCTAACGGCAATGGATCCATGGGCGATTGCACGTGGATAGGCGCAGACGGATGCATCCGCTGTCAGCCTGTCATTCATTTGTACAGACTGAATGGCTGCAGTTGTTTATACACTTGTGGTTCCTGCAGCTGGAACCACATGTCAGGCCACATTCACAAGTGTGATTAGGGCCTAAGGGCTTCTTCACATGGCTAACTAGGGGACAATAAAAACAGGTGGCTGAGCCGTGGTTTTACTGGCCATCTAAGCAGACATGCAGCCGCTCAGGACACATGCTATAGCGGTGGCAAAAATGAAACACCCTTTCGCATTTGGCAGGCAGTACCGCTGGCGAAAGTTGCCCAATAAAGCTATTGGGATTTTATTCACCCCTCCAGTGACCTTTTTATGTTTCCTTCTCTAGTTTTTGCAGTGGTTGTATGATGACATTTGATAGGGGAGATGTAGAGCTTGCCATTCCTGCTTTTTCATTCTTCTTTGAAGTCCTTCCTCTGGGAATCTGCTTTGTGTGTTTTTGTAATCTGCGTGTAACTGACATAGCAGATGAGGTCATTAGTAAGACCTCATCTGGAATATGCAGTTCAGTTTTGGGCACCAGTTCTCAAAAAGGATATTGGAGAAAGTGCAGAGAGGGGCAGATTAAGGGGGGATATGATCAACATGTACAAATATATAAGGGGTCCATATAGTGAACTTGGTGTTGAGTTATTCACTTTACAGTCAACACAGAGGACACGGGGGCACTCTTTACATCTAGAGGAAAAGAGATTTCATCTTCAAATACGGAAAGGTTTCTTCACAGTAAGAGCTGTGAAAATGTTGAATAGACTTCCTACAGAGGTGGTTCGGGCCAGCTCAGTAGATTGCTTTAGGAAAGGCGTGGATTATTTCCTAAATGTACATGGGTACTAACATTTATAGGTAAAGTTGATCCAGGGAAAATCCAATTGCCTCTTGGGGGATCAGGAAGGAATTTTTTTCCCTGCTTTAGCAAATTGGATCATGTTCTGCTGGGGTTTTTCGCCTTCCTCTGGATTAACTGTGGGTATAGAATTGGGTATATGGGATTGTATGATATTGTGTGTGTGTGTGTTGTTGTTGTTGTTGTTGTTGTTGTTGTTGTTGTTTTGTTTTTTTGTGGTTGAACTGGATGGACTTGTCTTTTTTTCAGCCTGACTAACTATTTAACTATGTAACTATATCTGCTTTTACTTGTGTGTTATAACTAAAAAAGAAAAAAATATGTGCGCACTATTTTGCCAAAAGTATTGGGATAGCTGCCTTTACACGCGTATGAACTTTAATGGCATCCCAGTCTTAGTCCATAGGGTTCTATATTGTGTTGGCCCACCCTTTGCAGCTATACCAGCTTCACCTCTTCTGGGTAGGCTGTCCACAAGGTTTAGGAGTGTGTCTATGGGAATGTTTGACCATTCTTCCAGAAGTGCATTTGTGAGGTCAGGCGTTCTAATTCATCCCAAAGGTGTTCTGTCGGGTTGAGGTCAGGACTGTGCAGGCCAGTCAAGTTCCTCCACCCCAAACTCGCTCATCCATGTCTTTATGGACCTTACTTTGTGCACTAGTCCAAATCATTTGGTGGGGGGTCGTTTTTCAGGGGTTGGGCTTGGCCCCTTAGTCCCAGTGCAGGGAACGCTTAAGGTGTCGGCATACCAAGACATTTTGGACAATTTCATGTTTCTAACTTGGTGGGAACCATTTGGGATGGCCCCTCCCAGTTCCAACATGACTATGGACCTTGCTTTGTGCACTGGTGCACAAATGCATGGATGAGCGAGTTTGGGGTGGAGGTACTTGACTGGTCTGCACAGGCCTGACTTCAACCCAATAAAACACCTTTGGGATGAATTAGAGCGGAGACTGAGAGCCAGGCCTTCTTGTCCACATCTGTGCCTGACCTCACAAATGCGCTTCTGGAAGAATGGCCAAACCTTTCCATGGACACTCCTGAACCTTCTGGACAGCCTTCACAGAAGAGTTGAAGCTGTTATAGCTGCAAAGGGTGGGCCTACTCAATATTGAACCCTACGGACTAAGACTGGGATGCCATTAAAGTTCATGTAAAAGCAGGTGCCATAATACTTTTGGTAATATAGTGTATCTGCTTTTACTTGTGTTTTAAAACTCAAAAAAAAGAAAAAATTTAATAAAAAATGCAGTTGCCTGCAATGCTTTCAGTTTTATAGCAAAGTGATTTTGGTATTTTTAGTGTTAAATTAATGGGTTTAGTTCCGTTTTAACAGTTTCAAATTATATTCCAGCATGTGCAGGGAGTGTTAGGGCTAGTTTACACTTGCTTCGGACAGGCTTTGTTAAAGCTCTCTGAACGCCAGTCAAAGCCTCTGTCACTAAATAAAATGGTTGGCTTACAGTCCTGTTTACACCTTGCTTTTGCGTGGTGCTTCAGTGGGGCTTCAAGCGAGCTTTGCCATAGACTTCTATAGGGGCTTTGAAGACGCTTTTGAAGCACAACTAAAGCGACATGGGGTATAATTTTTTTTTAAGCGAATCCAAAGCAAAAGCAATGTGTAAACAGGACTGTAAGCTAACCATTTTATTTAGTGACCAAGGCTTTGACTGGCGTTCAGAGAGCTTTAACAAAGCCTGTCCGAAGCCTCGTTTTGAAGTAAGTGTAAACTAGCTCTTAATGTGTGTTGAAGCCGAAGCAATTGTAAATGAGCCCTAACTGTCGCATTTGCTTGTGCTCTTACCCAAACTGTCAAACCAACAAATGGCCGGTGTCATAACTGATCACATGTGCAGCATCTTGGCAGTTGAAGATCAAACCGAGGCCAAGATGGCAGTTTTCTTGGCTAAAATCTATAGAAGGGTTTAGTTCTGCTCTTAAAACAGATAGTGAAAATTCCTTGGAACTCTGTGACACATATTCACTACACCCTGTGAGTAGGCACTGATGTGTCACACATTTCAGAGGATGCCTTATTAAAGTGGGGTGCCCCTTAAAAAATGTTTTTTAAAAGTCAGCAGCTACAAATACTGCAGCTGCTGACTTTTTTTAATAATCGGACACTTACCTGTCCCAGAGTCCAGCGATGCGGGGGAACGAAGCCCCCTCTCGTTCCCCACTCCGCTTGCGACGCCGGCATTTTTACTGTGGGCACCTGGCTGTGGCTTCACAGCCGGACACCCACTGCACATACGCGATCGGCGCCACGCGCCGTGATGCGCCGCACAGTCACCTGGGTGGGACCTGTCACGTGTCCCAGATGACTGACTGCAGTGAGGGGGAGTGACGTCAGTGCCCGGGCACTGAAGGAGGCAGACTACGGGGGACCCCCTAGCAACAGGCATTTTTTTGGGTGGAAACACCACTTTAACTACAGGGCTGGTGAGAGGAGTTTCAGGAGGCAAAGTCAATTCAGAATCGCTGAAGGTACCATGGTATATGTAGTACTTAGAAATTGAAAGTAAACAGCAGAGGAGATGCTGCAAAGCATGCAGGGAATCCAGGAAGATGGTCAGCAGACAGGCAGAACTCACAACATGAAAGGAGGTTTTTCAAGTAAGCTTATATTGTATTGTCCTTTTTAATGTAATTTCAAAAGTTCTCGATATTTAAAAAATCCTTCTTTTAAAATATGTGGTGATGTTTCTTGCAGCAGAACTTTAGTCAGGCTGTATTTGCATATAGACTGCCCTAGGTAAAACCTACACGTGATGCAGAGTCTCCAGTGGCATCCAAGCAGGGGAGGCTTTCCTCTCAGATGATGCTGGACACCCTCCAGTCAGGAATTGAGATGGACTCTATCTGACTTGCTGTAGCTTCAATTGCACACTGTGCGAAACCCTGTGTGCAGTGAAACCAGAGTAATGGCCCATACACACGATCCGAATATCGTACGACCATTTTCGGTTAATAATCGCAAGTAGAAATTGAATAGCTAAATAAAGTCACAAAATTTCTCGTAGGATAGATAAAAAAATCGGAAGTGATGTCATGTGTTGTAATGTATTTGTATTGTATTTTCGGACGACAACTATACTGACTAAATGAAAATCGTACAATCTGGAATCGTACGAGGAAAATTTCCGTGCATGTCCGATCTAATAATATCAGATGAACGGTCGTGATCGGCTGTCGGAAGTAGTGTACACATGATCCGAAAATCATATGATCCTTCCTCGGACGATCGTTTTCGTACGATATTCGGATCCTGTGTATGGGCCATAAGTAATTTCAGTACAGAAGAGGAGCTTGTACAACTGTGCAAGACTGAAGGGAAGGCTGAAGTTCTGCTTCCAAGCATAATTTCACCTTTAGAAACATATTAAATATTTAGGGGGTAAGAAGTAACATGTTGCTAAGCACCTACTTAGAACTTGATAGTGGAAGGACTCCACTCCAGCTCATCCAATAGGAAACATCTACAACAGACTGGCACCAATGTGGACACCTGAAGAAGGGCCCAAACCAGGAAGTAAACAGACGCCAGAGTATCATGTGACCGCTCCTACAGGTAAGGAAAAAGGGCTTTTAGAGAGGACAACAGTGTCAATCAAAATATTAAAAAAACTTTAATGTGCCCCTGCTCCCCCCAAATGCTCACACACAAAGGCAAACGTGTGCGCTTGTCCCACACGCAATCAGCGATTGTCCCACACTTGAGGTATCGTCGTGAACGTCACATCATGGGCAATCTAAAGTGATAACCTGTAAAGGCTTTTAAAGCGTTGCCTATGTACATAGTTTATCGTCTTTGTACAGGCGTACACAATTTTAAATCATAACATGTTTGTCTATTTACTCAGCATCACATCTTATATTTTACAAACAAATTGGGTTGTGTGTGTTTGTTTGTTTATTTTTTTTTAATTCAGAAAAATGTATTTTTCCAAAACTGCTGCGCAAATACTGTGTGACATAAAAAATTGCAACACCCACCAATTTATTCCCCAGGGCCTCTGCTTTAAAAAAAATCTATATTTGTTTGGGGGTTCTAAGTAATTTTCTAGCAAAAAATACTAATTGTTACAAGCACACAAAAAGTGCTAGAAAAAGCCTGGTCTGAAAGTGGATAAGAACTTTTGTTCACTTTTCTCATTGTTAGTGGCGTCAGATCAGCATGCATGCATGTACACCCATGCAAAGGTTGTGTTTGTCCTCATGGGGATGCATGGGGATAGGTGTTCTGTGCATTCATGTGCTGGCAGCCCTATTCATGTCAATTGGGGCACAGCTGCTGCTCTTAATTTGACATCCATGCTGGTGCACAACTCCGAAGCACATTGTTGGCATTTAGGTTCATGCACCCACACCTGCACAAATGTCAAATTCGGGGCAATAGCTGTGTTCGTGCAGCTGCTGCATCCTAATTGACATGAATGTGGTTGACTGCACAGGACATTCGTGCATCCCTGTGTCGGCAAAATGCTGCCCTTGCACGAGCATACGCAGTAGTATGCCCATGTGAACAAGATCAAACGAAGACATGAAAAGACATTGCGAGTGTCTTCTGCATTAATAAAAATTGCGACGCTTGTTTTGGTATGTTTTTGTGTGACTGCAATCCACGTTTGGGTTGCCATTAAGAATCTTTGGCACCACAAGCGTAATGCACGTTTTGGCACATTTTTCATGCGTTTTTTGGGAACAAGTGGAGAAACCTGTATTGAATTGGGCATTAAAGCTGAGCTTCAAACTACCATCCAGATTGGTGTTGTGAACAAAAACTATGGGTTACGAATTTTATAAAAGGTTTTTTTTTTGTTTTTTTTTTTTATACTATCATTTTAATATTCATGAGCATAGTGTGGGTGTTTTTAGCATGAAGACTAAAAACGCATTTTGAAGTCTGCACATAAATGTCACCTCTGTTTGTCAGGTCCTGATAAGTCAGTTTTGTCATTATTTGTGTTTCTTTGTCTGGTTGGCTTTTAGCATGCAGACATTGTTTTAGTGTTGTGTTTCTTTGTGCAAATAAAGATACGGGTGACATGACATGTGTGGAAGCCATGAGTGGCCCAGATGTTCTAGACATCGGTGGAGATAATTGGTTCCTGTCTAGTATGTAGAGCGTGACTCGGTATTCATAGAACCCGGAGGAACCAGAATTCGTGTGAATGATGGGGAGAAGTTGGGGGACTGGAGGAGGACGCAGCTGCTGTACTTTATTATTAGGGATTTCTTTTTAGCTAAATTTATGGCTCCTGGACAGAATGTAACTGCTAAACTGAGATCAGCATGTAGACTCTATTTTTGTGTGTATCTGCTGGAGTCCACAGACACTCCCTGTTCACATGGCCATTGCAGCACTCAACAGATTTCATTGTAGGGTTTTGATAGACAGACGAGCTATTTATATTTCTAATAAAAGCCTTTTATTCAGTTTGCTGGTAATAGTGTACAAAGTCATTCATAGCTGCCATTTGGGAATATTTGACTAATTAGGTGAAATCTGCGTGCCTTAGCTAACTGTGCTTTTTGTACCCTGTTTAAGCGTCTGGAACAGTACTTGAAAACCCTTGGACAGCACACAGTATGTACCGATGTTTGTATGTGACATGTCTGTAGGTAGATGTACACCTTTTCTGTACCGTTTTGTGGCGTTAATGTGTACGTGCCTTCTATAGATTCACCATGTATTTATGTGGTTCTTTTTTCTAGAAATTGGTGCTCTGTATGGATTTCTTAGGTTCCATTTGTACCTCCTGCAGACTTATTAATGCACACTCAGGGGAATGCAATAAAAACGTAGCCATTTTCTGGTGGTAGTTTCCTTTTAAACTACCTATAACCACTTGATTGTTTGTTTTTGTTTTTTTTAATCATACATTCCGCAATAATAATTATTATGCTACCTAAATTAGTGTGTGTGTGTGTGTGTGCTGTAAATTGCCTCCAGCATATTGCCCTTGCTTCTTGCTGGAGGCTGCCATTTTGCTGAAGCCTAGAGCCCCTGAACAGCAGTAATTCTTTAGTCTTTAGTCTGATTTCCTGCAAAATTCTGAAAATGGAGAGCAACTGAGCATGTACAGAGCAGGGTGAGACAGTGTATTACTGGATTTTAAACAGTATAAGAACTTCTTTTTGATGTTTTATACCTGCAGAAGGAGCCAGCATTAAAGAGGAAGTAAACCCTGATGGGTTGACTTCCTCTTTGTTTCCCTGCAAAGGTAAAGCATAAAGGACTACTATGCATCGCATTATGTGTCACTTACCTGACACAGGAGCCAGCGAAGTCACCGCTGTCCCCTTGTGTACGGAGCCTCCATCTTCTTGGTGGGTCTCGCTGCTCTGGCGCTGTCATTCGATGGAGTCGCGATGACGTCACTCCCGCGCATGCGAGCCGCCACTCGCGGCATTTCGCCGTTAACAACGGCGCGCTCAGTGTGCCTGCCCGCCGCTGTCTATGGCGCATGCGCCGTAGACATCGCTGCCTGTCTTTTGGCAAATATCTCCTAAACCGTGTAGGTTTAGGAGATATTTCTTGGACCTACAGGTAAGCCTTAATCTTGGCTTACCAGTAGGTCAAAGTGGTTTGTAAGGGTTTACAACCACTTTAATGATCAGTCTCACTACCCTATAATTTAAAACGAATGGAATATGTATCAGGAGAGGGAGACATTCTTGTAATGGCCATGGCCAGTACACAATCAGGGAAACTCACATGCAGATATTACCCAGTCAGTGTCCCGGAAAAGTAACAGCTGAAGAATATCTATCAGCATCTAGCTCATTAGCATTTTTTTTTATTTCTCTGTAAGGGAAAAAAATTACCGTAAGTTCTGCTTTAAGGGAAAACAAATTTTTTCTAAGAAACCAATGAAGAATTTCTAATTTTTATCTTCAATATTCCACAAATCAAATAATTCCCAGAGCTGTCAGGGAGGAATTCAGTCCCGACAGATTTCTATTTCTAGAATGTACAAAGCTTCCTTATGACTGTCCACCTACACAACATTCATTCTCATTAGTTAAGAAAACACGCTCGCAGCCAGTTGTTTTAGTTATGAGATGCAGCAACAAAGTAAAACTATGCACCTTTCACCACATGAAACAGCTACTGTACCCACACAGCGCAGTGCCACCCATACTGCCAGAGTCCTCTGGGTCCTCCTGATGAAATAGGTATGATGGATGACATCTCTCGTGATCATCACTCCATGTCATAAATATGATATCACTCCTACCATCAACATTTATTGACTGCATAGCTACTGCTAGCTACTACTGAAGCTTTAATAGGGCATCCTGGAGTTATAGTTTGTACACACAGTCTGCAATGATGCTAAAATGCACTCAAAAGACCATCGATAAATACCCTATAGACACTGATCTGAGCACTACTTCTAATAATCTGGCAGTGGACAAGTTGGAACTCATGTGACATAAACCAAGCTGTGCAGACAGACTTACAGGCCAGATCACCAGGTGAAAATAAAGTAAAAAAGCGTAAAAATAAATAAAAATAAATCATCCAAGAATGGGAAAGTTGAAATGTATAAAAGGTCTTGCTTTTGGGTTTGATGTCACTTTAAAATTGCCACACTGGGAAAAGAAGCATTATAGTCATGACCATATGAACTCACTCCTCTGTCCACCATGTACATTTCCAGTTGAGACAGGTACATGAACCTCTTGGTGGCTGCACTGAGCTTACTGAACATTCCTTCCTCAGTTTGCTTCTCCCACTGACAGGCGCATGGCAAGGAGTCTGGTAGTAGAAGTGGGCAAAGCCTGACAGGGATCTGAGAAAACTAGTTTCCCATTAGGTCCACATGGCTGTTGACTGACAGCGCAGAGCAGTGAGCAGATCCATAGCTGCTATTCAGTCCAATAAATCAAAATTAAAGCAGACCTGATGGGGAACTGGCCTCTCTGCCCAGTGACAAGTAATTTTCTCATATAAGGCATTTGCCATATTTCGGTAATGGCATCACCACTATCCTGGCCGACAGCTGAACGGGGCTGGGGCTAGAGCCCTGTGCGGGAATATGTCCCCAAAGATGAGAGCTTCTCAGTACAGACATGTACACTTGAGTATTGGCATACCTCTGTATGCCAACTCACAGCTGGTCCTAATTACTGCTAGTTTCCTAAATCTTAAAACTGGCAGCAATTCAAGAATCTTCTGCTGATATAATGGCTATAGTAACAACTATCTGAGAGGTTTGCCTGAATTAGACGCAGGTAAAAACTAACGCCTCCCCCCCCCCCAAAAAAGTCAGCAGCTACAAATACTGTCCAGTGGTGTCTTCACCCGAGCTAATTCTTGAATCGGCTCTCGAGTGCTGGCACTGCCATCTCGGTGCCAGCACTCGCCATCTCGGCTAAGTTAAACTGGCAGTAAAGCCTTGCGGCTTTACTGCTGGTTTCCTACTGCGCCTATCGCGCTGCGCTCTGCGAATGGGCCAGCTGAGGGGAAAAGGAGGAGGGGGCCAAACTTCCAACTCGATTCGCTGTGGCAAACTCGGAAAAGGGAGCGGTGGAGGGGGGGGGGGGGCAGACAAGCGGAGCTTCCCCTTTTTGGTGGAGCTCGGCTTTCAGGCTGAACTTTAGTCAGAAAATGAAGTCCTGCTAGATCACTTAAAGTGGTTGTAAACCCTTACAAACCACTTGGACCTACAGGTAAGCCTAGATTAAGGCTTACCTGTAGGTCAAAGAAATATCTCCTAAAACCTACACAGTTTAGGAGATATTTGCCAAAAGACAGGCACCACTGTCTACGGCGATATGCCGTGAGTGGCGGCTCCCGTGCGCATGCGCGGGGAGTGACGTCATTGTGGCGCCATCGAATGACAGCGCCGGAGCCGCGAGACCCACCAAGAAGATGGAGGCACCGTACACAAGGAGACAGCGGTGACTTCGCTGGCTCCTGTGTCAGGTAAGTGACACATAATGGACTACTATGCGATGCATAGTAGTCTATTATGCTTTACCTTTGCAGGGAAACAAAGAGGAAGTAAACCCATTAGGGTTTACTTCCTCTTTAAAGGAGAAGCAGGGCCAAAGCAGTTGTAGTCCTACTTCTCCTGTGGGTCACAGGAGTGCACTCAGTTCTGCACTATTGTGATCAGTCACTCAGCCTGTCCAAACTCTGGAGCGATCCTGATTTTAATGTTGGATGGAAACCAGCACTATTTAAAACCATGCGACTTTTTTTCTTTTTTCTTTTTTTTTTTTTTCTTTTTTTTTTTTTTTTTTCAGTGCTTTGTCACTTCAAATGCTTATGTGTCAATGGGGCCTTAAAGCTTGTCTGCCTCCTCCCCTTCCTATGTTTTTGTCATATATACAGTGCTGTGAAAAATGTATTTTCTATAACCCGAGTAAATCCAAGATGCAGTTTTTAAATTATTATTTCATTTTTTAAGGGAAAAAAGCTGTTCAAACCTGCCTGGCCCTATGTGAAAAAGTATTCCCCCCTCCCATGCTGAATCATGAATGAACTGTGATTTAACCACAATTTTTTGGAAAGCTGAGTTAAATTTCACTTGCCACACCCAGGCCTGATTTACTGCCATACCTGTTGAATCAAGAAATCACATATATAGAAGCTGTCTGACAAAGTGAAGCACGCTTAAGCCCCATATAATATGAGGTCAAACCTTAAGGCTCCATGCACACTGAAGCTCAAAAAAGCTTTTTCTGGACGCCAGATTGCTGGCAGAAAACGCTGGTTGAAAAACTTGCTTTATACAGCGTTTTGTACTAGCGTTTGAGCGTTTATTAGCGTCAGCGTTTATGGGCTTTTTTAATAAAAACACACAGAGGACACTCCAAAAATCCCACAATGCATTCCAAACTCCCACAATGCGTTGAAAAAATAAAACGCAGAGCACTAATTAACGCGCGTTCATGAGCGTTTATCAGCGTTTGGCTTTTTTGGCGGTGAAAACTGCACTTTGAACGCAAATTTCTGGAGTTCAGAAAAAAGCCCATAAACTCCACTGCTCATTAAAGCTAAAAAACGTCCATGTGTGCATGGACACATAGGCTAACATAGAGTGGAGTTTATGGGCTTTTTTTAAAAAAAAACGCCCAAACTCCAATAAACTGCAGTTTATGAGCTTCAGTGTGCATGGAGCCTAAGAGTTTCAATTTGTATGCAATCAGTCAGGCCCTTGCACTACATGGTTTTGGTAAAGCTGAAGACAAAAAATCTGCAGAAAATCTGATAGTGTGTATGGGGCTTAAGCCACACATCATGCCACAATCTAAAAAAATTCAATAACAGATTAGAAACAAAGTAATGTACATGTATCGGTCTAGGAAGGATCTCAAAGCAATTTCTAAGGCTTTGGCACTCCAGTGGACCACGGGGAGAGCCATTATTCACAAATGGAGATTACTGGGGAACCTTCCCAGGAGTGGCCGGCCTACAAAAATGACTCCAAGAGCATGACGACGACTCATCCAGGAGGTCATAAAAGAACCCAGAACAACATTTAAAGAACTGCAGGCCTCAGTTGCCTCAGGTAAGATCAGTGCTCATGATTCAACAATAAGAAAGAGACTGGGCAAAAATGGCATCCATGGGAGAGTTCCAAGGCCAAAGCCACTGCTAACCAAAAAGAACACAAATGCTCATCTCACATTTACCAAAAAACATCTTGATTATCCCCAAGACTTTTCGGCAAATATTCTGTGGACTGATGAGACAAAAATGTAACTTTATGAAAGGTGTCTTTCCTGTTACATCTGGCATAAAACGAATACAGCGTTTCATAACAAGAACATCCTACCAACAGTCAGACATGGTGGTGGTAGCGTGATGGTCTGGTGCTGCTTTTGCAGCTTCAGGACCTGGACTACTTACCATAATTTGACAGAACCATGAATTCTGAGCTGTACCAGAAAATCCTAAAGGAGAATGTCCGGCCATCAGTTCGTCACCTCAAGCTCAAGTGCACTTGGGTTATGCAGCAGGACAATGATCTGAAACACAACAGCAAGTCCACCTTCAAATGGTTCAAACAAAGCAAAATTTAGATTTTGGAGTGGCCTAGTCAAAGCCCAGACTTAAATCCAATTGAGATGCTGTATCATGACCTTACACAGGCCGTTCATGCTGGAAAACCCTCCAATGTGGCTGAATTAAAACAATTCTGCAAAGACAAGTGGGCCAAAATTGCTCCACAGCAATGTGAAAGACACCTTGCCTGTTTTTGCAAACGCTTGATTGCAGTTGTTGCCGCCAAGGGTGGCACAACCAGTTATTAGGTTTAGGGGGCTTTTTCACATAAAGCCAAGCAGGTTT